>RXPK01000153.1:1009376-1567526 GCA_004143645.1 Protaetia brevitarsis | reverse complement strand
TTGCATTCGAAAGTTTCAGTGCATTTCTGCTATTTACCGGTGATTTTTAATCTTAAAATACAAAGTTGAACTTATCATCTGACACTTATCATTATTTATGCTTGTGAAGCTTGAGTCAAAGAGCGCTAAGCAAGTAGCCTTATCTTTTTTCTGTCTTATTTGTACAAGAATAAGTAGTAATAAAAAAATGCCACTGTAAAATGACTTTTCAAATAGTAAAATGCGAGATATGATTTGTGTCTTTGCTCCCACAGATATTAATGGACTTGCTGCAGCCCGGAGATATTTGCAGTTATATCCAAACTAAAGACAACCAAATCATAAACTTTTTAGAAATCTTTATAATCGCCTGGGAAAAAACTGGGTATTTTCATCGTAAGCGTCATAATGGTGCTCCAAAAACAATTTCACTAGAACAAGAGAAGGATGTCATAGTCATTTGTGGGATTCTGAGAATCCACACGCTTTAAGGGAAAGACATTTCCAGCACGAATTCAAAATAAACATTTTAAACTTTCATCGAATCTGAACAGTCAACTATACTTAAATCTTCTCGAAGAAAATTTAAATGGGCTGCTGGAATATGTACCACTTGAAAAAAGACAAAATATGTGATTTATACGCGAAGGAGCGCCACCACATTTTCCTCCAGCTGTGCGGGAGTATCTGAACGAGCAGTTACCACATCGATGGTCTGGTCGTGGAAGTGAGTTTCCTGGCCCATCAGTCAAGATTTTAACTCCCTAAATTTCTCTGTTTGATCTAGTATGAAGGGAATAGTGTACAAGGAAACAATTGAGTCCCGCGAAGAGTTGCTTCAAAAAATTCAAGAAACTACCAATGTAATCAGAACTAATGTTTTTTTTTTTTTAACATCAGAAGATCTTTAGCAAAACGCATTTGCAGTTTCCAGATTTCCAATTCTTAACAACTCACACTGTATATTTATCTCAAATTAAAAGATGTAAATTTGAATTCAGTGAATAAAGTTTTAAAATTAATGTTTGCAAGCGGCCCTCCAATTTATATTTTGGTACCATTGTTTTTGATCGTTCAAGCGGTTAATTCAATTGGCAGTCAAATCAACCGTTAGTTGGTTGAGACCATTACGCAGTTTACGCTTGAATTTGAATACACATAGCTAACGGTATAATTTACGTAAATTAATGATTATTTTAACAATAAAATAAATGTTATTACTTATGCTTGGCGTAAATAAATATTTCTCATGCAGAAATAATAATGTTTGTACAGACATATACAAAATTTATAACAAAGTCATTTAATATTTACCGGTAAAACCATCAATTGTTAGTCTAGAAGTACGGAAAATATTTTCAAAAAAATAATACAGCTTATCACATACCATTTTTAAAGAGATTTAATAATGACTAAGCAATTTAATACATTCCCACTAACAATCAGTCAATGCTTCCCTCTTGCTAATCATCATAATAACCCTCAGAAAGAAAATCTTGTTACCACAGTTAACCAAAACAAGAAGAACTTGCCAAACATAGGCTCTAAATTATATTTTAGCGGAATATTATTATCTTTGTTGTATTATACAGAGTGTTCATATAATAATGTACAATATCAATATTCCTTATCTCTTTTTCGAATGTTTAAATAATTGGAGTATAGCCATTAGCTCCGTGTGGAATGTAATGTAAAATTTAGGGCGGATACAAAAATTCATTATTTTTTCATTTTCTGCAAGCGATTTTTGTGTTGCATTATAAACAATAAACGTTCTCATCCTCGAAAATTTTAATTACAATAACATGAAAATAATAATACGTAATAGGTATTGAGGTTATAACTGTCTCACACGGACGCCTATGAACAAGAACTGAGATTCACAACTTTGATTAGAACAATCAAATTTTAAATAAAACAATTTGTGCGTTTTATGATCAAACAAATCATTACGATAACATTAACAAAAATTCAATAAATTTGCAGGCAATTACAACCTCATTAATTGGACACCTAATAATCGGGAATTAAGAATTACGAATCTTAATAATTATAATCAAACTAGGTATTTTCTTATGTCGTTCTATTTGATATGCCTCCAACAGTCTAAGTTTTTGTTAAGTTAAGTAAATTTTGAAGTAACTACAATTCCTTAGTTAGGCGCCTATGATAAGGGTGTAAGATTTAAGACAAACCTTAATTGAGTATAAATAAAATAATCAAATCTACACTATAAAAAATTCAAAATTCTATCCAAAATTTTAATTACGATAACATGAAAAGAGTCCAACAAGTTTGAGGTTATAACCCTCTCAATCGGACGCCTATGGGCAGAAACTGAAATTTAGTACGTTTGCTGATCAAAAAAAACAAAAAAATAATTACGTTTCAATTACATTAAGAAAAGTCCAGTAAATTTTTAGGCAATTACCAAACCTATTAATTGGACACCTATGATCAGGAAGTGAGCCTTGTTAATTCTAATACTTATTAAAACCAAATTTTACAATGCAACCAATAGCATGTTACCGGATCGAAAAATTTAATTACTATAACAAAAAAAAAGCTGAATAAATTCTGAAGTTCAAAGCCCCAAATCATAGACGCCTATGAACAGGAGCAGGCATTTACAAACTTTAATTGGCATAAATAAAATGCCTATGTAAACAACAGTACGTTTGCTGATCCAAAACTTGAATTACAATAACATAAAACCAATCCAATAAGTCTTGAAGTTATAACCTCTCAACTCGGACGCCTATGGACAGGAACTGAGGTTTACAAACTTTAATTAGTATAATTAAAATTTCAACGTAAAACGGAGTACGTTTGCTAATCAAAAAATATAATTACGATTTAAGTACCATTAGGAAAAGTCCAGTAAATTTTTAAGCAATTACAATCCCATCAATTAGGCGTCTATGATCATGAAGTGAGCCTTGCTAGTTCTGATTATTAAAATAAAAAAACTACAATGCAAACAATAGCACTTTTTTGAATAGAGAAAATTAATTACGATAACAAAAAAAAGGTCAATAAATTTTGAGGTTAAAACCCCGCAATTACAGTTATTTGCACCGGTTATACTTAAGCTTAACTTAAGACTTAAAGTAGGCCTAAACTACGATTATGTCTTTGCACACTGTTTAGGACCAGTTAAGTGTTATTCAAAATAAGCGGAAGATTTGCCCGGCTTAAGGTCCAGTTAACCTCACTTATTGGTTTCAAATGAACAAAGTATTGCGGCAGTGAAAGATGACTTTGTTTGGTTGTTATTACGGCGGTTTTCGAGGTGTTTTTATTTAATTTGTGTGAGGATACTTTTTATTGTACATTTTTTAAACAAAATGGCACGTAATATCTTAATAAATACATATGTTTGAAGATGATGATGAATTGGACGAGTTAAATATAATTTTTTGTGGCATATCTAGACAAGTACGAAGGGAAAATATTTCTTACGTTCGACGAACTTAATTTTTCCGGCGATTTAGGTAACAAATGTACAACATTATTTATACTAAACCTGATTGAAGCTGAAATTGATATCCTGATGGCGTGATAGGTATGAAAAATAATTTAAGTTTACCATGCAGGAGTTTTGGTTTCTGTTGTATTAATTAAACAAAACCAATTTTCAGGCAATAATAGTGTTGCTTTTATTAATCAGCTGTTTAATATTTCTGAGACACCTGACAACAATAATGAACTCGAAAACTCGTATCAAGAATTAAAAGTCAACATTCTCCTTCTTTCTGTGTGTTTCTGTACATTACGTAAAGTTACAGTCACTTTCACACTGTCTGACACTGTTGCCATCCGTTTTCAATACTTAGCTAAGCTTTATTCTAGTTTCGACGGTACAAAACATATTCACTTAAGGTCAGCTTAAGCTGAGCCTCTACTTAACTAAGTTTGTTATTAGGGAAATTGGTGCAAATAACTGTTAGACGCTATGAACAGGAACAGAGAATTTAGAAACTTCAATTGGCAGAAACAAAACGTCTTGTAAACATTCTACGTTTACTGATGCGAAAATTTGAATTACAATAATAGAAACAATCCAATAAGTTTGAAGTTATAACCCTCAATCGACCTCCTATGGATTGAAGTGAGATTCACTTGAACTTCAATTATTATTTTAAGCTTTTAAATCTTGAACCCTGTATATTATATTTGATTTCTTTTTTGGTTTTTAGTCTTTATTATTAAACCATGAATGAATACGACGACAACGTTTCGCTTTATTAAAAGCTTTTTCAAGTAGATATATAAATAAATGTAGAAATTGTTAATTGTAAATAAAAAGTTTGTGTTATTAAATGACAAAATTGTTGGTTTTATCTTTGAATATATTATTATGTTTATTTAAATATTGCATTTTAAAAATAGCTGTTTTGATTATTTGTTTTTAAAATTTTGTAATTAAATCGTTCTTTACAAATATTTATTTAGTTATAAATTAAATTTTATATAATTTGTGAAATATTGTATGTCGTGTATTCATTCATGTTTAATTATTTAAAGACCAAAAAACCAAGAAAAAGAAATCAAATATCAATTAGTATAACCAATACTTAGATAAAAACTTCAATTGTTCGGGCATACGGTATATAATTTTGTCTTTTTTACATTAATAACGTTATTAATGGTAAAAAAAAATTATATACCGTATGCCCGAACAATTGAAGGTTTATTTAAGATTTAACACGGTAAAATAATCGAAGGATGAAGACTCAATTTTATTCTTTTTAAAAAACAACATAACCAATACTTTAACATAAACAATAGCAGATTGCCCTGATCGAAAAAATTAATTACGATAACATAAAAATAATGCAACAAGTCTTGCGGTTATAACTCCCTGAATCGAAGGTGATTGATCAAAACGCGAGATTTGCAAACCTTAGCTAGTGCAATCAAAATTTTGGACTACTGAACCAAGTAAAGTTCTATTAAACCCAAAAAAAAATTTCCGTTAACAGTTCGAGTCTTATGCCAAAATTGATTAAAAAAGCTTTTCGCTGCTTTAATTAAACATTAAGGTGCTCCCCCATTTACGAAATAAACACACGTTTAAATTCGACACGGATGGCCGAATAATCGAAATAATCGCAGATAATTTGGCGAAAACTTTGTTAAGGATCAATTAAAAGCAACAAGTTCGAACCGGATTAAACGTGGAATTTACTGAATTATGACGGTGTGCGTATCCTACCTAAAATATACGCGCGGAACACACAATCGATAAAGCGCTTATTGCTGTTTATTTTCTAATTTAGTTAATGCGAAAAAATGGCGGCAACAGTGCATCTGGAATGGCTCGTGTTAGTGTTTAACCGGAGCGTAGGCATAGTGACGTCTTTAAACTGACAGCGCGTGCCCCGCGTGTATGCAAAAAAAAAGGAAAAACAACAAACCACACAACATCAAAACAAGCGTCGTCCCGTGACGTACTTACCGTCGCGTTGAGGCAACATCTCCCCTTTCGACTGCCAGCAGGAACTTCTTTTCGTCTAGCGACAGTTGCGCGATCTCCTGGTGGGGCCTGATGACGTTCTCCTCCTCCATCATGCCGTGAATGCTGTGTCTCTGTCGGACGGTAAACAGAAAGGGAACGAATTACTCGTAATTCATGCCTATATGTGTTTTTTTATTATTTGGGGAGACAGGCGGAAGGAAAAGAGAGAGAAAGCTGGATGATGTGTGTTAGTGGTTCAGGATAATTGACATTGATGTATCGTCCTATTGACAAATAGGGATGAAATTTATTAATCCCCAATGAGACAGAAACTATAAGATGAGTAACCCCATCAATAATACTGACAGACAAAAAAAAAACGTCATATCAATTTTCTGGGAACTAACTCTATCTTCACTTCAATAATTGAGTGCAAAGTGTTAAAAGTAAAGTAAATAAAATTTATTTCCTTGATACTTAGAATTTTGAATACTACACTGAGAAAAATATTGGGCGTGATATCAATCATCTATACATTCATTAATTGAACTTTCATCGATAGAACGAAATGTGTCATTGTTATGATAAAATTCTATTTTCATTAATTTTAATTTAATTTTTAATTTTTTAATTAATATAATAATAACAAGATTCATTAGTGAAATAAATTCGTTCTCATTATTATAAAAAAAAATATTGTACATTAATCCATGGATAATATTTGTTATGGTAGCCATGTTTCCATACGTTTGGTTCAATAAATAATTTTGTTAATAACACCGTGAGATCGAATAAGACTGTCCTGATACTACTGCGCTTTCCAAGATGATTATATCAATATTTACATCCACTGTTTCGAATGAAGTTTGTTAATAAAGACAATAACTCAGTAATAAATAAAAAAAAGGCTTATTTGAGCAAATTGTATTGGTCACTGGATTATAACATTTTACTTCAAGCGACGTTTCGACAAACATGTCTTTTTCAAGCTTTGTAAAAATTTATAAATGAACGTCATTAAAAATTAATATTGCAACTGTCATTTATACTAATATGGCTCAGGTGCGGTTCGTCAAGGCATTCGTTGAGCCGTCCTCTTTCGGCACTTCAAATCGCAAATTAAAAATCCATCAATGAATGGATACATAATCAGTCCAGAGAGTGGGCAATAATCACGGAACAAAGGGCAGCAAGAGTTCTAAAAGGCGCAGAGGCCTGAATTCCCGAGAGGTCTACGAATAAGACAGGAGACCTACAGTCAAAATATTGTAGTCTGTGCTGACTGGTCATTTAGACTGAATAGGCATATGTACAACATAGACTGGCAGATGATGCAACCTGCAGATACTGCAAGAGGAGGAAGAAACACCAGTTCATGTGCTGTGCCAATGTGAAGGCTGGCGAGGACAAGGTTCTCTAGTAATGGGGGAGGAGACCCCTGCTAGTAGCTACATAAAGAAGCCGCTCTCAAAGATGATAGGCCTAATTAAGAAGGCAAAATTAGAGAGCGTCCTCTAGGAGAAAAAGGGGATCACAATAAATCTGAAAAGGTCGCGGTGAAACAGGTCGATAGGCCACCCCAATCCTAATCTAATCTAATCTAACTGTCATTATTGTTTTTAACTTTGATGGATTAACTGTGTTGGACAACCCGACTGATGTGTCGAAGAAGTTTCATTATCAATTTGCACTTCGGCAAATTGATTTATAAATCTTTCAACATAAAGTACAGCTGAATATCTCCACTGCCCATCACCTCCTCGCTCACCATTTCGAAAGTGTGCCTCCAAAATAAATTTATCTTGGTCCAGTGTAAATGACATTTTGCCAAAAAAAAAAACATGTTACGCTCTCAATGCGAAATAAAGACGTAGCCTTCAGAGTGATTGTATGTGACAATTAACAAACAATAATACGGAATGATTAAATAAGCAAAATTAAAACACGAAAGGCACGCCGGCTACGTAGAACATATGTCAATTTTGACAACAAAATTTGAGGAAACGCTGTATTACTAGTTTCGTTACAATGATTGGATGAAAATATTGATTTGCGCATCGCGGGAAGTAGTATAAGATCAAGACAATAATTCTCGATATCAGTGCATGATTATGAACAAATATATATTGTTATTTAACGTAAAATTTTCATAAAATTACTCACAATAAAACAATAAGGTATTAAATTATACCTTCTTCGTTAGTTCAATGGTTTCCAATTTATTGCAAAAACGAACAGAGAGCATACAATTAACTGATAATCTTGATTAAGATAGATAAATTATTCTACCCCTCTGCTGTCCAGCTATTCGCAAAATTCCCTTAAATTTTATATATACTCCAATTCTCAATAGACTCGGGATCCATTATAATTCAATCTAAGCATATTACATTATATAACAATACCCAATCGTGTTGTGTACGCTTGTGTATATAGAATAGAGTTGTGCACGTTTGGGTAATATAATTTACGACGTGTGTGTAAACGTAAATTAATTTTGGAAATGAAATCCCTCTGGTGATTAGGGTTACATTTCCGGCCTGGGAAATAACGCAAATAATACCGTAATATTAGTCGGAGATCGATAGAGTCCTGTGCTTGTATGTATTTATATAATTTTTGATGTATATGCACTCTTTCTGATAAAATAATAATCAAATATTTCATATTTAACAGTAAGATGTTGAACAACTATGAATACGAGTATGGAGACGCAAGTAGAAAGAGTACCTATACACTGATGTGAGAAAAGAGATTGCATTAAATGGAAAGTTTTATAACTTTTGGTTTTTGTCATGCTCAACGAAAAGAATACCTTTTCTCAGGAAAGTGTTTATTTTAATTGAGCGCTGTGTTTTGCTGGAAGGCTATTTTTTTCTAAGTACATGCTTTTCGACCGAAAAGTAACCGTAATTAAATGGATGTACCTTAGTTTTGATTAATATCGATATGTATGGTATAACTTGTTCCTGTTTAGTAACAAATACACATTATATATATATTGTTATTTATTATATACTATTTTAACGAAACATGTTTTAGTTTTTTAAGTATTATTGAATTATACATATTTTAAATAAAAAAGCCGGACGTTTTGGTTATTTGCGTGAACACGCATGTATACATGATTTAAAACTTTGCCTTTAACGCAAAATGCAAGCACCGTATTCAAGCTGAGTGCTTTTTTACGCGGAAGTATTTAGTTTTATTACATTGTTCCACGTGCATGAAGTCTCAGATATGCAAACAATAATGAACAAAAGTGAATTATTTTTCGCGTGAAGTTATAAGAAATTTCAGCGATAATTGGAAACTTTTCATCAGTTAATGCTATTTACTTATAAGCAAAGGAACTTTACAAGTAGTCATAGTGTTTGAAGGTTTCAAAACTTGTTACACACGGGAAAAAAAGATCTTATTGGTTTTCAACCATTTTTCATGCATTTTGTTACAGTTACTAAATTATTATTTTGATTTAGGAATATTAAAAATTAATCCTGTATTCATCAAACAAATAATTTGGTTAGTTGATTTATTTGAAGCTAGGGCAGTATTTATTAATTTAACTAAATATTTACATTGAAGTAAAAATAAATATAATAATAATAACAATATAACACATGAATTGATACACATCAAATTTATTTTTCTTTTTCTATCACTCAAGTCTTCTTCGTTGATGTTAACACCATACAACTTGAGATTTGCTTTGAGATTATAATTCCATTCTATTTTCCAAAAAATATGGCATTTTATTTTCGTATAGCAGTTTTCTTCCCATATAGTACAGCAGATGAGCAGATATTACTTATGCGTAAGTAGAGAAATTGTCGCATAGATGGCGCATCTCTCATTTTTTCTCCAGTTAACAGATAATATTTCGCACAAAAAGTAGCTATCTGGATATTTAATAAAACAAAATCTGATAGAAGTCATCGTCATTGAAAGATCGATTTCTTTAATGTACCACTTAGAGTATTAGAAGGTTCACTGCATAACCAATACCACATATTTTACAATATGCGCTAACGGCAAAATCCCTCATTAGTGCATAGATTTTTGGAGATAATTCATTTTCATTTTTGATTGAAAATGGTTACGGCATTTTGTTGTGTGTTTACTCTTAGTTAAAATGAATAAATGTTTATAAGAAAGGAAAACCTCTTGAATCAAACATGCTTACGGGTTTCTGCCAATCTGCATATTCTTTCAAGTTGAAAATAAAGAGGACTGAATGAATTATCAATTATCTTTCACTTAAAAGAATAAACTGTTTCAACGAAAAAATATATTATTTCGGAAAGAAATGCGTGTGTATTTAAATTATATTCCTTTTCAAGAAAACACCAGATCATGTTGGCCATACAGAAAACGTAAAAACTTTTGGTTTAATGCAATTCCTTTTAAACGAAAAGGATATTTCTCTCAGTGTATATATACATATTATATATATTTCGTCTTAAAATTAAGACAGACGAAGGTATATTTTTCATTGGGAGCAATTCTGTTCCGATATTTACAAAAAAAAATCCTTTCAACCAGTTGGCTTTAGATTTCCTATTACTAATTGCAATGCCATAAATTGTTAGGTTTTTATTACATTACTACTTAACATTAAGGAAGTTTTAAGCTAATACAGAATTGTGCTACAACAAATTGCTCGCGATTTACGCCAACAATGCAGTAAATTGTCCGAGTATAGTTGCCTTTAAATTCAATTAAGGTTTACTTGCTCTATTTCATATACTGGAGCTATAACTCCTCGAAATATAAGCGGTGCAGTAGGGTAGTTTTAACGTGATTAAATAAGGTTGCCGACATCAAAACTTAAATACCGCAATTATATCGATATTTTTCTTTTATATTACATCGTATTTTTAACATATTTACGCCTCTCAAAATGGAATGAGGACGACATTCGACGTGTAGTTACCTACAATGCGAAGTTCGCACACTTAACAGGAATGGCGCACAAATGATGTGAAAGCAATCAATATTTACCGGCGAATTTTACGTTCCCGTCTATACGAAAGCTGGAAAGCGACGGGGGAATATTTTATCTGGAATCGTTCCAAGTTATGAGTTGGGATTATATTTAAAAAAAAAAAATCCTGAAAAGGCTCATACGTAAACGCGTCATCTGGGCTCAAATTTATCTCTATTATAAGCGCATGAATCGCATTAAATCTTGATTGATTAAGACTGAAATGATGCGTTATATCCGTTAGCATGCATGAAATAACAGAAAGTTTAGTCGTGTGTGATTCAAGGTACATATCTAAAATTTGTCATTTTGTCCAGAAGTAAAAAAAAATAAATGCCTAATATATACGCGAAATACAAAAGCAGCTCTTTATATTATCCACTGGTTTGTCGAAACGATATTGGGTGTTAATTATGTGGTGGTAGGTACGGAACGGGTTATGTCTGTTGCTATTCTAAACACTCCGCTTCCTATACTATATACAGGCTGTATCAGATATAGAGGTAAATATAATAATATGTAGCAGCTGTAATCATATACAATCAAAAAGTCTTAATGCACAGGGGGTCTATCTCTAAGCATTAACGAGAAAAAAAATATTTTATAAATGCCGTGGGCTAGAGCCGCACCTTTGCCCAACCTAAGTGCTGTCCGGAGTATACCCCCACATACCATTATCATTCAGCCATTACCACTGTTAGTTTTCTGTGGATCACCGCTTAGAGTGCAAGCCACTTCGAACATTTTATTTGAATTCTTCCCGTCTCGAAAAAACGATCCTTTTCAGACCATCATGATTTCATATAAAGAAAATCGAAGCTTGATGCATCGGCAAAGCGCGGAATGTATAGATTCATTTCGCGCGAAAACCATAGTAAAAAGCGTGTTTGCAAATTTTCTGTATCTACATTTATTTCTGTGTAATTCGATTCAATTCATTTTGCGTTATATTTGATTAAATAAATCCAAAAGAAATAACTCAGATTCATGTGGTAACCGTTTATTTACAACTAATTCTCGATTCGACAAAGCAAAAGAAAAATATTACGTTTTTGTAACTACTGAAAGTCGCATATCCGGTGAAACTCGAACGTCTTATCAGGATATTAAAAATAATACTTATAGAATTACATAGAATGCTGTTAACAAAATAGGAATGTTATATTTTAAAAAAGAAGAATTTAAAATGCCTCAATTTTGCTGTTTTTACAAGGCCTTATTTATCAGAATGACGTTAAATGAACTTACGGCATACTATTAAGAATTATACTAAATGAATGCAATGTATTTATACATAATACCACGTTTAGCGGGTGCTTAACTTGACGTTTCTTTGCTCAGGCCGGCTAAAGAAATTTTTGGCTCTAAATTTTACATTTTTTTATTCTTTAATGATAAATCCGGTTTTCGGTGGTTTGTGCTTTATATGTCGTGTAGTTAACACCCAGCAAAATTTACTTTTTTATTTGAAACAACCTGTATAGTTTTAATTTGAGATTACGTATTTACAGTACATCCCGCGGAGAAACTAGTACCCGACGTATATTTATATAGAGTGTGTACACTGTTTCAAATTGAATCTTCGTTTTGGGCGGCTTTGTATTGCCCTATATTCATTATTATGTCATTTCATATTATCTTTTGTAGTCGAAAAACATATTATAACAAAGTTTTCAAGTGTAATGTTAATTATGGAATACCTGTATGCACCTTAGTTTCATTATTAGAAAAATATATATAATAACTAACAGTCGTAATCATTTCGAAAAAAAAATACTTTCCATTCCTCCATAAAAATTAATTTCAACATTTGAAAGAAATTATACGCGTTCAGAACAGCGAAAGAATTTTTAAAATCGGCGCGCTAGTTCTGAATCTACTTGTGATAAACAAACCGACATAAGGAGCGTACGCCAGACAAGGAAGCATCTCTCCGTCTTAAACCGGCCCGCGCTTTGTAATTCACTCTCCCATACAACGTTAACAAACGCAATAGGAACAATTACATAGCGGCGCGCATCGAATAAGACAAGGTCGTAGCCCATTTTATCCCCCACTTCTATCGCCCGACTTTGTCGACTCCTCTATTTGCTCAAAAGATAGGAGGCGTAGTCCTGTCTCACCGAAAACGATATTCAACCCAACTTGATCCCGCATTCCCATTGACACAATGCACTTTGCATCCATCCAACTTTAATTGTCTATAAACGTTCTTATTTATTGATCGAAATTCGTGAAATTTGGTATGCGTGTCAAGGAAAGAGTGCTGCGTAGGATTGCGCGATCAAATTTTAAAAATATGATTTAGATTTATATTTATGAGCTGATAAATATAAACAAAAATTAAAATTAGGAGTTTTGTTTATGTTGTTACGGTAAAATCGAGGGAGATTGATTCAACAAATCTTTTCGATTTACAGAATCTTGTATTAAACCACTTGATATCATATATAGGGCAGCTAATTTTAACCGAGACGATATCGCTATTTGGAAAAGTATATGAGCTATAAAGTGATTTAAATGGGGAAAGAGTTACCTATCTTGCAGGCAAATAAAATACATTAAAAAATTTGGTGATTCAGAAAAGTTTCGAAAATATACAAAAGAATCAGATTTATTTGTTCGCGTTTCAGTATGAACTATGTCGGCAAAGATTCGAACAATTTCAAAACCACCACTATTTGTGTTAAACAATATATATCTAATAAAACAGAATACTGTTACCCCAAACACAGACTATTACTAACTGAAAAAAATCTTCATTATGTAAAAATTCTTTAATAATTTGCCTTATGCAAACAAACAAGAAAGTAACTTTTATGTTTTTAAACGTGCTGTATGCAACTTACTTTTAATTAAAACTTGAGCGTTATAGCCTGAAAGACTTTCTAGATATAAGTTGATTAAGATAAGTTTCTTTCCTTTCGTTTGACGTTTGCCTTTGTTCTTTTGATATACAAAGAAGCAATAAAGCTTATTATTATTATACAGGATGTTCAATTTAAAATAACAAAGTAGATGATGACTTCCGGCATAATCTGAAAATATTTCAGTTAAAGAGAATGCAACCAATTACATTAAATCGTGAATGTTGAAATTTTCATTTTGGCTAATAGAACCTCACAAACTTCTAAAGAACGGTTTCGCTGAGACTAAAATCTATCTATCTATCTAATCCTAGTCTAAAAAAAAAAAAAATTCATAACCTCATTTAATACTTTATAGCCTAAATTAAAATTAATAATTTCACCTAATAAATTTAACCTAAAACTAAAACAAAATAAATTAATTATTTACTAAAAATATTTAATTGCATTGTTTGTGTAACCGCAACTGCTGGCACAAATTTAGTTAATACTAGGTACTATGAATTCCTAAATCAAAATTTCTTTTATTTTCAATCTTCAATATTGCTAAATAACATATAATATACCTAACTTAAATATATTTATGATTCACAAAAATTTGCATATAAAATAATCCATAAATTAAAAATATAAGCTAAAATAAAACTTTATAATAACACAATATACATAAATCATTTTATCTATGATTTTAAATATCTATAGATAAAATTTATAAAATTAATACTATGCTATTATTCCATAGTAATAATAAATGACCCCCTTACAACCCAAATTATTACTATCTATATTATTAAATAAATACTAACTAATTTTATAAATCAAATAAAAACTTATAATAAAAATAAATACATAAACCTGAATTAAATAAACTACTAATTCAAACTAAAATGCCAAGCTAGCTGCTTCTTTAAATAATTAACCTAAACTTAATTCAAAATAAAATGACCTAATTGTTATTAAAAAAGCTATCTCCCCTACCATTTAACACCTATTTGTACTCAAATTTACCAAACTAGCCACTTTTCTAAAATATTAACCTAGAAACCTAATTCAAATAAAATGAACTAATTGTTATTAAAAAAGCCTATCTCCCCTACCATTTTAAACACCAATGTTGTACACCCCTGTATAAAAACAACACAATCTGTTTATAAGAGCTTAGCTTCAAAACGTCATAGCGATTTGACAGCAAGAAGTTGTCAAACGTCCACTCATTATATTTATTTCGTCTCTCATGGCTACAAATACATAATAAAAATCTCCTTTCACAGCACAGCGGTCTTTTACCGAATGCAAACAAAATACCATTTCCTCGCCGTTACGATTTAGCTGAGTATCTGGACTTGTATGGTTGTACAACCTAGCATAGGAACAAAATCGTTAACGACCAAAATCTAATGCGTCCACAACGCACCCAGATGAGAAGTGAATACAGCATTCCTCGCACTCGTTCGCACATATATAACATATGCGTCTCGAAACAATGTAAAATACCGAAAGATATTTTGCGCGTTCTTTTCATAGTATATTACAGTTACAAAACTAACGTTTACACACTAGAAAAATATGTCCTCTCGTTATACGTCAAAGCCAAGATGGCAGCTTTCCACTTATGTATATAACAAGGGCCCTCTCTCCGTATAGAATTGACGTATTCAGGACGAAAGGTGTATTATTTAAGGTAACGCAATAACAGCGGTCACTTCGACCAACCCACGTCCAGCCGAGAGTGCTCGTCGAACGATATGCGAATGTTAATTGCTCGCCCTGTCTGCTTGTATGATGGGGCGATTTAATTGAATACCGCGGTGATATCGTTCATTGCAATGAATACGAGGGATGTTCTCATTGGTCTTTAGAGCGAATGTTAACGACATAATTTATTTGCAGGTGAAAAAATTTGTGTGGATATTTTTTTTTATTCGAAAGTATACACCAAGTATTAGGCAATTTATATGATTGCGTATAAAACAGACGTTTAATTAAAAAAAAAAAAACCGAAAAAAGCCGCAAAAAATGTCTTTTACCAACACGCCTTTGTTATAACTTTTTTCCATAATATTTACCATAATAAATATACAGGGTAATTCTCAATATATGCGACAAACTTTAAGCGCTGATACCTGGGATTATATTGATCATAAAAGTTTATAAGAACAATATGTCCAAAATCGCTTAGTTCTAAAGTTGTACAGTGTTTAATAGTAAGTTAACATAATTAATGGTTTTATTATAAATTAACAAAATAATTAGTAAAAAAAATTAACTTATACTAACTGTTGAAAATGACCGCCCCAACTGCAATACAAGCTTCTATCCTCGTCGTATTGACTGGCGAGTCCGTTCTAAAATATCAGGGGTATTTCGAATTGTTTGAAAAGCTGCGATAATACGATTTCTCAGTTCATCGACATTTTCAATAGAAGTCGTATAAACTAATGATATAAGGTGACCCCAGCAAAAAAAAGTCCAAAGGATTTAAGTCTGGAGAACTGAGGAGGCCACTGTTGGGACTCCCCGTCCTATCCACGATCTGGATAGTATTGTCCAAAAACTCGCGAGCACAAAAACTAAAATGCGCTGGAGCCGTCATGCATAAAATACATTTGTAATTTTAATTGCCACGGAGCTTCTTCCAGCAGTAGTGGTAGCTCCTCTTCAAGAAAATTGCGATATACCTCGCCATTTAACCGCATCCGTAAAAATGTGGACCTATCAAGTGATCTCCAACAATTCCGGCCCAACATTGACAGAGAATTGATGTTGATGATGGGCATTCACTAGTTCGTGCGAATTTTCTTCGGCCCATATGTGATATTATAAAAGTAATAATCGCCATTCCAGAGAAAGTAGCCTCGTCGGTGAAGAATATTTGAGCCAAATAGTCAGGATTTTGTGCGATTTTTGTTGCATCCATTGACAAAAGCCGTTCTTTGCGGAAATCTGCCGGCAAAGTGCCTGCACCGTTGAATGTGATATGGATACAACAGTTGATCTTTCATTTCTCCAAACTGTGGCCTGACTAATGTTTAAATCAAACACAATTTTCTGGCGCTTTGTAGTAAGGATGTTCCTCAATTTCATTTAGTACCATTTCTTCAACTTGTGGAGTTCTCACTGTAGATGGGTGCTCGTTATCAGTCGGCCGTTTTTTTTTTAAATTTCCCGTTTCACTAAGACGTTGGTGAAGACGGGCAAATTTGAATGATGGGATGATACGGTTCGGGTATGGTTCTTCATAAAACGTCTAGCACACGCGAATTTCCATGGCAAGACCGTAAACGAAATGCTTATCACACATTCAGAATTCGTGTAATTCATTTTAGAAAACAGAAAACTGGCAATAAACTGAATGAATACTCTGACAACTATTGCAAATATTGAAATGACAATAAACAATTCCTCTCAACACAATAGTTTTTGAAGAACCAACTGTGATATATATCGTGTTAATCATAGTTCATAATTTTATTATTAACATTCAATAACTTTAAAACCAAACCGTTTTGGACATTATACTCATATGAACTTTTATGATCAAAAAATCTCAGGAATCAGCTCTTAAGTTTGTCGTATATTTTGAGAATCACCCTGTACAATAATTTAACTGGTCCAAAGTTTACTTGTCAGAAATGCATTCTCATAACCGTAAGAGATAGGAGAAAGCAATGGTCTAGTCTCGATCCTTTTTTTCCCGAGATACGCCTAATAACTCGGTTGTCTTTAGTGATACGAAGAAACTGTTTTAATAACAGGCATTTTACGAATAGACTCGGCTAGTTAAATCAGATTTTAAATTTATGCTTTATTTTTTTTCCTGCGGCATAAATTTGAATTTTTTCTAAAAAATTTAAAGCGTAATAGGCAGTGGCATAGTCGGAAAGGGTGCTTTTTTCTCTTTTCAAAAATATGTGGTTTATGGGGCCGATTAAAAATAATAATAATAATAATAATTTTTATTTTTGGGCAATAACATAAAATCCACTGACAAGACTTATGTCTTAGTGGAATAACCTTTTGTTTAAACTACCGTCATGACTTGTGGCCTATTATCTTGTTTATTTACTTATTTACATATTAATAATTATGGACAGGGGTGAAGAATGATTTATTGTCTCATTTTATGTATATTGTTGTAAATTGTATTTGATTTTGATTTTGCTTTGTTCTGCTGAACGGCTACTGTTCTGCCGGTTTCTGATGGACCACTTGTCCGGATCGCTTTGCACCGGCTACGTCCTTTAAAAAAATAAATAATAATAATAATAATAATAATAATAACATTTATTTCTAAAACAAATACAAATCAATACAGAAAGCGCATTCCGGAAATAAGTCAAAAAGAAAACTGGTAACTGAAACCTAAATCATGTACCTATTCAAAAAATCATTTATATTATAACAACTAATTCCTAATAAATAAAACCTAAGATGCTTCTTAAAAAGATAAAAATTACAGATATTTTTTTTTATATCACTAGGAAGGTTATTAAACAGTTTACAACCCATATAAAAAGGGCTTTTTTGATAATTTGCTCTGCTATGGACAGGAGGAAGAAAGTAATGATTAATACGACTGGAATAATCATGCGAATAATTGTAAAATGAAAATTCCCCTTTGTGATTAAAAAGCGTAATATAATGTTGTGTAAATATATAAATCATAAAAAGTTAAAAGCGAATTGCTCTTAAAAATATTTCTATACGAGTCTTTATAATTTATATTAAACATAACTCTATAAATAGCCCGTTTTGCATCAAAAAAAAAAGCTCTAATTGAATTAGGTGACATTCCCCAATGTATTATACCATAGCGCATGCACGCTATGAAATTGGAATAATAAATGTTTTAGTGTTTCTAAATTGTAACTTCGTCGCAATTGTTTTAAAATGAAACACGTTTAGATAAGTCTTACATAGCTTTCGATGTAAACAGACCAATTTAAGTTGTCAGTTTAGAACTATACCTAAAATCTTGATGAAAAAATTTATGGTACGTCAGTTATTATTAAGTCCAATTTCTTAATTGGTTCTATCTTGCTGCGAAAGTATAGAGTTTAGTTTTTTTTCGTCATTTATAACTAAATGATTATTGTCATCCACCTAATAATTTCATTATACGTTATTTCAGTCTTATTTAACATACTGGACATGTCCGTACTATTTGTAATGATGTTTATATCATCAAGCATAGAAATAGCTTGCTGAGCTTGTATTAAATTAATCATCGGAAATCATTAATATATAAAAGAAATAAAGGAGACCCAGGACAGAGCTTTGAGGTGCTCCGATATTGACATCTAGAAAAAAATTTACTATCACTTACCTAATAAAATTTAAAGGTAAAAATTAATTTACGTTTTAGTTTAAAAACCATTACACAGTAGCCGATGACAATAAAACAGTATAAACTTTTCTTATCTTTTCTACACTATTGTTTTAGATGCCCCCAAACATAGAAGTCTAGAGGTGTCAGGTCAGGGGAACTAGGAGGCCATGCAGTTGGTCCGCCCCGTCCTATCCATCTCTCGTTGTAATCTTGATTTAAGAAATTTCTAACTACGATGGAAAATGCGCAGGAGCTCCATCGTGCATAAACCACATATTTAAATCTGTTAAAAAGTGCACGTCTTCCAACAAAACGGGTAATTCATTTCTAATAAATCCAAGTATACTTGTCCCGTTAAACGATTAGACAGAAATACTGGGCCATTAAACAGTCTCAAAAATAGCAAGCCAACATTTAGCGAAAACGGTTTTGGGTGATGCAGTTCAACAATAGCATGGATTTTCATCTGCCCAGACGTGATTGTTATGAAATTGAATATGCCGTCTCTTGTAAACCCAGCCTCGTCACTAAATAAAATCTGAGTCGCAAAATTAGGAGTTCTGCCAGCTTTCGTGAAAACCAGTGACAAAAAACCCTACGTGCATCATAATCGAGAGGAGCAAGACATTGCACGCGTTGAATGTGGTAGGGATAGAACTGCTGTTCCCGCAGAATTTCTCCAAATGAGAGGATGACTGACGTTCAGTTCATCGGCAAGTCTTCGAGTGCTAATTATTCGGTTGTCTTCTATCCGTCTCAAAATATCTAATTCTACTGCGGGAGAAGACTGATCTAGGTCTACCAGAACTACCATTAATTTTAAATGACACCAGTTTCGGACAGCCGGATATGAAGTCTTGAGAAAATTTATCACTCGGTAACACCGATTTGGAAATTCTTCAGCATACATACGCCGTGCTTCATGGCATTACCATTCGCACGACCGTACATAAAATGCATATCGGCCATTTCTGCATTTGGGTACTATGCATAATTGAGAACAAAAAAATAATTGACGCAAATGATAAATAATCTGATGACAGATGTCTGACAGAACTAATTTTAAGTCACAATCAGTTGTTTGACAAAGGGAACTATTCTCAAAACCGAAAAATGTTTTTTTTTTTTATTTTAAAATATGCAATCGACTATATGTCAAAAACAGTTGAATTGCGGACCCCATGTGACTAAGATTTTTTGTTTATTTCCACCAGTATTATAATTGGGTAAAATATCCGACAACCTTTTTATAACACACTGTATATAATATATACGGAAATTTGCAATACTTATTCCAAACAACATGATGTTGGTAGAAAACATATCATTTTTATATATTCAAGTCAACTGGTTACACTAACGAAAATATGTTTCCACCCATTGAAAAAATTCGTTGTTGTGAAGTAAAATCTATACATATTTTAGAACATACATCTACAACTACACTTGTTTCCTCCAAGCCTTTACAACTTCCACAAATTCCATGCGGTGTAACAAACATATCGATAAAATCACGACACCGGATTGCCGCGCGCAGAGAATTGAAAAAGTTACGGCCAAACATAAATGACATACAACTTTTCCCGATAACCCATAAGCCGGACACAAAGCTCGGACAAAGTTTCGGACAAATCGCCCCGCTTCACTTACCAAAACTTTTTCTTATCTCGTGTACAGTTTCGCAGCACCTACAGATTCGTGCGTTAAGAGTAAGTTATTGATGATGCGAACTGCGTCGCCCGTTCGTAGTGATAATGACGCTGGTATACGAAGAAACTTCGATCTGTCTTATTAATTTCGTGAGACCATCCAAGTTTTATATATTCCTAAGAGATTTGTAGATAAAAGTTGCGTGAGCGAGCACGTCTTTAGATTCTAGACATTACCGTGATTGCTGTTATCCATCGAATCAAGTGGGATTGGATTAGATGGGATTGTGGAATTATTTTTGTTATTACTAGTTTCTTTCTTTATTCTAATCTACAGATTTAATTAAATAAAATTATTATAATGCATTACCAAAATATGCTAACAAATGAATATATGTGTGTTGGTTTAAAAGGTTAAATTTGAGAATGAAAAGTCATGGATAGTGTAGAATAACTTTTAAGTTAATCATATAATTATCGCCATTCAAATTGCATCAATGAAAAAACCTACACTGTTGAAAATATTACGGTGTTGCGTTAAATTTTGCGCTAGTCAAATATTTTAGTGTTGATTTTTACAAACTTTGCCAGACGAATTGACTACAGTGGTTTAGTAGAACAGAAATTACTAGAATTTGGGGTGAATTCTTTGTTAAGATATGAGGATTTACTATTTTCTCTAGACATCCAGAAGCATCAACCAATCAGAATTTTCCCTCGGATAGAAATATAGAAACCCCACTTAATCTAATACAGTAATTGCATTATACCACCACCTGCATTGCACGTGTATCTGTTTTCGAGTTTGTTTCTGCGTATTAACATATCCAAAAAACCACCAAACGTGACTGACCTGCAAAGTGTAACCTTGTGTTATATAACGTTAATTCCATGGGCATAAAAAATTTCCACATCTTAAAATATGTATTGGGAACAACTATTTAGTAATTAGTTCAGATATGAATCAAAGCATAAACATTCACTTAATTTTATAATGGTTCTCAAAAAATCATTTTAAAAATTAGTACGTTTAGTTGAACCAAAACTTGTGAATGAGTGGTTCTGTATATTTATAATTGAGAAAACGTCTTAAAGAGAGAATATTATAGCACTAAAAATAGGAGTTGCATATTAAAATACGTTGTGTTTAGAAAAACGGGTTAAACACCAATAGATCGCATTCATTTAGTTAAACAGCTAGTAATTTGTCTAGTCTAGATCAAATAAAATGTGACTAGAAGTATATCATAATTCACGTGTTAGTTGGACAAAAATAACCCCTTAGCAATAGACAATACTACTAGGTTTTGTTCGTCAAATTTATAAACTTCATAGTTCTCGACAAAATAACACGAAAACAGTGTGACCTCTCCTGACTATTAAATTAGTCAAAAAAGTGTTAAAATTTCAACAGTGTATGATATGATCTCCAACAATTCTTGCCCTAAACATTAACCTTTACAGGGTATTGCGTATGTTGTTCTCTGAATAAACAGATTACCATTGCTTAATGTGTTGTAGGAATTTTCTGTAATCAAAATAATTTTCGTCTTTTATGTCTGCTATTTTTTGCCCAAAAAAAAAAACTGAAAACACTTGACATTTCCTAAACAATTAAAGTATAGGTATAGAAACTGTGCATGTATGAGAAACAAAAATTTAATAATATACAGAGTGTACCGTTTACAACCACAAACCATGTAATAAAGGTTTCGTGTTGAAAAAAATGCACAAACTAAAAAATACCAATCTGACGTGTCCAACATCTCTTCCAACACAACCCATTATTTATTTATCAAATTTATTCCATTTGATGATACACAGTGTATAACCAATGATAAATTTCTACAAACTTCTCGCTCCAGAAACTCCAGAAACATTCGGAGAGTGGTCGAATTTACGCCAGAATTCGCCAAGATTGGCTCGTTTACGCCATTTCATTACAACATGCGGATATCGGTGCCGGTGGCCCGGAATTGGAATTTATGTATTCAAAAGTGCACCTCAGGATTCTCTGCGCCCGAATAAAGACCGAATTCTCCTCCCCACATTCTGGGAAAGCCCAAAATACTCCTTTGAAGGTGCACGATTACACACCCAACCCGAGCGTTCGGCTAATTAGCCGTTGTTAGTTAACAATGTTGGACGGTTGAAAAGGTAAATTTTATTCTCGGGATCGTTAAAGAGTCCCATTAAAAATGATTATTACGAGGGAGGCTTAACTTCATCCTAATTAGAGATTACAAAAAAGAAATGAGGCAAGATTTGATATTAAAAGACATATTCATGTTACATTTTAAAAGTTAATGTTGTTAAGACATTAATACCAGTCTAAAATTACAAACTATACATAATTTCACTTGATTACCGAATGTCCAAGCACCCACAGAAAAATTAGTCTTTATAAAGAAATCATTTTTTTAGAGAATTAGCTAGAAAAGCTTAAATTTAGACAACGTAAAAAGTGACGTAATTTATTATTAAAAATAATAGCTTTTGATAGTATCTAGACGTCTTTTATATCTGACAAAATATCCGCTTTGGATATACGTGGATTTCTGAATGACTGGTAATATCATTCTGGAACATAGAATATTATGTTAAAATCGTAATGCAAAAATCAAGCGATTTAACATGGATATAGGTACCCCAAGGAAGTGTATTGGACCACTGATTTTTCTTATGTTTATCAAACGACTTGCTAGCTCCATCTACAAGGTAAAGTATTTCTCTATGCTGACGACACCTGTATCGTCATTTCTGATAGTAATAAGGACAGTTTGCTAAAGAAGATAAATTCTGCTTTGGAAAACTTTGGCAATTGGTGTACAACCAATAGACTTATGATTAATCAACAGTAAAACTGTCTTTATTGAATTCTTTTAATAAACACAGATCACCTTCAATTTGTCCTTTTACCTTCAAAATACAAGTTTTAAAACTGAGTCTCTTGTAGTTTTTAGCACTATTTTAGATTGCTGTTTGTATGAATAATCAAGTAGATGGAATAGTGTAAAAACGCAGAAAGGGTATTATGCTATCAATACACTTAGGACGTTCTTGACACGCTTCCCTACTTAATGTATATGATGCCTACTATATTCAACTTATTTTTTCAACATTATGGTATGGGGTCAAGCTACAGAATTCATAGGATATTGTAAAACAAAAGCGTATTATTAGATTAATAGTTCACCTACCTTACAATACTTTATGTAGAGATACCTTTAGAAATAACAATACTTACTGTCACTTCAACTTCTATTATACAAACTTTTAGTATATGTTCATCTATAATAGAGATAAATTTGCCAACCGGCGGACAATCATGATTACAGCAAGCGAAACAGTGACTATTGATATATAGGAGGCCAATCATTCCTTTCTATAAGCAAATCACCTATATACCTGGTCTCACTACTACAATCTGCCTTCCGCCTCAATTACGTAATTCTGGCTCTCCGTATGCGTTCAAGAATAACTTAAAGACTGTTATTAAAAGTTGCTTTTACAGTCTTGCTGAATTGAGACTTTTCTCAAACTAAATGAGGGAGAGGGAGTTGTCCACCTGTAGCTTATCCTAAAATTTTTTTATTTTGTTTATGTTTCTTAATGAGGTGTTGCTCGACTGCCTGCCGATGGGCTTGTTATGTTTTGCGCATTTTTTTTATTTACATTCATGTATTCTTGTCAACTCATGTTCAGTGCTTGCTTTTAATTTTGTACTATTGTATTAATTGTTTTTTACACACCCCTATTTACCCCTATTTCTTTGTAAATGCAGTTGGGTTAATAAATTTATTATTATTTTTATTAATTTAGTTTTAATTTTTTATTATTAGTAATAATTTATTAATTTATATTGTTTCTACAAAAACAGCATGTTGGCTTATATAATTGCAAACAATTTTTCTTTACTAAAGAAGACTATTATACTAGTTGGAACGTATATAATTAATCCTTTGACATATGGAAATTTATTATAAATTAATTAAAGAATAAAGCCACAATGTCCACAAAAATCGCATTTTCGGTAGTAATTTATTACTGCGAACAACAAAATAAAATTGTTTATAGGGCAAAATTAAAAAAAATAAAAATAATTGGTTCACTCTTAATCTCTTTTTAATCAGCAGTTAAAAAATGTCATTTCCATTTCCATTACAATATTAAAACTTTTTGTTTATTTTTTTTGAATATTCCCTTATAAAAAAAAAATGCAAAATTTCTTTTTAAAAAAATATTTAAAATTAAAAAAAAAAGATTACGTGAAAAGATTCGTCTCCTCCCTCAACGTGTTATAAAACACAATTTAATAAAAAAAATAATTCTTCCGCTTTTCTGATGTTAAAAACAACATTTAAAAAAAATCGTCTCTCTCACAGACAAAATATATTTATAACACAAAAACAATATATTTATATTTTTTTTATAAATAAATGAGTTTTTTTTTATTTTCAACATTTTAAAAAATTATTTCGATTGTTTCAATCTTCCTTCGTATCATAAAAAGAAGAATCTTAATTGTTGCCAAACTAGTAATTCCCTCTTTTCTTCTACGGTTGAAAGAAAAATCTCCCAAATTATCTTGTAACGGTGACGCTGTTTTAACCTAGGCAATTTACAACACTAAATTTTGTAAACTAGAAATTAAATACTTATAAAATTAATATAATATTTAAATAGAATTAGTTCAATTGTTTCTTACAACAATAAATGAAATATTTGATTCGGTCGCAAAATAAACCACGCACAATAAATTGACAGGACGTAAACACGATCTAAAAAGGTTGTGTTTGCTAATAAATTAACAAGTAATAAAATATAATAAAAAAAATGGTCCAAAAGTACCTAATAACTGTGAGTAAATCAGGGTTCTGTACTAATTTCTGTACTAAACCAAAAGACTGATTTTTTAATAATGCAATTTTATTGATGTACATACGGAAGGATATTTATTTACAGATACAGATAAAGTACTGCCACAGTATACAACCAGTAAGGACGAGTTCGCAAAATCATTTGTTCCATTTTGTGGTCCGTTTTCAATGACCTTCAAGCCTAGCGGCCATCTTGTAAAGCTGTGGCCAGGAGTTTTCAAACGTGTGGAATAATTTATATTTTAAAGGAACTAGGAAAATAGATTAAAAAAACCGACAAATTTATGCGTTTTTCTATTTTGATTGTATTGCAAATATTTCCGTTTTTTATAGTAATAAAAAACACGATTCTAGTAAAATAATGTTGGATTAAGTGATACATACATATTCGCAAGTGCTTTACAATAATTCAGTTCACATTATTTCCTTTTTGTAAAACTAAATCTTTATTTATAGCATAAAATATTCTTCCAGTAATAAATATGTGGTTCTTTCACAAATAAATTAATAATAGTGCAACGACTTCGGTGGAAGGGTTTTATTGTAGACTTTCAAATTTCTGACACGAACACACATACACCAACTTATAATTAGAGTTCAAGAGTTATGATTATATCGTTCTCTGTAATACAATGACTGTTTCTTTTCATTGGACTAATTCATTTCCAACATCCGACCCTGCACTGGTTTATCAACAATAATGTCCGGGGTGCACAAGTGGATAGAGTTTCAGACGTAGACTAAATAATATTGTGTTGTCTATAATGTGAATAAATGTGAAATATGAGGATTAAAATTTATATAAGTATAATGCAGTGCAGATCAAAATCACGTTATTTTAAAAAGTGAACATAAAATAATTAGTTAGTACTCATAAATAGCAATCTAGCTGAAAAGTGTAACTAACAAGATAAATTGATTTAATGTGACCTAGGGAACTTTGCACAACGACAATAGTTCTTCTTATGCATGTACTTTCTTAATTCTTGCCCTCTTGCATATAATAGATTCATTCGAAAATCCAAAAAAAAAAAAACTGCGACCATTGTTAGCATCCGAATTTATCTTGCAAGAGCGAATGGCACGATAACATGATGCCCATTGGTGTCTTCTTCCACGTTTATTTCACTTACACCTAACAATATAATATATAACAAAGTATGTAAATGTTTATGCCACTGACCACCATCTTTACCACTTACACAAGATTATCATAGATCATTAAAGTTGTTAAAACTGAAAGTAATTTAACAATAGATACACAAAATAAATAAAACAACTAAATCATGTAGATTAAACAGATGAGTAAACTAATTTATGCAGGTACCAATGTAAACAATGACAAACTGCCATAGTGGAAAGTTGTTGTTTGAAGTAAAGTTAGGTTTAGAAAGTGAGATCTCGATGACTCATCTATTGTCCTTACTGCTTATATTGTAGTGCTGCGAATCAACATTAGGTGGAGCGCTAACTAACTAACAGTTTGAATAATAATAATAATAATAATATCTATATTTGCCCAACAGAAACCCATTTACAGGACAAAATACAACAATAAGTACAGTGTAGCTTAAACTAAAAATAACACAATTTAAAGAAAAAGAAAAAGAGGTACTTTTGGTACAAACTATGAAAAGTAAATGATAAAAAAAATGAAGCGTTCTACGCTAAACTTAGAATAAATACAGGATTGAATATATCCACAAATTAATGTATTTGCAAAGTTTGGAAGTGTGAAGCTCATACATATACAACATATCATTGAAAGCGATATTTGCATTAACTGCCATATGATAAAGTGGTGCTCGTTTCAATAAGTTGGATCGTGCGGCAGGAATACGTAAGCTGCAAGGATACCTGGTATCATGAATTGGGACGGTAAAGTGCAATTGAGACAGCAAAGTTTGAGAATCCACATCGCCTTTAATTAGGTTGGCTAGAAATTTAGCACTGGCAGCTGTTCTTCGGCATTGTAACGATTTAAAGTTATGCCGATTTAATAAGTCTTCATAGTTTGATCCGCGCGCTGGATACACATGATCTATTCTATATGACAAGTATTTCAAAAATCGTTTTTGGATTCTCTCTAATGCAATCTGTTGGTAGTGATAGTAAGGATACCAAATAATAGATGCGTACTCAAGCTTAGTGCGAACAAAAGCGAAAAATAAAATCTTCATGACGTTAAGATCGAACAGTGATCTACATGTACGTATTAGAAATCCCAAACACTTAGAGGAAGTGTTCCCAACATCTATAATATAGTCACTAAAAGATAGTTGTGAATCATAAAGTACCCCTAAAACTCGAATGCATGACTGTCTAGGTATTGGTGTTTGGTTGACAGTCTAAGGGAAAGGATATGACAGTGTTGCATTTCGTGTAGGACACTACAGCACATTTGTTTATGTTTAGATGTACTCTATTTTGATCACACCAGGTATTAATGATATTAAGATTCTTTTGTAGTGTGACGCAATCGGATATTTTGGATATTCTAGAATAAATCTTAAGATCATCAGCATAAGCTGCCACTTCACATTCTAGTTTAGATAACAAGTCGTTTAGATATATATTAAAAAATAGAGGACCTAAATGTGATCCTTGCGGAACACCAGTACTAGCAATGAATGAATTCGAGTTAAAACCATTGTATGAAACGTAACAAACGCGATTGCTCAAGTAGGATAAAATTAGGTCGGTGACTTGAGCAGTAAAACCAAAGTTAGACAATTTTTGAAGCAAATATGTATGATCTATGGTGTCAAACGCTTTTGTAAAATCTGTATACAATACGTCAACTTGCTGACGATGTTCTAGCGATTCACTAATAAATTGTGTAACTTGAATAAGTGAAACTAGATGGCTCGCTAGTCAATTAAACATTACGAAACTGCAAGAGTAATTTAAAACTAATAAAATACACAAAATAAATAAAACAAGTAAATCATGTAGATTAAGTAGATGAGTAAACTAATTTATGGCGGTACCAATGTAAACAATGACAAACTGCCATATTGGAAAGCTGTTGTTTGAAATAAAGTTAGGTTTAGAAATTGAGATCCCGATCACTCATCTATTGTCCTTACTGCTTATACTGTGGTGCTGCGAATCAACATTAGGTGGAGCGCTAACTAACTGACAGTTTGAATAAGTGAAACTAGATGGCTCGCTAGTCAATTAAACATTACGAAAATTTATATCAGATGGCACCCTAAGCCAACGGGAAAGTGCCGAAAATTATCGACATCATTCGAAACGTCGAAGACTAATTAAAGCGTAACAGTAAAATGAGTAGTAGCGTAAGTGTATTGCGCGTGCTACTACTCGTCTCGATATAAACTTATGTCCGCAATTCGAAAATAACACCGGATTAACGACGGCGTAAATCACGTTTATTGTCGCCAGCCGTCGGTCGGAAATTACACGCCTCGGGGCCGGGGAATTTATGATTATACTTTATTAAAATATGGTCGTCCCGTTTGACAACGCCGCGCCGTCGTCACCAGCGCCGTGAACCGTTAATTACGAACGTAACGGGGGTTGGACGTCAGCGGGTTCGGGTGACAGCGATCGCGTCTTGAATACGTTATAATTCGGGATCCACAGTTCGTGATGATTATGGAATCGGGGCGCGTAATCACGGTTCGCGCGTTCGGGCCTTTTGATCATCAGACGGATCGAAAAGTTCCCGCGCGATTTTTATAACGAGGAGATGTGAGCGTTGTGCGTCTTTGTCATTTAGTCGCAAGAGTTAATTTGAGGGAAGACGCGAATATCTTTTGTATAGTGAAGAGATTATCACTATACAGAGTGTATCAAATAAAAAAGTAAATTTTGCTTGGGTGTTAACTACACGACATATAAAGCACAAATCCACCGAAACCAGATTTCATCATTAAATATAAAAAAAAAGTAAAATTTAGAGCCAAATTCTTTGTCCGAGCCTGATGCAAGGAACGTCATGTTAAGCACCCTAAACGTGGTATTATGCAAAATACATTGCACCTCATTTAGTATTAATTCTTAATGGCATGTCGTAAGTTCATTTCACGTCATTCTGAATAAATAAAGGCCCTTGTAAAAATAGCAAAACTGAGGCATTTTAAATTTCTTCTTTTTATAAAATAAACATTCCTTTTTTGTTAAGGGGAGGTTTACATATATATATATCGGAAAAGTCCAAAAACTTTGAGCTTTTTTTTTCAGAGAAAGGAAAAGATATACAAAATACGGCTTTTTCTTAATAAATATATTAAAACTTGAACATTAAAAAAATATATTTTTTTTAATGACAAGACCACTATAACGTTCGCTATTTGTATCTAGGTAGCAATGTGCACAGAAAACACGGTCAAACTGCGTAAACTCTAGCATACGCAAAAGTGATCCGAAATTGAAAATAAAAGAAAAGTTAGAATATATTAAATTGTTGGAGGTTATACCTAAATTTAACCAAATAGTCGAAAGCAAACAATGTGGCAGATACCTGGACTTTGATTTGATTATTTTCTATTTCTTTTTTGTGTGTATGTGGATATAAAAATGTGGAATATTGCAATTTTTAGTATATTATAGGGTATACTCCAATAAAAACGGTTTACATTAAGAAAACAAAAGAATTAAGTTTATATATTGAACACTTGAAGAACTAGAACTTACGCAGTTTTGAAAAATCATGTTTCGAGAAAAACGCGTTCAAAGTTTCTCAGCAAAAAATTTTTACAAATAGTTCAACATACACTTAGTCAGCTATTCCAGCACTATACATAATCCTTCTTCTTCTTCATACTTCTGCATTTGCAAAATTTGTTGCTTCCTTTAGATAGCACAGCAAGTTTTGCAGCGCTGGACATACTCTGCTCTGCTCGTTGTATGCGCTGACGATCAGAATTGATGACGAAATTTTGGCATCAAGTCCTACTGCAATTCCACCGCATTCATTATTTGTAATACAGAAAAGTAACCTTCATTGATAAATTTGCGGCAATGTAGGTAGCAAGTTGAATTGTTTATGGGTCGCAGTGTAAATCTTTTGAAGCTAATTTCTACACACATGAACTAAACGAGTCGTTTCAGTTTGACAATTTTTTCCAATGCATTTTTGCAAGAAATCACTCTAGAAAAAAAATCATAAATCCGCCTATAGCGTCTTGATTTTTTTTTGCAAAAGGGTCATGTATGAATGAAGCAAGCTCAACCTTGGGTTCTGCAATGCGCCACTTACACAGGTTGTCTACACCTTTTGGACAATAAATGTGTCGTGGATCCGCGTCGGTTGAACATTTATAATGAAATGTAGCCCAAATAGCTGCCTTCATTTTTTATGCAGAATCTAGATGTTGTGTAATTGCTAGTCCACAGTACACTATTGTTAAATTATCAATAACTTTGTCAGTCAGTTTACCAGTGCCCTTTCTTCAAAGTCCACTCATTCTTTTTTGTACATCTCCAACGCATTCTCTTTTTTTTCTTGAACAGTAACATCTTAGTACGGCTAAAAATCACAAATTGCTTAAAGAGTTGTCTTATCTCAGTCGCCTATCCGAAATCGTGCGAAAATTTCTTTTAAGGCATCGCATCGACTTCCATTTTTCCTGTGCTACTCTGATGATCCGTAGTGCGTTTATCTTTGCCATCATATTCTAGCCAGCTTTTATAAGAAATTTAGTGTAAGTAAGTGCATCTGTAATAAATTGATACATTTTATGGTAAGTAGTTTTCTAAAGCGTGGAAAGTGTGTTTCAGTAAAAGAAATATTGTTAGATCAGTTTCTTCAAATGTGCTTTTATTTCGATCTAATTGCTTCATATTATTGTAATATAAATAGCTACTCTGTCGTTTATTTGTGATCCGACTACAGTGGCATTTCTAATCATTAAAGACAACTATACATACACTAACAAACAATAAGTATGATATTTCGACCAGAGCAGCCCCGAGTCGAATATAGTATTACATCTAATTTACTCCGTTTGTGTTCGGTACACCCGCTCTTTTTAATAAGCCGTAGAGGCTTAAACAATGCGAATATTACGAAACCGCTTTAACCATGTATTTTGGAGCTTTCAAAAATGCAAAAACAAAAATCGATTTTTCCAGTCAAAATACATGTAAACCTCCCTTAAGAGCATTCTACGTAAGTCTCAAACAGTATTATTTTTAATATCCTGATAAGACGTTCGAGTTTCACCGGATATGCGACTTCAGTAGTTACAAAAAACGTAAATATTTTTCTTTTGTTTTGTCGGATCGAGAGTTAGTTGTTAATAAACGGTACCACATGAATCTGAGTTATTTCTTTTGGATTTATTTAATCATATAACGCAAAATGAATTTAATCGAATTACACAGAAATAAATGTAGATACAGAAAATTTGCAAACACGCCCTTTTACTATGATATCGCGCGAAAATGAATCTATACATTCTCGCGCTTTTGCCGATGCATCAAGCTTCGATTTTCTCTTTATATGAAAATCATGATGTCCTGAAAAGGATCGTTTTTTCGAGACGGGAAGAAATTTAAGTAAAATGTTCGAAGTGGCTTGCACTCCAAGCGGCGATCCACACAAAACTAAACAGCGTAATGGCTGAATGATAGTGGTATGTGGGGGTATACTCGGGACAGCATTTAGATTGGGCACAGGTGGCTCTAGTCCACGGCATTTACAAAATATTTTTTTCTCGTTAATGCTTACAGATAGACTCCCTGTGCATTAAGACTTTTTGATCGTATATGATTACAGCTGCTACATATTATTATATTTACCTCTATATCTAATACATCCTGTATAGAATATTCCGATATGATGTGCTCATTATTGGGATTGTTTAAAGGTGTTCTACAGTGTATGACTGGTTGCCTAATTTAGAAAATGCCGCTTGCGGGTGAGAGTTTGGTACGTGGCTCCTAGAGGGCGCACAAACTGAACTCTTTTTTCACTTAGTAGCTGATTGTGCGTAAAGTTGTGCGTAAAGCTTATGATTAGCGCTGAAAGTGGGTTTATACACTCGGACGAGTGCTGATGACGCCTGGCAGGCAGAAACTCGAGCCCGTTCCTAGTGTTATTCCACTTTCATTGCTCTTGCCAGTATGGTGCTGCCTATAATAGACCACAAGCCCCACCTGGTAGTATATTCTATCGGGTCATTGTATCTAGGCATTTTTTTCTTTGGTGTTTCATTATTAAAGAATTCCGATAGCCTCAATTGACAACGTTGTAAAAACAATCATGTGGTGGAGATAAAGAGCGTACAAAAAGTGTGTAATCCTCTGTTATAACCTAATAAGAGAACAACTTGTTACCGTTAGATTGCGATTGCTTCATTTATGGATTTTATTTAAAGATTTTTGTAAATTAAATTTAAGGATTAGACCAACGCCATCTAGCAATGAAGTTTCGTACTCCTTGCTCGTCACAACGCATCTTACCGTGATAGTAAAAATTAATGTGTCAATTTTCGTTATTTATTTCCAAATTAATTAGTAATTCATTGTCAGTTAAATTTGCTTTTCATTATTCAATTATTAGTTCAAGTTTAATTCATTAAAACCTTTTCTTTTGTGTAAATTATTCCGCATTGTTAGTTTGTCCATGACTTGTTGCATTTCCTACTTCCTCCCGCTTGCTCAGCAAGGGAGACGCATAGGCTTCGTACAACATCTCATACGCGCTGTTCAAGTTCTCTCCGTGCACATTCTATTTAGTACCACGTTGTTGTGGGATTTTGCCACGTGAGGAACCTCCAATATCGAGTGCATTTTCCCGTTTAACCTGAGGCCGTCAGGAGGAGTTTTATTGCATCGATATTTTTCCTGTAAAGGGTTTTACAACAGTAGCGTCAAGCCGGCATTCATTTTATTTAATGGCATCATCTTTAGGTCACTGGACCTATTTTATTTGGCTTTGATTTAAACCTAGAGGGTGAACGAAGTACCTAATTTGGGAGACTAAATCTAGAGGGAGCAAGTGGGACCACGCCTATGACACCAGTGTAACGCGCTAAACACCCTCCCGGACGCATACACCGACACCCATCAAAGTTACCAGCTAAGTCTTTACTATAGTTTATTTTTCTTTCTTTTCTTGCACCGAATTAAAATTTGAAGTTATCTTTTTTTAAATCCTAGCACGTGATAAAGACCTTCCGGCCAATATTACTAACTTAGATTAAGATTCAAAATTTACATTTCTTAAATACCTTTACAATTATTTTTCTTTAACTTTATTCATTGCACGATCATTACCTATAATTTTAAATTATTACTTAAGTATAGAGGTTAAGACCGAACACCAATGTATTGTCATCGCAACAGATGTTAAGATTTGTATTTCGTTACATTGCATTGTATGTTATTATTTTACTGTTGTTTGTAATAAATATACAGTGTCATACAAAAATTTATGTTTTGAATAAATTATTTCGATCCGATAAGACCTTAAGCTTGAGAGCGAACGAATCCCGTAACAAACTAGCTCTAACAATCTAATAAACAGTTCTCTTTAATAAACAACCTGAAATTAAAGCAGTCATCTGTTGTCATTTAAAATGTAATAATTGCCATTTTAAATAGATAGTAAATATGTTTTTTAAAAGAATTGCGTTACATACATAATATACTCATTGTTAGTAAATTGTTTTTTTTTCTTATTTTCTTAATAAAATAGTGTCTCAAACATTTTTTTTATTTTTTTATTTATGTATTAAAAAAGAGGAAAAACATGTGGATAACGTGAAATAGTTTTGAGAAATCGTGAAATACAGTTAACAAAAGAAAAACACTATAGAAATGTGGAATTATCCTAATTAGAAGTTGCTCCTTTGCCACTAGAAGTTGAGGAAGATTTTGAATGATGTCGACGTGAACATTCTCTCCTCCTCTCTTCTTTCTCCACAACGCTTCTGCGTAAATAACGTTGACGTGTGTTTTCCTAGGGCTTATCTTGTACCAACAACAACAATAACAATGTCAAACTTGCTTATTCGCAACGTATGCGCGTAACGTAACAATCTCGATATGATGAATAACTTACTCGCGTGATACATGCCTTCAGTTACCGTCGTATCAACTGATACAAGCCCGAAACAGAAGCGGCAAGGCCGTGGAAGCGACCGAGATTCTGACAGCGAAGAGAAAAGAAAGAAAAAAAAAACTATCACGACGTAGGGATTTAAACGGATAAACTTATCCTACCCCGGGTTGCGTTGAATGGCGAGCAATCAATCTTGCGCCTCGCGCGAGAGGAGAAAATGTCGCCCGCTGTTGAGACAAGGGTGTCCTTAATCTTTGCTATAATTTCCGAGTTCTTAGGACGGCTGGATATACGTATAACGGAATTATGGCGCCGATTTTTGAAAGTCTTTTAATAATTATTAGGAAAGTTTTTAGGTTTAATGAAAATATGTTCAAATTATACCATGTGATTCAAAATGATTGTCGTAAGAAAAAACTGTTTTCCGGAAAAATTTATCTATACTTATTACCAATTTAATGAGCGAAGTTAGCTACATACAAATTTCATACATTAAATGAATTTTCTTGACATTTAGCGACATTGGCGTGCGTGTTGCAGTATCTTTCCATTATTTATCTTATAATTTTTTTCAAATCGTTTATATTTACATCTAATATCACCAACAATAGTATTTCTGAATACTGTAAGAAAATAAGGGAATTTATCTGCCGTAATTAGCTCAACAAACAGGTAAAATAATCAATATTAACATTAAGTGAAATAGTTTATTATATTTTATAATTTTTATAGGCTTATCATACACTTCAGCGCAATGAGCTGTCAAAAGAAAGTTACATTTTCATCGCTATAAAGTTTCTACGGTACAGGAATTATTACCATTAGATCACGATAGGCGATTGGAATATTGTCATTGGTTTAATAACAATTTAAGGGAAGATGACTTGCTAAACAAATCATTTTTGTCGGATGAAGCCTGGTTTTATTTAACAGACTATATCAATTTACAAAACTATTGTATCTGGTCTGCAGAAAATCCACACGAATTTCGAGAAACGCAATTGCATCCCATAAAAGTTGAAGTTTGGTTAGCTATGTCCAGGCAACGAATAATAGGGCCAATTTTCTTCGAGGAAACTGTAACAGCCCAACGTTACCAACAGATGTTGGAATTGTTTATTGCAGAGTTACAAGAAAATGAGCTTGAAGCAGGTTATTTTCAGCACGATAATGCTCTAGCACATACTGCTCGACAAACCTGCCAATATCTTCAACAGTTTTTTGCTGACAGGTTCGTTACAGCACAAAGATGACCACCAAGATCGCCTGATCTAACTCCATTAGATTACTTCGTGTTTGGCTATCTAAAAAATAGGATCTATAGAAACCGCATGCATACCATAGAAGAACTGAGAGGATGCAGTTTTGTCACTTAATAATTATACTAATTGTATGTTATAATTTAAGTAATAAATAAATTTAGTTAAAACACCAGTTAGTACTGAATTATAAAATCATAATTTAGAAAAGTTAAATTAATTACATTTCATTTTTACAAGCAGAAACACCAATCCATAGTCGTTTATATAATGCGAGTTCAAATATAGGTTACGTTTTCCTTATTTATGACAGATCCGTTTACTTTCTTATGTTCCAACACTGACTTAGTTCAAACCTTCATTACAAACACGCGGGCATATACCTACACACCCTGCTACTATCTATAGGAGCGGATTTGACAATCATTTTGAATCTCTGTGTACTCAATGACATTAGAAGGAATAATTTGTTCCCAGAAGGAAGAATTTTGTTCAACGTGATTTTTTTGGCATCAGAATGACTATTTTTAAAAGCAAACTATATGGTAAGAATGTGAACTCTTTGACCTCTTTCAGATCAGGCGATTAGTTGATTCCACTAATTATTGAACGGACGATTGTCAAAGAGCATACTGTTGTGAACCCTTTCATACGGAGTCAACCGAAAGATATCCCTAACTAACCCTGTTGATCGTGCGTACGTCTACTCTTAGAAATACTGTAAATAAGTGTGCAGTTTTGTGAGTCCTGTGATGTGATCATAAGTGTGTGTATGTTATTGTAACCGTTTTGTAAGATATCATATAATTGAGTATTGTCCAACTATTAAAAAAATAGACTTGTCCACATCGGCGGCTTCAATAGGTCTTCAATAGCAATCAACTAGTTGAGAGTAAACCAAGCAATTTAGTTGAATCAACTAAACTGCCTCATCTGAAACAGGCATTTATCTTCGATAATTTCTTGCGAAAAACAATTGTGAAGAAAACCTTTTTATGAAAGCTGACTGCTCATTGAGTTCAGTGTTTTGCTGATGATGATAGTTTGTTATCGAAACGTACGGCCAGTTTAGTGCAGTTTGTGGTGAGGGGTTTAGGAGAAGTTTACACAAACATTTTAAAAATATAACTTTAAAATTACATTTTTTAAAAATTAATAACAAAGTTATTTTGTCAAGTACCTACATTACTAACTTGTGTGTATAGCATACTGAATTCAAAGTGCCAAAGTTTACACCCAAAACAACACGCAAGGCGAGCTAAACAAAAATTAAAAAAAAAAATTGTTTATTTGTCAATTTACATTTGTACTAACGGCGAAAAGTGGTATTTAAATGATGGGTGCATAAATTTTAGATAAACTTTCTATTTCTGTTTTATCATTTATTGAGTTTTATGTTTGTTTATTTGAATCATTTCTAACATGCATCGCGCTTTATAATTGCTTTCTTTATTCAAAATTGTTGTACTAATAAAATTGAAAGTATGACCTGTGTTTAATATGGGTTTTTTTAATGCAGTAAGATTATTCTGATATTGGTAAACTTTTATTCTATTGTGAAGTTGTTGTGACGTTTGTCCTATATACACACCATCGCAATTGTTGCAGGGGATTTTGGATTTTAAACCAACGTTTTATAAAAGATATGTAGACGATTGTTTGCTGTGCTACTTACAGTGAGAAAAGAGATTACATAAAATGAAAGTTTTATAAGTGTTTGTTTTTATCATGGTGTTAAACGAAAAAGATATCTTTTCGCAGAAAAGCCTTTATTTTATCTGAAGATAATATACTATTTTATCGAAAAATTGCTTTCTTTTTCTTGAGTACTTGCTTTTGAACGAAAAGCACCTGTAATTTTATTAAATGCAATGGATCTTACTTTCGATTTATATTTTATAATATCTGCATAGCTTCTGTTTATGTTGAGACAATACACATTCACATATTATATTTATATTAAACAATAACATAAATATTATAGATTATTTTAAGCACCTACGTTATCGTGTAATAGAATTACGAACAGTATTTGTATATAAAAACTCCAGCGTTTTGGCTTATTCGGGCGGACATGCACAAATACATTCATTTAAAAATTTTGCTTTTTAACGGAAGATACAAGCATCTGCATTCAAGCTGTGAGTGGAGATTTTACGCGAAATAACTTTAGTTTTATTCGTGTTCCAACGTGCGTAAGCCTCAAACGCACAGTAAAATACGCTACGTCAAGCTGCACATCCATTTCTGCCTTCGCAAATTAACTTTTGTCATAATTACCTAGAATTTACGAGATCTAACCAAACCTCCTTTTTCATTTTATACACGTATACGTTACAAACTGTAAATATACATCCCTTTTTCAGTATTATTTATTATATATCCGCCCTGATGTAATTTTATATTTTAAAGTAACTTTATCCCCAAGATCGCAGGTCCCAAGTTGCCAACGATCCCTGCAGGATAAAATTACACTTTACTTGTTAAAATGTGAGTAAGGAAACGCTTATTTGAATCAAAATCTTCGAACACAACATTAATCATATCGGCATCCTTGTAAAAAGTATTTCCAGAGCCGTAAAGAACAGAAATTAATTGGTTCCCGAAACTCGATAAACCCGATAACCTCCGATAAAACGCCCCTTCGCAGAAAATTTGAAATTAATAGATGGAATTAACGAATCGACTCTGGGATATCGCGGCAATCCAGGATCGATACCATTCCGACGTTACTTACGCCGAATATAGTAGGAATTTGTTTGGACAATTGGGCGACTACCCTTAATTGCCTATTTCTCGAGAGAGAATTTATAGAACTCTTTCCCGTAATGGGTAGTTAGATAGTAAGGGTTTTTTTTTTCCTTTCTTATCCGTATAACAGGGTTAGGATGAAGTATGGAATAAAACAAATATCTTTAAAACGGAAACATTGATATTGATGAAGCTTTTAGGGTAAGTGCACACAGAAAACTAAATGTTGTAAATTTTCAAACAATTATAAGGTTTCGCACACAACAAGTTGTTGAACATATACACTGTTGAAAATTTTAACACTTTTTTGACTAATTTAATAGTCAGGAAAGGTCCACACTCTTTTCGTGTTATTTTGTCGAGAACTATAGAAGTTTATAATTTGACGAGCAAAGATAGTCAAGTATTGTCTATTGCTAAGGGTTATTTGTCCAACTGACACGTGGAATTATAAAATACTTCTAGTCACATTTTATTTGATCTAGACTAGACAAATTTACTAGCTGTTTACACTAAATGAATGCGATCTATTGGGTGTTTTAACACCATTTTCTAAACACAACGTCTTTTTAATATGCAACTCCTATTCTCTTAGTGCTATAATATTCTCTCTTTAAGACTTTTCTCAATTATAAATATGCAAAACCACTCATTCACAAGTTTTGGTTTCAACTAAACGTACCAATTTTAAAATGATTTTTTGAGAACCATTATAAAATTAAGTGAATGTTTACGCCATTTGATTCAAGTCTAAACTAATTGCGTAAATAGATGTTCCCCATTACATCTTTAAGATGTTGAAATTTTTTATGCCACTGGAATTAACGTTTAATAACACGAGGTTACACTTCGCAATCAGTCACATTGGTGGTTTGTTTGGATATGTTAATACGGAGAATCAACACGAAAACAGATACACGTGCAATGCAGGTGGTGCGTATAATGCAATACTGTATTAGAATAGGTGGGGTTTCTATATTTCTATCCGAGGCTAAAATTCTGATTGGTTGACGCTTCTGATGTCTATGTCTATGTCTAGAAAAATTAGTCAATCCTCATATCTGAACAAAGAATTCACACGAAATTCTAGCCATTTCTGTTCTTTAAATACGCGTAGTCAACTCGTCTGGCAAAGTTTGGTAAAATCAACACTAAAATATTTGACTAGCGCAAAATTAACGCCAACACCGTAATATTTTCGACAGTGTAGGGACGAGCACAACTTGTATTAAAGTTTCCTACAAAATTGTTGACGAAAGTTATCGCATTTTTTGCAACAAAATTCACACTTTTGTTATACAATTTATGTTGACATATAACCTACATATTACAGTAGCATTAAGTGCAGATCACTTGTTGCAAATAGTACTAGTTTAGGCTAATGGTAATAGTTGCAACTAATCGTCAAGAAAATATTTACAATATTTTTGCTACTACATATTACAAATCTGTGTAGTGAAATAACATTAAGCTTTTACGTATAGATTAACTACGCTGTTGCTATAATTAATATACCTAGTTGTGAATAATTATTTACTGTATAATGTGTTTTTTTTTTTGAAACAGAATGTGTAGTTTTATTGCACAATTTGTTGACATAACCTACCTATAAAAGGAGCATAAATTCCATATTGCTTGCCGCAAATGCAATAATGAATTTTCAGTAGAATTTTGCGTACAGTAAAACTGGACTGTTGGATCAAGGAATGAAGGGTCCTTAATTTGAGAAGTTTTGATCTCAAAAAGGCAAAGGAGTTTCTAAAGGAACAGAGGCCTGAATTTAGACAGGAATACTGTCAAAATGATAGTAGGCATATGTACAACACCTCCAAACCTAATCTAATCTCATAATATTCTTGAACTGATTAAAGTCTTCTTCTTAATTTATATATTAATGACATCTTGGACAGATTGGATTGCAAAGTATTGGCTTATGCAGATGACCTTAAGATCTATAGTCGTATAACATCTATACGTTTTGCAGAGGAATTTAGACATCATTGAGGACTGGTGTAATACTAACAGCATATGCTTAAATATTAGCAAGTGTGCGATACTTTCTCTCACCAAAGTATGGAACCTCCTTCATTTTCAGATACAGTGCTCACCAGGTTAGAAATACCTATTAAGGGTTACGCAATTTAAAGATCTTGTGTGTAATTTTGATCAATACTTAACTTTCTCCCCTCACATCACTTCATTGTGTTCGTCTGCTTCTGCCTCTCTAGGTTTCATTATCGGCCTTGTAGAGATTTCTCTAACATTTTAACAATCAAAGTGTTATTTTATTGCATTGTGGTTGTCCAAGTTAGAGTATATAGCTCTATTGTTTGGTATCCGCACTATCTGTTACCAACAGCTGCTCATCGAGCGAGTCAGAAACGATTTCTAAAATACTTATCGTTTAAATCTTGATGGCATTTATCCTGCTCGCGCGGACAGATTATACCTTCTTGCGTACATAGACATGACCTCCGGTCCTCTTTCTCAGAGAAGAGATGAAAGCAGTGCCAAAATTTTTTTTTTAAATTAAAAAATGGCAGTGTTGATTCACCTTCGCTTCTAAGTCAAATATCTTTCCTTGTTCCTAACTATAGTTCTAGGTCATGCGCTAGATTTGCCACTATTAGAGCTCGCACTAATATTCTTTACAAGGCCCCGCTAAGCCATATGTACAAAAACGCCAACTTATTATATAGTGACCCTTTCCAATCAAGTATTTAATATTTAAGTGTACAATAATTACTTTTTTTTTAATATTTCATATGCTATAATTTTGTTTCTTTCAGTTTTTGATGTATTCATTTCCGATTTATTTTTTATGTTTGTTATGTAGTATTAGTTGGCTTTTTGTTTTGAATTTATTGGCTTTTATTTTTGTAATATTTTTTTTGTTTCTATTCTTGCACGCACACTAATGTTATTTTATTTTGTCCTATTATTGAAATCTTGTTCTGTTAGACAATAAACGCTATAAAAAGAAAAGTCTGCATAATATTTAGCATCTGTAATATCACATTCACGAAAACTCATACAGCTCTAAGTTAACAAAATAATTTATTTCCGTCATATAAAAAAAATATCAAACTAAACATGTGCTTTATTAATTTCAAATATTTTCCACAATATCAATCAATCTTATTAACTAGAATTTACAACAAATTTCGTCTTATAGATTACCTGAGGAGGTATTCCCGCCGAACCAATGTAGTAGTTTTAAACATTAAATTAAACTTGATTGGAAAGGACATATTTTGTATTCTATTATCGTTTTTAGTTTTCCATTTAGTTGTGGAGTTAATTGACGAAACTTGCTTTGCTATTTCAACAACAAAAAAAATACTTTGCAATTGATAATCGACTGCTTTCAAGACAGAGCTGTATTTTTTTTTATACGCTTGTTGAACCATTATTCGTTTCGATTTTTTCTAATAAATACTTCTTTTCCGCTATTTAAGACAATTATTTATTTGCTTCAATGCATATTTATTAACGCTAAACAAATATTTTTCTCAGTGTACGTCGATTTCACTAGAATCTCGTTTCAAAGCATGAATGAATGTTGTCAATAATTCCAACTCACCTTCACTTTCTTGTCGATGCTTGGCTTCTCCAGCAGGTTCATAGATAAAGGACCGTCCGTTTGCGCTTTGGGTATATCGATGTAAGTATCGGCACCTCCGGAGTTGCCGCCCCGGAGGACCGATTCCTGACCCGCCTCCTCTTCATCCTCGCCCGCACTTTCTGCAACAAGACAAGAGAGAAAAATCGATAAGTATGCACCGACACTATATAGCGTGCTACTATATATATGATAGATTGTTGTTGCAGGAAAGTAACGAAATAGCAAGCCGGGACGCAATAAAAACATTTCATCTCCGCGCCCTGGCACTCCAAGTTCGCCAAACAATGTTATCGTCTCATCGTTTTAGACGTCGTCGGCCGGAAGTTTTTCGCCCATTAAACAGGTGGCGATGTGTTCATTGTTGAACTGCATGACTGTGGGGAAAAAAAAGCTTGAAGCCGCAAAACTGTACGGTGGTTTTGTGGAGAAGGATTTAGGCGTCAAATACAGCGAAAAGATTTGCGTCTATTTGTATTCGTATTACTGAAATATAGCGCCGCTGCTTTAACGCTAAGGAATTGTAAAAGAATATTATATATATAGCCATTGCTTTATACATCAAGCAAACTAGGAAATTAATACAGTGTGTTTAAAAAAAGGTTGTCGGATATTTTAACCCAATTGTAGTACTGGTGGAAATAAACAAAAAAGTCTTAGTCAACATGGGTCCGCCAATTCAACTGTTTTTGACATATAGTCGATTGCATATTTTAAAATAAAAAAAAAACATTTTTTCGGTTTTGAGAATAGTTCCCTTTGTCAAACAACTGATTGTTACTTAAAATTAGTTCTGTCAGACATCTATCATCAGATTATTTATCATTTGCGTCAATTTTTTTTGTTCTCAAGTTATGCATAAGTACACAAATGCAGAAATAGCCGATATGCATTTATGTATGTAGGTCGTGCGAATGGTAAGCCACTGAAGCACGGCGTACGTATGCCGAAGAATTCCAAATCGGTTTGTTACCGAGTGATAAGATTTCTCAAGACTTCATATCCGGCTGTCCGAAACTGATTCATTTAAAATTAATGGTGGTTCTGGTGGACCTAGATCAGTTTCTTCTCCCGCAGTAGAATTAGATATTTTGGGACGGGTAGAAGACAACCCAAATATTAGCACCCGAAGACTTGCCGTCAGTCATCCTCTCATTTGGAGAATTCTGCGGGAACAGCAGCTCTATCCCTACCACATTCAACGCGTGCAAGATCTTGCTCCTCACGATTATGATGCACGTAGGGTTTTTTTGTCATTGGGTTTTACGAAAGCTGGCAGAAAATCCTAATTTTACGATTCAGATTTTATTTAGTGACGAGGCTGGGTTTACAAGAGACGGAATATTCAATTTTCATAACAATCACGTCTGGGCAGATGAAAATCCCCATGCTGTTGTTGAACTGCATCACCAAAACCGTTTTTCGCTAAATGTTTGGCTTGCTATTTTTGGAGACTGTTTAATCGGTCCAGTATTTCTCCCTAATCGTTTAACGGGACAAGTATACTTGGATTTTTTAAGAAATGAATTACCCGTTTTGTTGGAAGACGTGCCACTTTTTAACAGATTAAATACATATGTGGTTTATGCACGATGGAGCTCCTGCGCATTTTTCCATCGTAGTTAGAAATTTCTTAAATCAAAATTACAACGAGAGATGGATAGGACGGGGTGGACCAACTGCATGGCCTCCTAGGTCCCCTGACCTGACACCTCTGGACTTCTATGTTTGGGGGCATCTAAAACAATTAGTGTACGCACGATCTGTAAACAATTTGGAAGAACTCAGGCAACGAATCGTAAATTGTTGCGAGGAAATTCGGAGGACTCCAGGAATTTTCGAAAGAATGCGTCGATCTTTCATAAGAAGGTGTGAAGCGTGCTTAGAAATGAATGGTGGACATGTAGAACAATTTCTTTAGTTTTACTTTAAATAAACATTTGTTTAATTTACATTGCAATCAGAATTTCTTTGAAAATTTTTATCCTACTAAAACAATATGCAATCGACTATATGTCAAAAACAGTTGAATTGCGGACCCATGTTGACTAAGACTTTTTTGTTTATTTCCACCAGTACTATAATTGGGTACAATATCCGACAACCTTTTTTTAACACACTGTATAAATTACGTGGCAAAAAAAATTGCAACACCTTGAAAGAACTAAGTCACAAAGCCAAAATTTTGGCAAGTTTCAAGTAGTAAATCATAACTATTTATTCACCATTTTTTCAGGTCATTGAAAGTTGTGAGACAAAAAATAAATGTGATCTTCGTAAGTTACAAAGTTTGTTTATCAGATTCAGTCGTAACAATCCGTAAATCTTGGTACTGTATCTAACTACAGCATATACTTAGTACAAGAACAATAATACTAATTGCTATTAAACTCATGTATTTTCATAAATAAATAGCAACTTGTCACAACTATGATTATTTGAGTTTTGCTGCACCTCGTGTGTTTTCGGGGAACCTTGGTAGTCTTACCGTGTTTTGCGCATAACCGTCATAACTAGTGTTTAATCACGTCCACGCGATAGACGAATAAATCTCCCGTGCTTAATAAAGGTGTTTGCTTATTAATACTCGATAATACCTGTTTTAGAAGTTAGAAATAGAAGAATTGCTTTCATCTTGGGGCTTCAACTCCACTACTTAAATGAATTTTACAGAGGTAACATACGTAGATCATCTTTTGATATGCACCCTTCATAATCATAAACAATATATTAGAATGTATTAAATATTTAAAAGTATCGGCAAGTTGAAGTATAAGGATTCCATTCAATCAGTTGAAGTAATTGTTATCCTTCTAAAGCTTGTTTTGAAACGTCTGTTCAGGTTACTCGGGTATTTACTTGTTCTTTGTTGTTATTATGTAGCTTAAACATTACATTACATTCATATCAGGGAGTCACTGTGTTTGTCCTATATAAAATAAAACTATTACTAATAATACTGCTTTTTTTTATTATATATTTAATAAGTATTATGTACCATCTTTAGCAAATTAAATGCGAATTTAAGCTCCACAAATCTTCGATTATCAGTGCAATTGAAGCTACAGCACATTGAAATAGTAATTAAAAATTATTTGCAAACAATTTTGAATTATTGCATTGCTCGGTACGCAGTATTTATAGTTGCGGTTGCATAAATAATCGAAGATTTGTAGAGTTTTTTTTGTACTTTATCAGTTATTCACACAGAGTACACAGTAAGCTATTTAATAAATATTTACTAAACCTCCTCATTTCGTACACTAACCATCATTGTACAATAAATTTAAAGTAAGTATATTGCTTATTTGTAGGAAACCATTAACTTTTATATATCAGGTATTTAGTGAACGTGCATTAATGATACTGTTTCCTTATCACAAGCAAATCCAAAATAGCTTGTATTAATTATGAAGGTGTGATAGCCATTATAGGATAGTTCACTCATAGCAATACATCTACTTGACATGGGCAAATCTTTTACTTACCGCAACTGCATATATTCTTTGGCTTAACTACCTCAGTTCAATTATCATCAGTAACTTTATAAGTTACCGGTATGAAACACATCGTAAGTAACTTATTGTTAGAGTGCTTCTTGTTAGTATCAGTGTTTAGGATCTCTTTTTTACTAGTGCTAATAAGTAATTTGTGCTTTTGTCCCCTATTCAGCTGAACTTCTACTTACGATAATTATATTTTTATTTATGATTATTAAATATTTTTGTGAGTAAAGTTATCAATTCCACCGCTTGAAATCAATTTCACCCCATTTTACGGTACTTTTTAATTTTATATTATTTATTATATTGTTTGATTAAATAACGTATAAAAGAGCGTATGTAATTTATTCTCCAAAATCTCCAAAAATCGCATTTCAACCACAGTATCCTATATCTGACGATTTTCAATGAATGAATTTACTGCTCTAAATATGGAAGTATTTAAAGCGATCACTTATTATGCGCATACTAAAAAAAAAAAAGGTCTCGCGCCAAAGATCCACGCAGGCTACAAAAATAAATATGTATGTCCATATGCATATATTGAACTGACTAAACCGCATGTTTGGCATATTTAACATGAATCACTGGCGTACGCGTACGTATATAAACCGGCTGGCAAATATTCCTTCATAAAACTGCGGTAGTTACAACTTCTCATATTTAATAATAGGTCGTTTATAAGACGATAAATCTATAAATAAAATATTCATTTCGGTAAAGACTGTTTTTGAGATTTATATGTATTTTTTGACGGACAAGCGATTGGCGCAGAGAAAGTTAGATGTTGCTATTAAAAAAAAAAATGAGTTACCGCAAATTGAAGATCTTTCTTTGTTGGAAATAGATACCCCATTTGGTGGATATTATTTACATATGAAAATGTAAAAAAAGATTGCTGTATCAACTACAAGCAATTTAAAAGTTTGTAAACCACTACTTAATACAAAGTTATTTCAAAAAAGGCGATTATCTTGTAAAGTAGTGATGTATAAAACTGCTTCTTTACGTTAACAACTACAACTTGCTTCTGTTACTTTTGGTTAGCAGATTAAAAAAGCTGCTACTTTTTGTAGCAGTTTTCCTTAAATAGTGGTATACGTTAAACAGATAAACTGTTTCTATTATTATTATTAACCAAAATCGATATAAAACCTAGGAAAACTAATCAGCGAAACTTACATTGTGTGCTGTTGTTACACAAACTAACTATTATTACTTGGAATAAAATTGTCTCCACCTGGGCTTGACAAAAACAATATTTCTATGTAGTTGTTAGAGAATTCTGTTTATTTTTTTATTCTCTTATTTACTTAAGCGGATACGATGTTCGTATATTCGTTATTTTTAGAAGGTTTTATTTTTTTCTTCACCGCGCACGCTTGTCATTTATTTAACACACCACTAAAATATAAGTATTTTTAGAAATATCTTCTTTATTATATTTGTTAGTTCATTTTTACATTTTTTTTTACGATAAAAAATATCTAGGATACGTAGATAGTGCCACAAAATAAACATGAACTGTTTGTTACAATAAAATATTTCCTGAATTTATAACATCAAATAAATATAGCCTTTATGTATTTATCTTTGTTCCTTGTATTGTTATCGCCATCCAAATTCATATAATAATAATAACAACAACTACACAAATTATTGTTATTAAACATTGTACAACTTTAGAACTGAGCGATTTTGGACATATACTCATATGAACTTTTATGATCAAAATAACCTCAGCAATCAGCTCTTAAATTTTGTCGCATATATTGAGAATCACCGTGTATAACAAAACAAGTAAAAATTATAATTACAAATTGAAATCCAAATATTCTACTGGAATATTAATGATCACGACACAAAGAAATATATTTCCGCAGACACATCAGTCGAAGAGGATTATTATGATTAAATGGTATTACAGGCCGATAAAACACTAGTAGAATTTGAAACATGTAGCTATTCACAAGCGTGCCATCTCGCCGTTCGCGTGCTAACTTCTAACACGGAAGAGATTCGTTTCGATCGAAATTTCGGCGAATTTTTTCGTTTCTCCCTACTTTTGTCGCTAAACCACGATACCCCTATTCACTTGCGCCCGTCATTTCCCATTCGACCGCTATTTATTTCCCTTTTAACTACGCCCGTCTTGGGAGCCTTTCCCTTGACACTTTTTTTTTACCGAAACACACACGCTAAATGGAGCACGCCACTGTCTCAAACGCGCTGTTAGACAAAGATGGAGCGATCAAAATTTATTATTATTAACTAGAAGCCGGACATTCTCCTAGAATGTAGTCCTTGAGGAAGGTGGCTTTTTTTTAAGTCGGTCCATTCGAGAGAAGTTTTCACTTTTAGAATGTGCAGTACGCTTTAAGTAGTTTTCTTTTGTTCCTACTTTTGGAACACCCTGTATAGTCAAAATTCTATAAACGTTTTGTAGAAAAGATTTTTTTCCTAAAGCCAAAAATAAAGCTATAATCAAAGACCCAGTCTTCAGGAACTTCCTGTGTAGTGAGAAATATTATTAGGTTATGCAGCATTTAATTCTATAAAACTTTTGTAATAAAAACTTTTTTCCTAACATCAAAAATGGAGCTATAATCAAAGATCCAGTCTTCGGGAACACCCTGTATATTCAACAATATTTTTTATTAATTATATGTGTTATGTTAATGTTATCGAAAAGAATGTGTACCGTCCAAAATATAAGTTTCGCTAATCTGTAATTCGATTTGTAACATGTGAAATAGAAGTGGTAAGTGTAGAGCTGTCGTTGTATATATACTACAGTTTATGTTGGTATGAGATATGAACAGAAAAACAAAGCAGAAATATGAAAGTAGTCCTAGAAGAGATTATCGAAAAGCATACAAGAGGACAGATTGAAAAGTAAGTTAAACTGTCATGCAATTTGCATGTAAAATAGATTTAAATGCAATCAAATAGTATTTATTCCTTTCTGATTTATTATTATCTATAAACAGCTACATGTTTCAGCCGAAGCTGGTCACGTCAATGTAAAAAAAAGTCGCGCCCATTCCTCTATTGAAATGGATAAACAACATCAGTAATTTTATATTTAAATGATACTTTTCTCTGCAGCTTATTTTTTAATTACTTAATAACAAAATTTTCATTTGTTTTCTTTTGTTATCTTCCGTCTTTCAGTTACAAGTTACCACCAAGGTTTACTACTAGAATAAAGTACAACCAACATATGTTACAATAGTTTAGTGCCAATTATTATAATAATATCAATGTGATTTTAATAATAAGAGAAGCTATTCAAATTTATTCGAAAAAAGCTTATTAAAAAATTCTTCAATTTGCTAGTCGCATGGAAATAATGTTTTTGTTTTATTACATAAGCACTGAAGTTACAACTACAAAATTAATAAATTGTCAGGAAATTAAAAATCAATTTACTCATTTAAATTATTATTGCCCCCATTCCTCACCGGTGTTGTAAAAAAATAATTAATTTAATCATTGAAAAAAAATTAATCACTTCTGCGCCACGCGTCTCCCAAAGTCATCAAGACGATCTAAATACCCTTATACGATAAAATTTGCACGCTCGAGAGCACGCGACTCTGATCTAAACCGAAGCAGGTTGTGGCTGCTAACGCAAAGAAGCTGTTTTATAGATCGCTACATTTTATACACTGCTTTATTGATATACATATATACTGCTATGAATAGTACATGTATGTTTCAGAACATTCGCACTTGTCTACTATATCAGGAAGCTTTTTTTATACTGAATAGCTGCTATATACAAAATAAGAGTTTGCTTCGTAACCCATCACTATTGTAAAGTATAAACATTAAGTGCATGATACCTTAGATATACTTGACCTAAAGTTTCGAGTAGAATCCAAAGAAATAAAAATACTACCTTTTCATTTGCAATAACAAAGTTGACAATTACTTCCGGTATAAGGGAACATTGCCGGAAGTCGAAAATATTTCAGTTAAATTGACCTACGCCCACAGACTCTATATACTCTTATAGTATACATATTTATAATAATTTTAGCAGTACGAAAATATCTATGATCTTGCTTTGAAATAAGATAAATTAAAAATGTTATTTTTACGTATAACTCATCAATATTTGGCAAATTGGGAAGTGGGATCCTTTCAAACAAACTTCTACCGACGAATAAAACTTCGGGGAGTCGCGTTTGAATTTTTAATGGACCCACAAAAGAAGTTTCGGCAATTCCTCTGCGCTACACTTAACTCGCTCGAAATGTACGATGCCCCAAATTCCGCGCTTTACAGTAAAGTTTGGATATAATAATCCTTTCGTCGTATTATGTTATTCTCCTTTGACGCTATTTTCCCTACCTCCTCGAGAATTTTCTCCGACAAGTACCCTATAGAAGATTTCAAGTGTTAATTTTTTATATAAACCTCGATGTGTAAGCAAAGTGCGGTCTAAAAATAGATCATCCCTATTTTCGTATATAGGATTCGTCTTTCACGTGTATACACTTAACTAGACGTATAAGCATCGCGAATTTTTAACACTAATATTTTCGCCAGAGGAATTTTAAACAACTATATAGAGAAGGAACGACGTGTTTACGAGGTGAATCTTCCTATTGTGAGCAAGACGAAATTCTGCGAACTTCGGATAAAATCGGCTAGCGTTTTCCAGGGATTACTCGTGTTATAACAAAGGATAAACACTCTGAACCTTTAAAAAACGGGAAGCTAAAAAAGAGACAATACACAGACACACACACACAAACTATTAAAATATATAACTTCTTACCAAGTGGTTAGGGTGGTTAGGTATACAGGGTGTTTTTAAAAATCGTTTAAAGATTTTAAGGCCATGTAGTACGATCGAAAATAAGGTTAAAAATCATAATAAACATATGTTCACAAATCAACCGTTTACGAGATAACAGCGAGTGTTCCTAGTAGTACATGGATATAACATATCCCAGTAAACAGATGCTTATCAGCTATTGTTTTATGACAGTGTTTAATTTGACGTTTTTGTGCAATTTGTAGCAATTACAATGGTTGCGTATTCTAATGCTGAAATGAGAGATATGGTGTTCAGTACGTCATGCTAATTGGGAATTTCTTTACAGCATGTCGCTTCTATGCTGAAACGTTTCCTGATCGCCCAACTGCCTTCGTATGTGATGTTTCAGACGGTGTTTCAACGATTAAGAGAAACTGGTTCGTTTGTGATACTCGACGGCAGGGAATAGCGTTGTACTCCACAGATAGAATATCGAATTTTGAATATTATTGATGAAAATCCCCGAAACTTGTTTTAGAAGAATTTCGACTCAAGTGGGTGTAACACCAATCTTGTTTGGAAAAAATCTTCATGAGCAACACTCTTATACCCCTACCATATCCAACGGTACAAGTCTTACTGCCTCCGGGATTATCAAGCTGAGAAGGGCTTATCTGTGAGTGGTTTTTTGCGAACAGCTGCTGATCGGTCAGATTTCGCTTGATAATATAATTAATATATTATTTATTCAGCATGCCAATCTAACATTGAGTTTGATCGTCATACAAACAAAAGTACAAAAAATATATAAAGTATAAGGACGTCATTTACAAAACATAATATAAACATATATAAAAATAATTATACAAAAATAAACACGAAGTCTATTTATTTACATATTCGCTAATGGTATAGAATGCCCTCCCCAATAGCATCTCTTTTACGCGCTGTTTGAAAAGTTTAGAGCAACCAATTGACCGTACCTCGCTCGAAAGACTATTATAGAGTTTTAGACTCATTAATGCCGGAGATCTTTTTGTTAGTGTTAATTTGTGTTGTGGAATTGTCATGACATTTAATTGTCTAGTGTTGTGCGAATGTATTGTCTTATACGATTCAAAATCTTGTATGTGTTCCTTAATGTACGTCAATGCTTTGTAAATAATAATGCAGGGAAAAGTCAATATTTTTTATTTTTAAATGTTTCTCTACAACAGGCTCTATAAGGCAGATTGAAAATTAATCGTATAAAACGTTTCTGTAGAATAAAAACTCTTTCCCAGTTGGTAGCTACGCCCCAGATAATAACATTATAGGAAAGCACTGAGTACACCAATGAATAATAAACGTTTACTAGATCTTGCTATTTTAAGACATTCTTTAATTGTAACATTGCATAATAGGTTTATTTAATTGTTACATACACTATCTAGCTGGTTTTCCCAACTGAGTTTTTATCTATATATTACACCTAGTACAGGACGCATTGTCAGTAATAGTTTTGTTTATATTTGTGATAAGGCTTCCGTATATGAAAATTAATGATTTTTGTTTTTTGGTTCATTAAAATCAGTTATTTTTACTACACCCAGCCCGCTCACCTCTTCAATAGTTCTTTTCAATTTTGTAATTAATGTCATCTAACGTAGTGGCCTCCCACCAATTACAGAAATATCGTCAGCAAATAAAATAGGGAACCCGCAAGTTATTCTTTCCGGCAGATCATTGAATGGGTAATAGGAATAACCAATGACCTAAAACTGAGCCTTTGCGGAACACCTACCTAAACATCTTTTCACTGATGAAAGCTGTTTATGAAAAATGGAATATTTAATTCCACAACAATTCACGTTTGTTGTGACGAGAATCCTTATGCTACTGTTGAAGCTAGGCACCAGCAACGTTCTCTCTAAACATCTTGGTTAGGACATAATAGGGGAACAGTTTGTTAGCACCGATTGTTTTGCCACAACGCTTAACAGGTCCTGCATGTATACCTCCAGTTCTTGGAAAATACTTTACCTGAACTTTTGGAAGATTTACCTATAAATCTAAGACCGAACCTTTGATTCATGCAAGATGGAGCTCCACCGCACTTTACGCGTGCTGTTAGGGAACATCTTAACAATGAATTTCCCGGGAGATGGATAGGGCGAGCAGGTCCAATTGCTTGGCATCCAAGGTCTCCCGATCTAAACCCGTTGGACTTTAGTATCTGGGTTATTTGAAAAGTTGTGTGTACGCAACACCGGTAAACGATCTTCCATGAGTTGCGCCAACGAATAGAACACTGTTGCCAGATAATACGAGAAAACCCTTGTTTTTTTGAAAGAGTGCGCGCTTCCTTTGAAAGCAGATGTAGATCTTGTGTCGAAATGGAAGGACGTCATTTTGAACATCTTCTTTAGTTATAATCTATTTTATGTTAAAATGCAATAACATCTTAATAAAAACCGCTAAAGCAAACTTATTCTGCAATTGCGATAAAATCGCTGTTATCTCGTAAACGGATGATTTGTGAACATATGTTTATTATGACTTTTAACCTTATTTTCGATCGTACTACATGCCCTTAACATCTTTAAACGATGTTTCCAAATACCCTGTATTTAAAAGACAACTTGCCATGCATTAATGACGTAGCTCTAAGTAAAAAATATAATAATAACATTTTATGTGGTAAATTTAGCGTATATATACTAAACGACTCCTGTTCCCTTTTTCGGCTTACGGGCTGCATAATTGAAACATCTAACTATGTAGTACGTACACGATACCCCTACAATGTACACTAGCGACACTTTCTAATTGTACGACCTACAGGGTAAAATAGAGCCCATATCTTTAACGTGGATAGTAGACGGATTTATGCAGTAACTGGCCGCTTCGAAATATGTAAACACAGATGTGCGGTCTCTCTGTCGGTTATTTTAAAAAAGCTTAGACTGGATTTATTAATGTGCGAAGTTGAATGCATCTCTTATGTATTTGTTATCTTTGCGTAGGAATAAATTTATTTGATGTTTGAAGTATTTCGAATAGCTGTAGTGTTATTAAATGGTTTTAAAAGGTATTTTCATTTTACAGTTGAACTATGACTAGGAACCAAACCAAAGGCATGTTAATTATACAATAAATAGCAATATCAATGGGTTTATTACTTTTATTCATTTTATACGTATGCAAATAATAATGAAACTATCAAAATGGATCGCATGAAGACATTTAAAGTATTTAGCTATACTGAAATCAGTAAAGCACACCTCCGTTATGAATGAAACACTTTTTTCAATATCACTGAACACATGAAAAAAGTGTTTCATTCAATCTAGTTAATGCATTAACTAGATTGCGACAGCCCCTATGCAAGATATAAACAATATAGTAATAAGGTTATTACTACTTCCACTTTCGTGAAGTGGGTGTTGCGCCAATTAATTTATTAAATGCAGAGAAATTTGTAGTAATTTCGTTATTGACAGAAATGCATGTTTTGTTTTCCCTGCAGCGTTACCCAAATATGCTTATATTTTTTAATCTAATTAATGTCATGATGATTCATATCATTTTTTTAACTCGCTCCGGCTTCCTTCTTTAACATTAAATAATAAAGGGAGATATGGCGAGGATGCATTCAAAACCATGATTTTTATATCAGATTATCAGATATTAGAAGGAAAAGCTCTACACTCGCCAGAAATATTTTTTATTAGTTATAGTAATGGTATGTTTCCATTAATATTATAATAGCAAGATAAAATAATATTTCGATTATAAATTCCCTAGTTTCAAAGATTTTACCTCAAAAGTCTCACAATATTTTTTCAAAAGAAATACAAAATTTGAATTAGTGCTAAATTGAACAGTAGTGATAGCTATAAATACAAAATGCAGGTTTAAATTAGTAATTAATGATTAGTTTATATAAATATTAATTCTTCATTATGTTAATATCGAAAAAAGGAGCCGGGGCGAATTAAAAATAGTTATGAAAACAATCATTGTGAATCAATTGGATTAAAAACACAAACATATTTGGTAAAGCTGTAGGGATTTGTAAAGAAAACAAAACATCTGTTTGTATACAATATTATATTTAAGGTAAGTAAATGAAAAAATTCGAATTGTGCTAACCGAGGTAGGTCGGCAGGCATAAGTATGCGCCTTTGATGTATTTAATTCTCTCTATTTTATAAGATCAATGTTTTTTTCTATGTTTATTTACTGCATTCTTCCTTACATTTAAAGTAGATTTACTACAAAAAAACACCGAGACCGCACATCTGTGTTTACATATTTCGAAGACGGCAGTGAATGCATAAGTCGTCTACTACCCATGCTACACATTTAGGCTCTGTTTTATGCTGTAGGTCGTACAATTAGAAAGTGTCGCTAGTGTACACAGCAAACGGGTACAGCATATATACATAGGTAGTCGCTGATGCCCTTATTAAACAATACCCCGTTTCCTACTTTAATCGGGTTTTGTTTTAGAAGTGGCTCGGATTACCCGTACACGTGCTACGGCAATTACGCGAAATGGAAAGCGCCCGACCTCCGGAGGACGCTATTTGTTTGTTATCCCATCGTGTCCTGATAGTTATAGATGTGCTCTTATGTAAACACGTAAAGTTAGACCGTGTATACAGCGGCTTCTAAACGCTCAGCTATTAATTAATAACGACGGCATGGATAGCTATAGGTATAAGCTGTGCGAGGAATTTTTTTTTCTATTTATTATCTATTTCCATGCTAAGGTCCGGGACGTATGAAAAATACGGTAAACACGTTATAAGTTGGAAATTTGATGGAAGTAGAAAGTTTGCTTTGCCTGAAGGACGATAATAAGTTATTTATGGCTCCACATCTGTGCTGCTGGCTTTTTTTTACCGCATCGAGAGAAAGAATGATTCAATTAACCATTTATCGAATTATAAGAAGTATTGTTCTTCTTAAATACGACCTACGCATTGTAATGTTAAATTTAAATTTAAGAATCTTATTTTGATCTTACAATTAGTATTTATGGCGACCGAAGTTAGAGACCTTTATAATCTATATAACGCACACAAAGATCCCATCTTATTAAATGCACATAAATCCTTAAAAGAAGAATATAAATTGCTAATAAATAAAACTAAAAGAACCTTCTATGAAACAAAAATGATGCAGTCTAAATGTAAAAATAAGACGGCGTCAAACATTATTAATAAAATTACAAAATTACTGAATCGTTTTTTAATTTAAATAGGGTATCTTTGGGAGCTAGTTATTCGTACAGTTTGCCATGTCTTAATCGTTGGTTTTACTTCTTACTACTTTACTATAATATTGGAAGTAGGCTATAAACACTCTGCTGGTATTGATGGTGTGCCATGTTTTATATTAAAATCCGTCGCCCAACCATTATATTTTTAATAATTGTTTCTTGAGTGGTGTATTTCCTGACAAACTAAAATTTGGAAAAGTTATTCCAATCCACAAAAAAGGCAGCAAACTCGAAGCAGCTAGCTATAGGCCGATTTCAATTCCCACAGCATACTCAAAAGTATTTGAAAAAATTATAAATGTAAGACTACGTGATTTTTTCGAGCGCAATAATATTATTTTTGATGTAGTCAATTTGGCTTCTTGCCTGGAAAATCGGCATCGGATGCTGTTTACAACATTCTCAGTTGTGTATTTAGTGGGGTAGATCAGGGCAAATGTGTGTTAGGCTCCTTTTTCGACTTATCAAAAGCATTTGATTCTGTAGACTATAGCATTTTGTTGGAGAAGCTGTGGGCATATGGTGTGCGCGGTGCTGCTTATCATTTATTTAATCACTACCTCACTAACCGTAAATCTGTGCTTGCTGTTCGAGATTCTACTGGGGGAGTGGACGGTGAGTACTTCTCTTCTACAGTGAATATTGGTTGTGGTGTGCCTCAAGGATCTATTCGTGGTCCAACGTTGTTTATTATTTACGTAAACGATTTAAATAATATACTATGTTCGTGTTTATTATCACAGTATGCGGATGATGTCAGTTGTATTATAACTGACTCTACATTAGGCCTGGTGCCTGCTCAGGCAAATATCGTGTTGAAGAAGATGAGTGAGTGGTGTGAAAATAACGGACTAAAGTTGAATGGCACAAAGACAACCTTACTACAATTTCGGCCCAGTGAAAGAACAATTGTTAGTCCTTACATCAGATATAATAATAAATCCATTCCTAAAAGTAAATCAGTTCGTTTTCTGGGAGTGACAGTAGACTATCTTCTTAAGTTTGAGGAACATTGTAATATACTGGAAGGTATATTAAGCTCCGAATACTACGGTGTCATAAACTTGAGAAACATAATAGGTACGGATGTTTTTCGCATATTCTATTTTGCTTATGTGGAATCTCGTTTGCGTTATGGAATTATCTTCTGGGGTTCAGCGCCATGCGCACGTAGACTTTTTATCTGTCAGAAGAGAGTACTTAGATGTATGGTGGGTGCTTCAGGTAGAGAGTCGTGCCGTTTTAATATTTAAAAATTTAAAAATATTACCTTTGTGTTGTTTATATCTGTTTGAATTTTTAATATTCTATAAACGCAACGAAAATCAATTTATCAGGAACAAGGACGTTTACAGTAATATGGCTACGCGCAATTGTAATGACTTAAGTATTCCCGTTCATAAGACTGCCTTGTATGAACGATGTCCATATTACAGATGTGTAATTTATTATAACGCTCTGCCTTCACATATTAAAACAGCCACTACGATAAATGTATTCAAAAAGTAATTGAAATTATCTCTTCAAGAGCACTGCTTTTATTCTATTGACGAATGCATGAGCAATGACAATGGGTCTCTCTAATATTAAATTGAAATTTTATCTATTTGACTTTTATTATTTACATTTATACAACTTTTTTTTTTATTTTAAGTCTTAGTCCATAGTAGTCACTTATATGTATGTATATCTTGACACTGTCGATGTATCTGTTTACTAACGACAATAAACATCATCATTATTATTATTATTATTATTATTATTATTATTATTATTATTATTATTATTATTATTATTATTATTATTATTTAGTTTAAGATTTCTCTGCACTTAGTTGATCATTTAGCGACCAAATGATGATTAGACAATACCTAATGTGTAATATTTGCCCCTTGTATGTTTATAATTTATATTTTTAATAGTATAAGAAAGTAGCCATAGATAGTACCAATATTTAATTCTTTATTATCAAACCAAATTTTCGGCAATTCATATAGCGTTCACTAGGATACGTAGATGAATTCATTACACGAAATCAATTCAGCAATATCGTCTACACTGAGCCACCCTGTATAATATAATAATGGTGTAAAAGGTGGTTTAATATGTCTCTTAACAAGATTCCTTAAATTAAAAGGGCACATTGGGTCCATCTAGTTTGATTTTCCCGTGACAGCATATACAAAACAGTTAATTTTAATTTTCGCGAAAGCGCTCTGTCTATCGCACGCCCACTATGTAGTTTTACTCTTTAGTTTGTCGCACGTTGCAATGCCCGACATGAATTCCCAAACTGCCGGACCGTTTTAAGACAAACCAGGTGACTCACAATCAGTACATATCTAGCGCGTGTAACTAACTTATTATGGGCCTCTTAGCAATACCGGGAAAGGCGGGGGATTGTTTTCCTTATAAAATCAATGGTAGTGAATGAATTGTTTTTCTTTTTAATGCTTAAGTTATTTTTTTTAACAAAGAGGATGAGTCAGATTTAATCTTTTTTATGATGAAAATAATATTTTAGTAAGAATTATATAAATCGATTCTTAAATGCCCTACACCGAACATTATAAACAAGATATGGTGGTGACTATGGAAAATAAACAAACAGATAGAATCGCCTAAAACCAATCGCACAGAACGGGACTATAAATAACGTTCCGAATGTTGCGTGACGCTGAAATATCCACCAGTGTAATCAGCGAATTTCCACAGGCGTCAAGCGTCGACACGGGCGTAATGTAAAAGTGCGCCCTATTCGCAAATCGTACTATATATACGCTTCATTGCTTCTCGTGCGCATTAAACTGATTAATAGTTTGTAACGCTGGATAAATAAAACCGTAATTTATCACTGAATCGGGATATTTTCGATCCATTTAATTAAGAGAACTTGGGTATTTTGTTGTTTATGCGCGAGTATTTATTAATAAAAAATGACCAGAATATACTTATATAACTAGGTGCAATAAAATGCAGTATATAGTAGATACATATTATGTACTATACAGGATGTTATGTAAACATGCGGCAAAAATTCAAGGGGTTGTTCCTTGGCTTATTCTACTAATATTTTGCCCTATGATGAGTTTTGAAAAATCCTTTTGTTTCGAAGATACAGGGCGAACAAAATTTGCGACAACCATATTCGATATTCGTTGAAATTATTAATGTAAATAAAAGTATGGTGTAATGAGTTTATCAAGTACAAAAAATTTTTTGCAATGCCTTAGGTCAGGAAGATCAATTACTGCAAAAACGGTACAATTGGAACAAAATATGCTGGAGATGATAAAGGAAGATCCTGGTAGTTCTACGCGAAATACTTTGAATATAAGTCATTGGGACAGTTTGGAAAATTCTTAAGGACAATTTGTTGTATCCACACCACATTTAACGCGTTCAGCCACTACTACCTGCTGATTTTCCTCCACGTATTGCATTATGTCAATGGATATTACAAACATTCGTTCGCATCCCTCTATTCCTGATACAGATTCTTTTTACCGATGAAGCCAGTTTCTCAAGAAACGCAATAAGGAATTTTCATAATAACCATGTGTGAGCAGATGAAAATCCGCATGAGGTATTTGAAGATCGTTATCAACATGAGTTCTCGATGAATGTTTGGGTTGGAATTGTGGGTGATTATCTAATTGTGCCGGTATTTCGACCAGGAAGACTTACTAGCGTGGTGTAATGCAACTTTTTGGAAGCCACACTGCCTGAGTTTCTGGAGGATGCACCATACGCGACAAGAATTGCAATGTGGTTTATGCACGATGGTGCACCACCACATTTCAGTTTGGTTGCTCGTAATTTTTTAACAGCAACATACGGAGATCGCTGGATTATTCCCATACGCATGGCCTGCTCGATCCCCAGACTTAAACCCCCTAAATTATTTCTTCTGGGGATCTCTGAAGTCAATAGTTTACGCTACTCCAGTGGAGAATTTGCACGATTTGCGAAATCGGATAATTGCTGGGTGTAACTCAATTAGAAACGACTCTGGTGTATTTAAAAGAGTTTTTTTTCGTTTCATTTCGAACATTTATTGTAGATTGAGCAACTTTACATATATGTACTTTTTGATAATAAAATGTTGTTACTGTCGCAAATCTTGTTCGCCCTGTATCTTCGAAACAAAGAGGTTTTTCAAAAATCATCATAGGACAAAATATTCTTAGAATAGGCCAAGAAATAATCCCTTGAATTTGTGCCGCATGTTTACCTAACACCCTGTATAATACGAAAGCTTTGTATCAGATTTAGAGAGGCGTATAAATAAAGAGAGAAAGGTAATACAATAATCACGTGTGATCTGGATGGCGGCACATGTCTTCTATTGATAAGAAAATAGTAAAAAAAATATCATGCCACAAAATAGACAGTTCACGTTTAGTAATTCATATTCACATTATTTGAATCTTTTTTTTTTTCTGAGTTTTTTTCTATTTCGGATATACAATGAGCACTTTGTGCAACTGTCTTTACACTTTGTGACGTTGTGGTGACTTTTTATGCGAGATTGTCAGAGGTTGGCAACGTAGTTTGTGTTTTGACGTTTGACGTTTCAACTCATTTTTGTTGATTGACCGATAACCACAAACTATCACATCACCGATCTTATTTATTCCAATAGGAGACGTTGTGCATCTATCATCTATTGTGTGAAGTGTATTGTAATCGTAATTGAACTTAATTTTTTATAAGGGCAATCCAAAGTGCATCAGTTATATAAAAAAAGTGACGCTAACCATAAACTTGTCTGCTTAAAATTCTAAATCAGCTATACAGACATATTTGTTAATTCATCCCGTCTAACAATTAGTGCCCCACAATATCTCATACTTATTATAACCTACTTTAGTATAAACAGAAATTAACCCTTTCTTACAGCAAAGTATTCGATTAATGATTAATTATTGTTAGGATCCTAAAAACTCAAAGCATCAAATCCATACATCATATATTGTAACGACAGCCACACGTTAGATCAATAGATACAAAAGTTAGCTGCGGAAGCAATTTAAACGAACAACTTGCAAGTAGGGCACAAACATACATCAACGTTACAAAACGGTATTGTTATGACAGTTGACACAAGTTCTCTCTCGAGCGCATATCCCGACGGAACACAATTATTACTGGGGCATGGAAACTGTGTTTGATCAGCAATACAATATCAGATATAATGCAGAGAAATATTTCTGTGTGTGTGTTTCAGTTTTAAGATACTTATTACAATAAGATACCATTATCGTGTAACATAATTGTATATAGTAGGGTGCTTGTCAAGAAATGAACATTTTAGAATTGCAAAAGTTGACGATATTCGCCCTTGTCTAATCTTTCTAGCACTTTTAATTTGTCAGATAGTGAAAGAGTAACATGTTTACGTTTTATTCCCGACATAATACAAGAACAATTCTGTAAGTCACAATTTTCAACTGACTGAGAACAAAACAACGCAAGAAACGCTACAAGATGAGATACTACGAGAGTTCTACTGTTAACATTATTTATTATTTATTTTAACAAAATAAAATGAAAACCCCTGTATATAATATAAGGTTGGATTTATTTATGGCTGCCTAAAAATATTATCGCCTTACAGAAAAAGAAAGTTTTGTTATATAGTGCACTATAACTACAATGGAATAACGTTATCTCACTTTAGATCATTTAAACTATAAATGGAAACCATATAATCACGCTTTTATAAATATTTTTTTGTTGATTGACACACAAAAGATATAATGTCGAACGTTGTTAATATGCTTTTATAAATTTTCAATTGAGACAACCGAGAATGGACTGACATTTTAATACATTACATTTTTTATTTTGGTTTAGTTTATTTACTTTACTGACAAACTTTAATTTGTCAAAAAAGTAAAAATTTCTCAATAAAATTAATACAGTAAATGATATATTCATTATTTTAATTTATCGACTCTTTTAATTGCAAGCGTCATCTTATTTAGCATTTATATATTTTGGGATAGTTAATTGCCTATATTTCTGTACCTCAGAGGCAAACTATGTTAAGTCCAAACATGGCGAAATCAAGTTGAGTATGTTAAATTAATATACATACAATTAATGATCTTTCATTGCTATCTTTTTTGTTTTTTTTTGGTCTTGTTTCGTTAAAAAGTTAGACACGTTTAAACTATATTAAATCAAACCTTAGCCTTAACATAACAAAAACTTCTAAAACGCGTCTACCGTAAAATGCCAATTTTGGACTTAACATACTTTGCTTCTGAAGTACAGAATTATACCTTTATTATATTTATACATTGTTTCATATGTTATTATATTATTGTAGGAAATATCTAAGTAATATGTAGCTCCTTACAAAACTATAATTCAATAACAAAGTATTGAAATGAAAAGAAATACTTTTATTTAAAATAGATCGGTAAAGTTATAAAAATGCATTTAATGCACTGTTGAATTAATGTCCTTGAATGTTTTTATAGTGCAGCTTAAATATTTACAACCTTTCTTCCGTTACCTGAATATATTTCCAAACCTTTTTTTACATGAAGTTAATCTCTCTCAAACCCCGTATCGCTAAGCGATAATGCACGAACGATTTACAACCAATCCGAACCTGCTTTTTTTTGCATTATAGGGTGATGTTTGATAATGCGTCTATTCGCATTTAACTACAGACTTCGGACGGCGTCGCTTTTCGCCTGACGAAAATTAATCAGTTTGAACTGTGTAATAGTAATTGTGTGAATTGTGCGATTGTGAGAGTTGGATATTCTCTACACCTGGATTATTCTTTCGCCGAAATCAAATCGCCCCTGGGATCTTCACTTGAAATTTCGCACTGGATAAATAAAGGTATGTTAATGTATATTTATTATTACTTATTTGCGTAACAGTATCTGGAGTGCACATTTATATTAATAATAAATATGCGTTCTAGGCACTATTGCATGGTATTTTTGAAATGTTTATATTTCCGTATGAATATTATATCCCTTCTTAATGTATTTTCAAATCCTTTGTTTTACATATTAATCTTATTTCGTACACATCTGGCATGCAAGTTTTTTTCTCAAATTCCGCGCGCCAGAGTCGATGACGATGCGCGAACGATTCCGGACCTGCCCGAACCAATTTTCGCGCGCATAAGTCGATTTCAATATAGCGTCTCTTTTACGTTTACATATTTCGAATGGCATCGCTTTTCGCTTTACGCAAATTAAGTATCTTGACCTTGTGTGTGATTTTTGTGATTATAAGAATCGGATATTCTTTCTATCTAAATCGTTTTCTTGCCGAAATCAAACCACTCTGGGATTTTATTTTGTAATTACTGCGCTGCGGAAATAGAGGTATGTTGATGACGCTATTATTATTTATTTGGGAAATATTAATATAAACTTGCATTCTACGCGTTTGGTTGGATCTTACTTTGAAACTTTATATTTCTGTTTGAGTATTATATATTTTCTGATATTGCTATAATGTATTTCCAAATCCTTTTTTTGTATTGTATTTTTTGTATGCGTCGTTGGACATGCAAGTTCTTCCACAAATTCCGCGTCGGTCGAGTATGATGCACGAACGCTTCCGGACCTATCCGATTCAATTGTAGCGCGATTAAATTCAATTTGAACACAGCGTCTCTTTTGTGTTTACATTTTTGGGATAATGTAACTCTTTCTATTACAAAAATTAATTGATTTAAATTGTAAATTACTAATTGTGAGTTGTGCAGGTAACCAAGGATATTATTTTTATATACGTCAACTTCTTGTCGATACACACAAATCAAAGTCTAGGATTTGGCATTAAAGTTTTTGTTGTGTGTCTTTGGATATCGTTTTTGGCAGATCCACAATGATGCGTGCACACTTCTAAGTCAAACCGAATCACACATTTCGGGCAATTTTTACCGTGTATTCGTTCGGCGATTTAGATGTTTAAAATTTTTATAATTTAGAGTTGCTGGGTAAAGCTATTAATTGACATGTTGGCAATTTCTATTAAATGAACAGCTCTAAAAAAATCTTCTGTAATAGAATTATATTTATAAGTTCTAAAATATCTTTAACGCCCAATTTAACATTTTTTTTTTAATGTTAACTTTACTAATTATGCTATTGCTATTCCAGGACAATCTGAAAAATGTATAGGCCTTCGGATTTCTGGACGAGGATTTCAAGGAAGAGGAATAGAAGACCGAAGAATGGATTGGACCAAGGGAAGATGAGCCAATAAGGTATTTATTAATTTTTTTTAGTTATAATTTGTATTTTCTGGAAAATTGATAAATTTCATTAATTCTTAATAAATTACTCATTATGAAGATTATTATTATCAGTGTTATTGTCGCAGGATAATCTACACCATGGAGCAATTCATCGGACTTTTGAACAACAGGAATTTAAGCTGCGTAAAGGAGAACAGAAGAAGTGGCGCGAACGAGAATCTAAAGGCTGAATCCATAAGGTATTTACTAGAGCTTTAGTTATAACTGCGTATCTTAATTTGTGTTTTCTGTTTATCGTTTAGTGTTTTCGCGCGGTTCTCTCTAAATATCGACGGTTATGAATTCCTTAAAAATTGTAAACAAGAAGGAATTAATCAATTGTAATTATTATTTGTACTTGCCTTGTATATCTACGTATTTAGTTAAATACTGCCGTTTCTTTTTTTATATATATTAGAGCATTTTAAAGGAGGGGGGTGGGGGAGCGCGATTTAGTAGCTACCGTCATTTTGTTTTGTTTCTTTAGTTAGCAGCTTAGGTTATCTTTTGTTTTTTCGTTCGTACATCGTTTTGTGGGATTGATGAATGTTAATCGCGAACGGTTATAACGCGAATTTTTTTTTGGTTAATTTTTTTCACTGGTAGAGACACTAGCTTAGCGGCCGTAGATCTAGTCGGTGACGGGTACATCACATGTTCCTGACTGGACGCAACGGATTGGCCGTAGGGTCTCGGGGTAGTCACTTGGTGTGGGTGTGGTGGTAGACCGGCAGCGAGAGTGAGGTGCTTTCCAGAGTACTTTGCTAAAGTGGCTTATGTCAGACGTGGGGTACTGTGAAAGATTCACAAAGGTTACATATGTCAGACTACGTGAAATTTTTTTCACGTTTTCTGGCATGTGCCTACCTATATCTCCTGCTAATCTCACTGTTACACGTACTCACTTGCGTCACCACCGGGATGGCCGCGCCCTACATGCCGCTTGGTCCTTCGACGGACATCCCTGAGCCAGCGACCACTGATCCGACGGGCTACGGACTTTTAGGCGTTAGATTTTTTATTTTGGTTTTCTCGGGTTTCACTTTCATATATAAACGGTGGTTCGGATCTTAATACCTTTATTTTTTTTATTATTATTTTCTATATTATTTATTTTCCATCATTTGGGGTTTTCCGAAATTGATATTCTTAACAAATAGTTAGTTTACAGGTAGATATACAAGGTGCTCAGTAAGATCTATTGTATATCACGACAAAAATTATTAAAATAGCGCTAAATATGATTAAAAAAAATAATTATTTTTATTTTTATTTGTATTAGAACGACTCAATACATAATAATTCAGGGAAAGCAAATTGTAATAGCGATCGCTTATTTCAAGGATTCAAATCGCGGGTGTTGATAAACTATTTTTTTTTTGTAAAGGTTTATTTAAATTTAAAGCGCTTGAATGAAACCTCAACTAGCTGGGTATTCGCGACTTTTTGATATTATGATTTAAATAGGTATGTTTATTTATTTCATTGTTTTGTATTTCCTACGGTTCTTTCAAAATGTCAACAGTTATGAATTCCTTAAAAATTAAAACTAAGAAAGAATGCATTAATTGTAAAGATTATTTGTACGTGCATTGTATATCTATTTACTTATTTCGTTAAATGCCGCTGTTCCCTTTATTTACATTAGATCATTTAAAGGCGGAGGGCGGGAGAGCACGTTTTTTATAGCTGCCGTCATTTTTTTATTTTTCTTAGTTAGCAACTTAGGTTATTTTTTGTTTTTTCGTTCGTACATCGTTTTGTGGGATTGATGAATGTTAATGAATGTTTTATTAACACTTTAACGTGCTTTAGTACAAATTTAGACTTTTTTTCGTTTTTCTGAATCATGAAGAAAAACAGTAAACAATAAATAATTTTTGAAGAGATTTTGCTCGTTAAGGGGTTAACTCTGACAACTGTTAGAGCAATTAGCTTAGCGGCCGTAGATTATGTCGGTGACGGGTAGGGCACATGTTTGCTGACTGGGCGCATGCGGTCATTGGCTCGTAGGGACCCAGGGTAGTTACTTGGTGCGGGTGTGGTCTCACTATGCTAAGCCTGCTCTCTCGTTTCTCACTGCTGCGATATCCGCGCCCACGCATACCGTTTGGGGTCCCTTTCGGGAGCATCCCTGACTACTATCGATCCGACGGGTGCATACTCGCGATCTACGGACTTTTATTTAGATTTTTTGTTTTAATTTTCTCGGGTTTCACTTTAATATAGGAACAGTGGTTCGGATGGTAATATCTATATTTTTTTTTATTTTTTATTTTATTTATTTTCGATCATTTGGGACTTTTTTTCCGAAATTGATATTGTTGACAAATAATTAATTGACATATGGATATACAAATGTACTCGATATGATTTATTATACAACAAAAATTATTAAAATAACGCTGAATATTAATAAAACAGATACATTATTTTTATTTGTATTAAAACGACTCAATACGTAATAATCCTTGAAAAGGAATTTGTAATAGCGATCGCTTATTTCAAAGGTTCAAATGGCTCGTTTTGATAAATTGTAATTTATTTGTAAGTGTATATATACGTATATAATACTCTATCTGGTTAAATATTTTATTTATTATTTAATTTATTTTAGAGCGAGGGGGTGGGGTTCGCGGTTTTTTTATATTCATTGTTAATTTATTTATTATTACGATCATCATTACACAGCCTGTAATAGCCGAGCTCCTTAAGTCCTCACTTAGGGTCCCGACTATTGTCAGGTTACCGCAGGTTCAAATCTCGTTCCGGTCAATTGTGATGACTGGATTCTTCCGGGCTCATGATGATGATTAGGGGGGAGATTTGGGTCAGCGGGGGGCGCGTCTGACAAGCATTGAGTTGCTTAGACAAACCTCTTTTTTACTATATTCTACCAGCGACTGCAGCGACGACTGGCGGTTAGACGATCTCAGGTCGTATCTAGTCAATCGGGGTCTGGACTGTAGTGTTTCTCGGTGGCGACTAGGTGGATGTGTGGAAGGCCCCTTTACGAAGGGGAGGTGCGTGGGCAGGGCATTGGTAATCCCACTCTGCAACGGTGGTTGGGCCCGCGGCGAACTGCCCCGTATCGCTCTTCAATCCACGTTAGCCTAGTTTCCCCGAGTCGATAACACTCTTTCTTCGCCCGTGCGACTTGGCCAGGGGTTAATAACCGCCCCATCACCATGGATTCTTCTTCTGACTACTACCAACCAATTTTTTTTTTATTTTTAATTTATAAATATTTCAAACAAGTTGAAATGGGTTTTGATTATTTTCAATTGTCTATTTTTAGTATTCATCTTTGAATAATATTCAGGGGATTTTCGAAATAATTATTATTAAGAAATAAATATACGTATATACACACAAGATTGCTGAAATTATATTAGTACGTAAGGTTGTATTTTGTACTAAAATGATTCAATATATGTATTTGTGGTAAATTATTTTAAAAATGAATTATTATACCTAAAAACAACATGTATGCGTTTTATCTGATCTAGAAATAAATACATCGTTTGTAACTCAAAACGTTTATTTATTGAATAAAACCCATCTACTCCTATATAATATAATTCAAGTATTGCTTACTTTATACTAAATTAACTTCAATGATTAACTTCTGATTTGTCTTACGGCTTGAAATAAAAAAGTAAATCACCATTCCTTACTCCTAGGTAGATATACCAAGCAACAAATCCAAAATTCTTAAATTAGTATAATATGTTATAAGTAATAATATTTTAAGTGTTCATCTTCCTTCAAGAAGTATCTGAAAATGAAGCGACTGCACGCGAATCAAACAAAGAAAGAAAAGTGTCGTTCTTATTCACACTATCCAGTTTTCTGTGCCCGAAAGGCACCGAATCGTTTAATAATGCCGAGAAAACGACTTTCCAGTTCACGTCTACCATTTACATCTAACGGAGTGGCGGAAAATATCCATAAAAATTAATTAAATGTTTTATGACACCGTCTAGAGTGCCTAAGGTCTCATAATTTAAGGGGTTATATAAGAGAAACGAGATTAAAATAATTCGGTCTAGATATCAAGAAAGAGTCGAGCACCAGATATTGAGGTATAGTATATTCAGATCACGTGGAAAATTTGTGATACTTATATTTAAGAAATCGATGTGCACCTTATGGTGAATGCTGCCAATTTTGCTTCTTTATATAAATGGGTATATACACTGTAAAAAATTACAGTAATTTTGCCATGGTAAATCAGGAATATTACATGTAATAACGTTGTGAATTTACCACAATGAATCATGTAAATTTTGTTTTACATGTTTTTTCTAGGATATTTAACATGGAAAAAGAAAATTCGGTAAAATTATAGCTTTTTCATGTAAGTTTAAGGTGTAACAAAATTCAAAAGGAAAATACAGGAAAAAACATGTACAATTTTGTATTTGCTCTCAAAATTTGCTTAAAAGGGCAAAATTGACATTTTTAGGGTATTTAATGCACTTTAAAAGTAATTTTACTAGTGAACTATTAATTTTGCTGTAAAAATATGAGGATCTTTTGTATTCATTTGTTTTTACTTGAATTTTCGGGTAAAACTATAGATACCATGGAAAATACGAAATTCATACGCCGCAATGTGATTAGGTTATTGGATTATTATCTGTGGGCGTAGTATTCTATCGTTTGTCGAACTTATTTTGGCTCAATGATATCATGTTGCGTCACAAAACAATCGTAGTTTGCGTAAGCGTGTTCATTCTGATCCCTGTGGAGCGATTCAGTATGACCTATTAGTGCATAAAAGAATTAGGTAAGTTGCTTGCTCTCTTTATAAAAATACATATGAAAATTACTTCAGTGTTCGGTAAATATAGAGTTCATATAAATATTACATCCGAATTTTACAGTACAATCTTTGAAAAACACATCAATGCATGTGAAATTTACTAGATGGTAGAAATTTTACCTTATGAAGCAAATTTACCTGTAAAATTGTAGGCAACTTTGTTACCAACGATTTTACATGTAATTTTACTGCAACTTTTTTTACAGTGTACAGGGTAAACCAAATAAATTTCAGTTAAGAAAGTTTTCGTAATGATCATCATTCACTTCTTGACAATATGAAAGTCTATGAACATATGTATTCTTGAATGGCATTTGCCGAAATTTTCTCACGAATTAATTAAACGCATTTCCTCAATGATTTTCTCGATTAAAATTAGCCGCCCTGTATATGATATCAAGTGATTTAATACTTCTCTTTATAAGATTCTTTCAACCGAAAAGATTCGTTGAATCAATCTCCTTCGATTTTCCCGTCACAACATATACAAAACTTTCAATTTTCATTTTTGTTTATATTTATCAACTGATAAATATAAAACTAAATCATATTTTCAAAAATTTTATCATACGATCTTACGTACCACACCTCCCTTGACATGCATACCAAATTTCACCAATTTCCATCAAGAAATAAGAAAATTATAGACGATTTAGTCGATTGATGCACCTTACAATCGGTCAATGGGATGCGGATCAAGTTGGGGTGAAAATCGTTTTCGTGAACAGGACTACGCTTTCCTATCTCAGCTGCAATGAGAGCGACAAAGTCGGGGCGATAGAGTGGGGATAAAATGGGCTACGACCTTGTCTATCATGCGCCCCGCTATGTAATTTTCCTATTGCGTTTATTGCATGTTGTATGGTATATGTGAATTCCAAAGCGCGCGGGCTGGTTTAAGACAGAGAAGATGCTTCCTTGTCTATCGTAGGTACCTTATGGTCAGTTCGCTTATCGCAAGTAGATTCAGGACTAACGTGCCGATTTTAAAAATGCTTTCATCGTTATAAAACGCGTGTAATTTCTTTTAAATGTTGAAATTAATTTTTATGAGGGTATTGTAAAGTTATTTTTTTTTTAAATCATGGTATGATTTTAGTTCTATTGTGATTATAATTTTTTTAATGATGAAACTAAAATATGTCTAGTACATATTTCATAGTTAATATTATTTAGAAAATTTGCTATAGGTTCATGCGATTCTTTTAATATAAATTGTCTTTTATAATTACCTGTAGTTGTGGTAAATCATAACACAATTGGTATAAGAATAAACACATTGTTTTCTACGCATGAGAATGTTTCTTTTGAAAAACTTCTAACATTAAGGGCACAGTGAGATGCTGTCTTGTTAGAATCAAACATTTACAGATAATTCTCCATCTTCCTCAATATTAAGAACAACCTGATCAAGTAAAAGATATAAATATCTCTGTTCAGTTAGTGTACCATGAATGAAGAAAGGACCAATAATACGGTTCCTGAAAATACCTACCCAAATGTTCACTAATACTATTCCTTTTTTTATGTATAAAATTTCTAAAATACTCCTTATATGGTAATTTTGTTATAATCTTTGTATTAGTAAAATCAAACGAGTGGTGTTCATTTGGTTCATGTTTTTTTTTAAAGCAGTTAAATTTGAAGAAGGAGCTTTATGATTTTGAATACGTTTTTTTTTATGTATTGTTTCCTTTAACCTATATGTTCACTTGGACAATTTTGACATGAAATTTTATAAACTAATGGTGATTTTTTTTCATATGGTGTTTTAGCTTTCAACTTGATGAAACAAGCTTTCAAATCGTTTTAAGTTTTTGTGAGGTACTTTGATATTATAGGACGCCAGTATGTGGTTATTTTTTCTTATAAGTTTATTATATAGGTTTATTATAATTTCTGGTCTTTTTTTTTGGGTGTGTTAATTTTAAAAATCACCAAAAAAAAACATCGTAATCGCTCTAATTGACGGAGGTATAAAATTAACACATATTATTATATAGTCTTGCCACATGTAATTAGTTATTTTCATGGAGCTCATATTTCCAACAAATCAACCGTTTAATATATTAGAAGAAGGCTACAAACATAGAGAATGTGAAACTTCATTTAAAATATAAAAGTTACTAGCTAACATAGTTTCCATCTATAATCTGATTCCAAGATAGATCGAATTTCTGATTTGCATTTAATTAAATATGAAAAGTCTTATTAAAATCCCTATTGCAGATATTCGAATGGATCCATACATTTGCCAACCCTAGATAAGGAGGTCTGTTGTCAACGTTTTCTATACAGTTTGACATTATTCTTTCTAGTTGATAATTTGCTGCACGTGCGTCTGACAAGCAAACCCTTTCAACTGAAAACATAGACTGTCATAAATCCTCCTTTTATTAACTATTACTCGTAACCAACCATCTCGCCTTAATTAAGTTTTCGTCCGATACGAATTTATTTCATCTGCATGCTGCTACCTCGTGCTACCACAATTAGCAGTAAACATTGCCATTTATCCGAGCACGGTCGTATATATTGTGACCGACTTTTAACTGCCCCATTAACACATTCATCAGCCTCCCAATTGGTTCAGCAACAAAGTAAATCAAACATCGTTCGACCGGGTAAACGAATTTACTCTGACGGATTGTGCAAAGTGTTGTTTACGGCGCGTGCATGCTTGCAACGCGATTACACTGTATAAATATGATCGTGTAAATTTAGCACCGTTCCTTCCGAATGTGCGAATTTGGTGCGGCCAAAAAAAAGTGCGTATTGAAAAATGTAAGTATGCGACTTTGTAGAGCAACTGGTTTATGAAAGATGTTAGCCAAACCGATCTCTGCATAGGTGTGGTCATTTTTTTCTATTTCTAAACTACCTATACAGTAGTATCTAGTCTTAACGACTTTTTGTGGTACAAGTTGTTGCCCCGAATAAAAACTCATTAAACGTGTTAGAAACGGATAAGTTGTACTACGTAAAACTGAGGGGTGTTCCGTACTTTCTGAATATTTTGAGTTGGGGAGGGACAGATTGCGTTTTCTTGGGCCTGGCGTCTTTGCATTTATAGCAATCAGTGTAAATTACAACATACATGAGTGTGTACGTATGTAGGCTTTCGATATGCAAAAATGATGAAAAACACTTAAGAAAGTTAAGTGTTCTCTTACTGTTATGGCGCTTTACAGTTCGCAATTTTTTCTTGCGTGCAATAAAAATAGCGCATGCTCTATTATTCCGTGTATTGCACGTGCAATACAAGTAAAATTGCGCCCAGCTGATCTAAATCCATTGAATGCGCATGCGGGCAATTTTTATTGCATTATTTGCATTTCTCAACGCATGACACATAAACTTAAAAATTTAATTTCAGAGCAGCACACACAGTATATAATAGTATATTAAAAGACAAGTTTCATTTTGACGTTTCAAAGTACGAATTCAGAGTTTAAGAAACGAGTGGCGTAGCCACGAGTTTCTTAACTGAATGAGTGCTTTAATGTCAATGAAACGTGTCTTTTATGCTATTTTTGCAATTAGTTTTAAATTTCTCTTTTGTAAAAGCAAAACGAGAAAATTTGATAATCTAGGAGAATTTGTGGCGTTGTCACCTTGGTTTGGCACAGATTTAAATTGACAAGTTAATTTAAAATTGACACATTTTTGAAATTGTTATATATTATATTACTAAAGTAACTATATTATAATATTTAATATGAGTTCTACAACTTTTTCATGCACTCGCCTGAAATACGGCAAATTGCTGAAAAAACCATTAATAATTTACTTCCGGAGAAATCGTACACTATGTTATCAAAAGCGATACAAAATTTTGAAAAATGGTGCAAAGAAAAGAAATTCTTCATATTTCTGAGAACGTCTTACTTGCTATTTTGAAATGCTACGTAAAGATTATAAATCGTCATCATTATGGTCGATTTATTCGATGTTAAGATCGTGTTTAAATGTACATAGAAATGTGGATATATCAAAATATATGAACTTCAAGCATTATTAAAACGGCTATCTAAAGGTTATCAAACAAAAAAATCTAAAATTTTAGAAGAAGAAGATATTCATAGATTTTGAAACAAGCCGATGATAAAATATACTTAGCTATAAAGTTAGTGTTGATTTTATTTCGTTACTTTTTGTAAATTCTTTATATTCTAGGTTATTTTGATAATAGGATATAATCGAGCCTGTAGGCGAGAAGAATTAATTAATATATGTGTGGAAGATCTTCAATACAATTCCGATTCCATTATAGTCAACATACCTAAAACAAAAAACAATGTATCCAGAATGTTCGCAGTGACTGATGTAAACTGCATCGAACTTATAAAAAAATATAATAATCTGCGGCCTAAAACAGTTACTCACAAACGTTTTTTTCTAACTTATCGTCATGGCTGCTTAATAAATTAAAAACACCATGGGAAATGTTCCTAAACAAATTGCCAGTTTTCTTCATTTACCAGATCCTCATCTTTATACAGGACATTGTTTTAGAAGATCCAGTGCGACACATATAGCAAATGCTGGAGGTAATATTTTAACTATAAAACGATTAGGTGGCTGGAAAAGCACGGCTGTTGCTGAAGGTTACGTTGCCTCTTCTATGAAAAATAAAATTGATGTTGGAAATATCTTTGCACAGGAAAAATAATGTGAATCTACCTGGAACTTCTGGGAATGGTTCACAGTTTGAGTACTCCAACAGAAGCAATATCACTATCGCAGAGAACGATAATTTTCAACAGAATGTTTCTACTGCACACGTTATCACTATCACTTCGAAAGATAATTCAAACGTTAATATAAATGTTTATAATAGTTGTACTATTTCAAAGATTAATTAAAAATATCAAATCTTGCAATGAATTTTAATATAATAACCTCAAACTTTCTTACAAAATGTCATATTGACATCTCCATTTCTGTTGCAATGTGACCAACTTAAAATAAATCAGCTTAAATGTTCCATTTCTATTACGCAACTAGTGCTGTAATAAACCCTATTACGTCACTAGTGGAATAAATGGTATGGTTACGGCACTAATTGCAAAAAACAATTTAATGGTAACTTGACTCCAAAACATCATTTTATGCTTCAGTACCCAACCATTATATCCAAGATGGCGCCGCTCATACATTTATGGTCGATGAGGTTCGAAACATTCATTCTTTAAAAAGATTACAGGTAATATTAGATGTTTTAAAAATATTTGCAAAACCCTTAGCATGAGGCACCAAATACAGTGGTCAAATGTATGGCAAAATAGAATTGGTAACACTGTTCTCTTAGGACCACAAAAAAAAAAAAATGGGTGAAAATGTAACTGCTCAAAAATGGCTTTGTGGTATCGATTGTAATATGTCTGAACTTATATTTTTGAATGACTATATATTAATAATATTCAATATAAATATGGATTCTTTATTGTAACTAACATAGGTGATGATATAAATTTTCCAATATTTGCTCAAATAAAGCATATATTTAATCAGAGATCAAAAAAATATTTTGGGTGTAAATCTTATGAAACTATAATATATTCCGAATACTTTCAAGCCTTCAAGATAACTGAAAGTTCTTCCGATGAGTTTGTATTATGTTTTGATAATTCATTTCATGTACTACCGCATGAATGTCACAGCCCTTTTAATAATCAAAATGATTTTTACATAATAACTTGTTTAAATGTGTATTGCTTTTTAAGTTTGAAATATATGTTTATGTTTTTAGTTAATAGTATAAACTTTGTTTTTATACTCCAGTTTACCTTTTCTATTTTAAACATTCAAAATGTTCAATTTATAAAATCATCTTTATCAATATTTTTGGATTACAAAAAAAGAGTGATATTAATTCCGTAGTGGAATTTAGTTAACACCGAAGCCGAGTTCATTTAACTCCGCAGTAACATTAATCTAACATCGTAAAGATATTCACACAACACCGCAATCTGGATTCATTTAACTATGACACGAAGTTCACGTTACACCGCATAAAGGAGTTTATCATTATCAAACTCTGTAATGGAGTCTTGCTAACACAGAATAAGGGTAATCTTAACTCTGCAACGGACTGCTTATCATACTGCATCGTGTTAAAGGCGATTCCAAAATCAAATAATTTCAACTCCTTTGGGATATCAATCTCACATCAGAATGGAATACTGCTAACTCCACACAGGAGTAACTTTACATTGTAAGAGTGAAACTTTAACTACGTAAAAGTGTAATTTAACTCCGAGGCACGGGTATTACTATTAACTTAAACAACTCCGTTACCTTTAACTACTTGTGCATTTGGACGCGAGGAAACTACTAGACTGTGAGAAATCGGTGTTAGATCCAACTCCGTATTTCTTTGTGTGTTTTAGTTATAAATTTCACTTTTCTATCGGTAGGAAATATGTTTTTTTTTGTAAATCAAAATAAAAATTTGTGAATAGAATTTTTTGAATTCAATAAACCGTTTTATAACTGACACACACCGAAATTTACTTAATTTCAATTCAGTACATTTATTATGCACACTGAAATTACATAATATCTCTCCTTTTTTTAGTGCTAATTTTAATAAATTTTCGGATACATGTATCAACAAAAAAAAAATAGATTTACACTTTACTAAAATCAGATTTAACAAAATAAGATGAAATACTACTCAATGAAGTAGACTGAACCCTGTAGATTTCGGCGTTGCAGTTTTCAACAACAATTTTTCTTCGACTCTACATATTGGAAATGTTCTATCAACAACAAAAAAAGCATTGATTGGTGCCTTTCTCGGACAGAATAAATTAATTTTTGAGTGACTACCGACATATTTGTATGTAATATTACTCCGCAATGTATAAGTTATGATAAGTTACTCCTACGTTGAGAAAAAAGTAAAATATCGATTTCTTTAAGTGTAAGATTCTTTAACATCAAAATTAAACTTTTCTACTAAAAAGGATCCTTTCGCAGTTATTTTTAACTGTATTACATACATTAAACCGTATACAAATTATTCCGCATTTTTTTTCTGTGTATATAATATATGGAGCTACATACTTTAAGAGAAATAAGTCCATTAAAGGTGTTCCTCAACATGTATTGAATTTTGTAATTATAGAGAAGAGGCATTAAGAAGCATACACATTTAGCTAAGAAAATTGCTTATTATTGATTATATTGTTGACAACATCATAAGAAAGCAAAAGTAAAAGGAATTGCCAAAAAAAGATTAACTACTCCCTACACTATTTGCTGTCGTAGGAAACATGATTTTTTTTTTGTAAATCAAAATAAAAATTTGTGAATAGAATTTTTTGAATTGAATAAACCGTTTTATAGCTGGTACACACCGAAATTTACTTAATTTGAATTCAGTACATTTATTTGGCACACTGAAATTGCATAATATTTCTCCTTTTTTTAGTGCTAATTTTAATAAATTTTCGGATATATGTATCAACAAAAAAAGTAGATTTACACTATACTAAAATCAGATTTAACAAAATAAGATGAAATACTACTCAATGAAATAAACTGATCCCTGTAGATGTCGGCGTTGTAGTTTTCAACAACAATTTTTCTTCGACTCTACATATTGGAAATGTTCTATCAACAACAAAAAAAGCATTGATTGGTGCCTTTCTCGGACAGAATAAATTAATTTTTGAGTGACTACCGACATATTTGTATGTAATATTACTCCGCAATGTATAAGTTATGATAAGTTACTCCTACGTTAAGAAAAAAGTAAAATATTAATTTCTCTAAGATTTAACATCAAAAATTCAACTTTTCTCCTAAAAAGGATCCTTTCGCAGTTATTTTTAACTCTATTAGCATGCATTAAACCGTATACAAATTATTCCGCATTTTTTTTTCTGTGTATATAATATATGGAACTACATACTTCAAGAGAAATAAGTCCGTTAAAGGTGTTCTTCAACGTGTATTGAATTTTTTAATTACAAAGAAGAGGCATTAAGAAGCATACACATTTGGCTAAGAAAATTGCTTATTATTAATTATATTGTTGACAACATCATAAGAAAGCAAAAGTAAAAGGAATTGCCATGACAATATCATCACAAAAACGAATATGTAATATCATAATTAACTCACAACAAAGAGACACATGCGCATAAACGAATTTCCTCCGAATTTTACTGGCACAACATCGACTATATAAACTTACTACTGCTACCATTATTGTCAAGGCACCGAAACATAGCACAAACCCCCGCCACACAACACGCGAACTTGATAGTCACCATAAAATCTTGCCCGGCACGATCGGCGAACACATCCCCCGTAACGGTAATCAACCCTTAACGAACGACCACCAGCGACCTGTCCGTACGAACGATTGTTATTTGCCCAGCTGAGCTTATCTCGGCGTTTCTGCTACCGCCACGATGCAGATTCATCAGCGTGAGAAGTACGCTGTAACGGGATGGGGCGACAAACACAACAGAGCAGCGCGAAGACTGCGGCCAGCTAGATCGAGAGTATGCATGTATCGCGCTGGGCCGTCCTGTTTAGTTTAGCCGTTCGCATCTAACAAAAATATACAGATCCTAAATGCGTCGACCTGAATTTATGGACGGCTTAACTTTTATGTTGTACCAGTCATACAAAAGGAAACCAACAGATGATGTGATCATCGTGTGCGAAAATCGTATACGTATGTCTACACAAATCTGCGCCATAAAAAGGAAATTATTACAGTATACCGGGTGTTTCAAGTGATTGGCATTTTGGAAGTACGTATATGGAAAATAAGAATTTCAAATATGTTTATTTTTTCCTAGAAGAATATTATTTGTTTCTCAGTGCAAATACATTTAAACGAAACTTGTAGGGGAAGGTGGGGCAAGATGGGAACATTAAGCTTTAGAACACTGCATCAGGATTACAAATTGATATACAAGGTTCTAAGTACGCTTGTTGTAATCTTTAAACATTTATCTGCTGATGGATGAATTTACAATTTTTCGATGGGTACTCTTGATGTTGTGAGAAAATTTTGAAAAGAAATGTGTAAATACACCATCTTGCCCCACCGTGGGGGTTCCAAATGAGTTAAGAATGGGTCGTACCATAAATCTAGATAATAGGTAAAAAAAAAATAGATTCTTAAAATATTCTTAAAAACATGCAGAACAAAGCTTAAACTCTTTAAAGCGGAAATACTTAAAATAAAAAAAATCCAATAACGATAAGAATACTAAACTTAATCTTCACAATCTCTCACTTGAGACAATAGAAGACGAACTCATCCACGTTATTCGCACAGCCTCCATGTACCCAACCTCGCCATCCATGCATTGTATCAATACTTCCCTTACAATATAACATTGAGCGTCATCTTCCTCAACAGAAAACTTGATTATTTCCTTTGACGTTTTCTAAAAATCTATCTCTTTGCTTTCCTTACAAAATTCGGTTCTTAATCTCTTCTGTTTCTTCTTTTCATTTTTTTTTTCCTTTAACTCTCCCTCAGCACTTCTATTGCCTTAGGGATCTCCAGACTTCTATTTCTTGTAGCGGATTTTATACGTAGTGCTTTTAAGGTTTTGTTGTTCTTCCCTGTTCCGCTTTGATTGAAGCTGTACTTTATTGCCTAACATGAGAAATAGGCATTATGTCTCGAGAAAGCATAATGCATATCCAGGCATAACGAACCAGATTGAAGAGTGAATAATGATTCCCTATGTTGCCCATACCAATAGCCCCATCTTGCCTCTTTGGGACATGTTTCTGGTTATGTTATAATAACATATTAAATATTTGAAATAAACAAATAACTCACTATAGAAAATACATGCAATACATGTCAATTAATAAGCACAAAAAAGTGTAGTTGTAAATAATTTACCTATTCTTCCGATACTGGCGATTGAACTCACCATCAAAATAATAACAAATTCTGGAATTGCAAATTCACGCACAACAGCAATAACTTTGTTATTACGACTAGTAAAGTTCCACATTACAACAAACATAAAACAGCACTTGTCAATATTAGGACTGCTATTATTTGACAGATGCTTTACTGCCGTTTTGTAGATAAGACGATGTCCCCATCATGCCTCGTGGCCCCATCTTGCCCCACCCTCCCCTATACCATGCCTATATTTGTCAAAAGGTTCACAAAATAAAACCGTCTAAATGGTAAAACAAAGACAGATACTCTATTGATATAAGTGATGAAGGAAATTTACTTGAGATAGATATAGGGTTTTGCAGGATATTGAAACGACCCAACTATATTCAGAGACATTAAAAGTGTTACACATAGAATAATTTTTTCAACTTGATTTTTTGGCAATGTGATAGTTTAAATCAAAAATGAAACGATAACATTTGCAAGAAATTTTATTAATATGTAATACGAAAAAAATAATAATGTATTTGCAATCCCGTAGCTGAGTATACTCCTATACACGTCTAGGTGTCGACAAAATGAGATGGTCGATATCTGCTTGTAACGCCTCGTTCCTAGCAACTTGAATTTCGTGGATTAACTGTGCTAGATTCTCTGGAGGATGGTGCAAAGTGGACAGTCTCTTCTCCATGATTACCCACACATACTCAATGGGGTTTAAATTCGGAGAACCGGGTGGCCAAGGCAAACATTAACGCCTGCTTCTTGGAGAAAGTCCATAGTTCGACGAGCAATATGAGGACATGCGTTGTCTTACTGAAAAAGGAAGTGTGGACGGCCATCTAGATAAGGTACTAAAGTAATTTGTAAGACATCAACAACATAACGCGCAGCTGCCATACTGTCTCGAATAAAGAGAAGTGGTGATCGACCACCATAGGCGATAGTCCCCATTTTTTATATTTTTTTCGCAAAAAAATTATCAAAGATAAAAGTTCACTTTCTTACCATAGCTTGCTTTAAATATAGTCATCCCGATGCACAGTGGGCCCGCTTGCATTCGCAGCGCGAAATAATTGTAATTTACCAAGTTGTATGATTTGTAAATTGCATGATTTGCATACTACCTATGTATGTTGAAGTATAACTATCAACTCAGACATTTTGGGAATATCAAGCCTCTGTGACTTATTTACTAGTATAAGTCAATTTACTTGAATTAGGCGTTTGAGTTGTGTACTAAAATAGAGGCTAATAATTGCAGATATTCATATTTTACCGAATTTATTAAATATGGTAGACTTTTTCAAAAGTAAACATGTAATTTTATTCGTCATTTTTTGTAATACCTTGACGTTGTACTACACCTCAAAAGCTGTTTGTTCGAGGTGGCTTATAAAAAATTGCAGACGTTTGCAGATGTTGATATTTTATTTTAAAATTGTTCATAGTTTAATTATGGTGTGTAACTAAAATAAAGTGCGTCCGAGTGCGACTGTAAGCGTTATAATTTTTTTTACATGAAATATCCATTGCAGTTAAACATAGCGTTTTGTTTTCGGAATAGCAAAAACACAAAAATTTAAAAAGATCTACGCTCGCACATACGTTTAAACAGTGTATTTACGAAAGAAACTATAAATGAACAAGAAGCTGATAAATTATTAATTAATGTTATAAGAAAAAGATAGAATTTCCTTGCAAACAAAATTCTCGCAACGTAAAAGCATTTATAGCAAGAAATAAAGAGATGGTTAGATCAGAAAGTAGAACTTGCTGGTGCTACTGTTGGTAGTACAGTCCAAAAAAAGTTCATTTACTAAAAAACAATTTGGTTATTTGGTAGGCCACAAAAAGCATTTGATGAATGTAGAATCAATTACCAACTAATACAAAAAAGTCAAAAGTATTTATTTCAAATCTCTTATCTTTTATATCTATCTTTCTATTTTCAGTGTTGTCTTATTTAATATGAATAAAAATCAAAGCGTAATATGTTGTCCCTGAGTAAATGTCAATAAACATTATTATTAATATTATTACCTGTACAATAGTAATATCACAACTGCGAAGATTATAAATACGTAAATGTGGACTGGATTTAGATATAAACGGCAATTATTTCGCGCTACGAACGCAATCGGGACCACTGTGCGATGCCAAAAAATTTAGCTGAACATATTATTCCTTCTGGGTGTAACACTTCTGTCAGTAAGTATATTTATAAATGATTATTCAAGTGCCGGTTTTATAACTAAATCGCATTACTCGCACTTCAAACAAAAAATATCGTAAAAAAAAGCAGTGAATGAGTTACATATGTCAAAAACACCTTCTATAGAGAAATATGGAAAAAGGAAGTTGCTATATACCTATTTCTCCATGTTATACATTTGAATTATTGTAACATAAATCGCCTGAAAGACAAACCTACAGTAAACAGCACTAAAACACCAGCCAAGCGAGGCAGCAGCTAGAGGGGTATGGGCACGGCTGTAAAAGAGTTACATCCCTGGTTTGATTCAAGACAAATTTATGTCAGGTAAGCATGCATTTTTCTGTGTGTGGATAAAAATATGCCTTAATAAATTGTCTTAATATAAGAAGAAGAGCATACATGTTGTCAAAATTAATGTAAAGTATGTATAAGACATACAAATCAATTAATTTAAAGAAAAATCTATTTCAATTCCTATACGTTCCATTGAATTACTTGATCTATCGTTATCGACAAAACCTCGAACAGCAAAAATTCAGCCAATTCTAAAAAAAAAAACAGCATAACCAAAAACAGCGCATTTGTCAAAATCTATTCAACTCCTTCACTAAACGAGCCAAACTTTGCGTCGATCGAGGGAGTTGTAAAATCGCCAAACCTTTCGAAAGGTTCGACCTTATAGGGCCCTTAAATCACCCGCTGCTAGCCTTAACAGTTGCCAGCACACGTATCTGTGGATGTGCTCCGATGTACGCATCAATTTCTCCATTTCCTCGGGACTTTTGCTTTCGTTCCAGCGTCTGTATTGCACCTTCTATGATATGATACCGGGACAGACCAGACTGAATCGATGATATCGGCGCCACAGAAACTTCGGATTTTCTGTCTCTCTCTCCCTCTCGTTATCTGTCTCATACGTGTTTACCTATGCATATATATTTATATCTCTGTTTTTACGAGAGGAGCGCATTTCTCTTCTCGAGAAGATAGAGGCGAGGATATTAATGCGTCTGGAATTTTCATTGTCTAGGAGACATTGAATATTGTGATGTACGATGCTATGTAGGATATTGTATTGCGCACGAAGAATGACAGAAATTAATTTGATAAGCGTCTGAATTATTGTAAAATTTGAATCAAGGAAAAGTCGCGTTGTAAATAGGATGTCAATGACGCACAGACTGGTATTTTAGCTCAAAAACTAGTCAAATTTTGTTTTGTTCTATTTTTCACAATTTCTGCTCGTTGATACAAAATTAACTATTCATATATAATTTATAGTTAAGAATTATAGATCTAGAGTGATGTATAATCTTTATTTATAGTAATAACAATATTAAAAGCAGGAAAATTTCATTTTAATTCTCAAACAGTAAACCATTTGACAACTCTATGAAGGATCATTTCTCCATTGATTGAGAGGTGCACATTATTTTTGTTTCAAATGATGGTATGTATGTTAATGTGAGGAGCGTGATGTTACACTGCGACCTAAAAGCTCTATTGTGTCCCCTATTCTTGCTGTTTTACAGCTAGCCTTTCAATCGCATTCCTTTCAGAAAGTGTAGGATATCAGAAGGTCCCAGGTTAGGTAAGTCTCCATCTTCGATTTCACATGCTCCCCAGTGCAAAGCGCTTGAGTTGCACATTGCTTTGGGAGGAAATGGATGGGTGTTTTATCCTGTTCCCCACAAAATCTACATTCAGATTCCTTTGCGAATCGAAGCTTACTAAGGTGTCCTTTTAGTTTATAGTGGCCTGAAAGTATTCCTGTTAATATGCTTCTTCCGGTTATAGGTTCCCGGAAGAATTTTATCTTGCCTCATTCGCTAGAGATCCTCCCAATAATTACATTTTCTCTGCTCTATTTCTCTTTTAAGCTTCTTCAATATTGTACTGTTACTTATTCCGCAAAGGGGTTCAGGCCCTAAAAAAAGGAATTTCAGCTCCTTTTTGGCAAGATTATGCGTTATCTCGTTTCCTTCTACTACTGTTGTCAGTTTAGAGTGGCCTGAAAGTATTCCTGTTAATATGCGAACGTTGTTCTTACTCAGGTTGATGCATTCTGTAAACCTCCTCTGTTATAGTTCCAGAAAGAAATTTTACTTTGCTCATTCGTGGAGATTTCCTCAGTAACTAAGTTTCTCTGCTCCATTTCTATTTTTAGTTTCTTCAGTATTGTACTGCTGCTTAATCCGCAAGGGTCAAGCCCTACAAAAGGCATTCCAGCCCCTTTTTTTGCGAGGTTATCGGTTATTTCGTTTCCTTCCACTCCTGTGTGACCCGGAACCCACAGAAGGGTTACTTTATTCTTTTTGCCCAGCTCGTTAAACTTCCCTAGGCAATTCCAGACCATCTTGGAACTGATTTCATGCGAGCTCATCACTCTGAAGGCTGCTTGACTATCAGACATGATGATAATCTCCTGCTTTCTATCAATATTGAACTGGACGCATCTATCAATAGCGTGTATTTCCGCCTGAAAGATACTTGAGTATTTTCTTTGAAAACTTTTGAAGTACTTAGTTCTAGGTCCATATATTCCTATTCCAGTTCCCTCTGCCGTTTTGGAGCACATCATTACCATTTGATGGCATTCTATTCAATTTCAAGATTGTGTTATGATCCCATTTAAACGGTATAATTGATATCTTCGCAATGCTGGGAAGAAGATGATATTTTTTTGTTAATATCTTAAAATGGGCGTAAAGATGAGGGAACTTAAGATTTCTTCTCTGAGAATATCGTACTCGAAGGCTGTTATGCTTCAATCGACAATCAATGACCTTGTACCCTTATTTCGATCGACCCACGTATATTATTGAAAAATATGTATGAAACTACAACGAAAATTACGGGAAAAAAAACTTGTTCTCGGACACGTCAAAATGTAATATGTGTGACAACTTGCACTATCAACTCCATCGCCGCATTTTTTTTTCTATTTTCAATTATTCAAAATTCAGATTTGTCAGGCCAAAAAATACTGCGTATAACACGGCCAGAAACTATTTCGCGAGTGTTCATAGAAACCGTACTCGTACTCCCAAAACTGGAATTTCTAGCTTAGTGATACAAGCAATTATTTTTAAAAATGCTATTTAACACCGAAATTTATATTGGAGACATAAAGTGACACAGTGAACGATTCGCTTGTAGACAATGGAAACGCTCAGCAATACTTTGTGGTGAGGAATTTGTAAATCAATTTGCTGAGGTACAAATCGATTCCTTCAATATATTAATCGGGTTGCCCGTTGCCCGTCGCTTCGGAAAAACCGGAAATGTTTTGAAGGGAAAATAACCTACCCTTAACTGAAAATGCAGTGAAAGATGTAGAGCTCTGGAAGCTATTGCGATAACTCGCAACTACAACTTGTTTTATTTTTGGTATTTTTCCTTTAGATGTAAGCTGAACCTTACCCTAACAGCCAGAAATATCAGATAGATATTTTTAAAAATATATTTTATAAATATTTTTCGTGAGAGGTTTTTGAATATATTTTTCATATTTTTTTCTAAATAAAAGATAAAATATTCAATTAAAATATTTATTCCATATTTTAAAATTAATGTAAGTGCTATATTTTTTCTAAAATATTTGTAAAATATTTATATGAAAATTGAGATTTTTATGGCAATCTATTTAATTTGTCAAAAATGAACTAAAATTGAACTTGGTTTTAAGAATGTTATAACGTCGATAACGAAAAGTTGAAACAATACATAGAGTTTGTCTAAAAGGCAAGAACTTGTTTTTTCACACTCACCATGCAAGTTAATAATCGATAATTCTGGCATTTTTTAAGGCATACTGAAGGTTTATCAAATTAATCACTATTTTTTTAATTGAAGTGTTCTAAATAAAAAAAAACGTAATTATATCATTTTATTCGAATAAGCCAATAAAAATGAAAAATACTCATTTTTAAGTCTAGCCTTGGCTGGTGCCAGTACAACCTATGGCTTTTTTCATATCTTCGGTAGTGGCGCTCTCAATGCATTTCTTGTGGCCTCTAAAACAATGCAATTGTTTTTAGATCATTACCATGAATAAAACATCGTACAACATTATCACACCTACTAATACATTTGGAGCATTTACAATAATTGGAGTTGTAGCTACATTCTAATACTTACGATACTTATTTTTACTTTTATTCATAATATTTGAAAAACATTCTACGTACAAACAATAAAACAACACAACGTATTCTAACCTCTATTTGAGGTTATGACGCTTATCTACCGAGATGAATCTCTTAAGCAAATCAACTAGCAATTTATCGGTAGATGCAGTACATATATGATGCAAAAATTCTACATTTATATTATTAAACGATTTCTGTAATAGCGATATTGAGCATTCCAATTATCTTATAAATGCCATGACATGTTCAAATTTTGCTTACCTCGTAGTCCCACAAAACTAAAACACACCCGCAGCAATTAATTACACAGTTAACCCTAATTGGCCAATGTATACTATTATAACTATAAACATGTAACGGACAACGAATGAAAACGTGATGTGATACGAACGTGCGCGTATGCATTCTATGTACCTAATCCATAGACGCATAAACAATATTAAATCATATAACACCGCACCGTAATGAATAGAGGTGTTGTGTTGACGTTCGCAACTTACAAATATTACAAATAATATAATACAAACGCAGATATATTAATAGAAAAGTTACAGCGCTCACTTAGTACTAATTAAATATATTAGATATATATTATCTAATTTAACTTTAAACTATCATTTTAAATAGGTACATAACCTACTTAATATGTATGCATATTTTTACCTATTTATTTATTCGTCCTACGCACCAAATGTACAAAAGCAAAAATTCAATCTTTTTTTTTATGAAATAAATATTTACAGAAATACAAAGCAAAAATATTCTTGCAGAGTTATGAAAAATATATGAAAAACATTTGCAATAAATATTATTAATGCTACATAAATATATATTTTTTAAATGTTTTCCTAATATATTTTACTATAATATTTTATGCATATTATATTAATATAACTAATATTCAGAAAGATTTAATATTTTGTAAATATTTATAAAATATGAAAAAATTATAGTTGGTCACTGGGGTGCTAACCTGAAATGGTTTTTTCTTGTCTTAAGAAAACAAACTACTTCATAAGATTACTAAAATTTAAGTTGGCTACAATATCATTATAAGCAGAAAAGGGTAACCATAATTGGAATAAATTTGGAAAATATTAATTTGCAACCAAATATACCTGGTACGAATTCTCCATAAGAATGAACGATCAATTTATCAATGATATAAGCCTCTTAATTCGTACAAATAATAATAACATTACGCATCATTTTCATCTGCAGACAAGAGCCATCACATAAATACAACCACCTTTTTACAGTTTCCACCGTTGGAACTTAATATCCTGTCCGGAAAATGAATAGCTTCGCTGACCCAAATCTAAGTCCATTGCAATGACATCTCACTGTCAGTGAGTTATAATTAAGCATGTCAGAGACGACCTATCTTCATCAAAACCAGCTGGACAATAAATAAGGAGACAAACACCGTCAGGATACAATAATAATTATAGTAGGAGCGAGTGAGTGTAAGTATGAATCATCAGAGAAATTGCGAAAGGGGTTTTCTGTAAATATTTAATCGCTACGTGTTGCAATAACCGAAACATCCTGTTTTGAAACATCAGGGTATGTATAATAGCTCTAGTGGAATTCTCATTTGTGTGTTTTAAAAATAGGAAATGCAGTCGAAAGTTAAATTTGCAGCGATATAATTCGGAAAACACTATAAAGTTTCTATACACGATGAATTAAAAGAGAAATTCTAGTGTTGCGACATCGCACGAACCCGACTAAAACCATTAGTACTATACGGCGGTCAATTTACTGCCCGAAATAGGGTCTTAGATAATGAACGTAAAGCCATGAGATTCGCTGCGGAATTTCGCAGAGAATCGATGCGTAATTGGGGTCCAATTTCCAATTTTCACCTCGTGATGTCTGTACGTAATTCTACCTCGAATAATTTGTTGCTAACGAACACATGTATACAATGCAGAGGCGTACGTGTGTTATATGATGTATACGAATAGTGGATACAACATACAGCGCATAGAAATCGAATATTATTTCATGAAATACGCACGATGTATGTATTTTCAGTTTGATATTGGTTTCCACGGAGAATATTAGATTTCATATTCAATTTTGCGGTACACTTAGCCTCAAAGAAATACTATATGTAGTTTTCAATTGAGTCAAATAGATCTTGATAAATAAAAATGCATTTTTCTTATTGCCAAAGTAAGTACAAGTAAGTTTAAATTAAAGAATAATCGCTAGAGTGGTCAAATGTGTCTGCTTACACGGACTGCACTCGCCCCGCGCTATGCAGAATATTTAGCCATAGTATATCTTGAAGGCACCACCACTGATTCGTGTACAGCATCTAAAATCCCTAACAGCCAGAAATATTACATAGATATTTTTAAACATATATTTTATAAATATTTCTCGTGAGAGGTTTTTGAATATATTTTTCATATTTTTTTCTAAAATATTTGTAAAATATTATTTTATATGAAATTGAGATTTTTTATGCAATCGTATTTAATTTGTCAAAATGAATAAAATTGTTTCTTGGGTTATTTTAGAATGTATAACGTCGATAACGAAAAGTTGAAACATACATAGAGTTGTCTAAAAGGCAAGAAATTGCTTTTTCACACTCACCATACAAGTTAATAATCAATAATTCTGGCATCTTTGAAGGCATACTGAAGGTTTATCAAATTAATCACTATTTTTTAATTGAAGTGTTCTAAATAAATGTGTGTGTTCTATTTATTATCATTTTATTTGAATAAGCCAATAAAAATGAAAAATACTAATTTTTAAGTCTAGCCTTGGCTGGTGCAAGTACAACCCTATGGCATTTTCATATCTTCGTAAGTGGCGCTCTCATGCGCTTTCTTTGTGGCCTCTAAAACAATGCCAATTGTATTAGAATCATACCATGAAATAAAAATCGTACAACATTATCAACACCTACTAATACCATTTTGGAGCATTAAATAATTGGAGTGGTAGCTACATTCTAATACTTACGATACTTATTTTTATTTATTTCATATATTTTGAAAACCATCTACGTACATACAAACAATAAAACAACAACAACGTATTTCAACCTCTATTTGAGGTTATTGAGCTTATCCTACCGATGAATCTCTTAAGCAAAATCAACTAGCAATTTATCTGGTAGATGCAGTTACATATATGATGCATTAATATTCATACAATTATATTATTAAACGATTCATTACATAGCGATATTGAGCATTCCAATTATCTTATAAATGCCATGACATGTTCAAAGTTTTGCTTACCTCGTAGACACCACAAAAACTACAACACACCCCGCAACAATTAATTACACAGTTAACCTAATCTGCCCTAATCGTAATACTATTATAAACTATAACATGTAACCGAACAAACGAATGAAGACGTTGATGATACGCACGTGCGCGTATGCATTCTATGTTACCTAATCCATAACACGCACAAACAATACCAATTCATATAACACCGACACCGTAATGAATAGAGTTGTTGTGGTGACGTTGCGCAACTTACAAATTTACAAATAATATAATACAAAACGCAGAATATATTATTAGAAAAGTTACAGCGTCTCAACTTAGATACTAATTAATCATATTAGATAATATCATCTAATTCAATAATTTTAAACTATCATTTAAATAGGTACATACCTACTTAAATATGTTAGTATTTTACCATTTTATATTATTCGTCTCACGCCACAATGTAACAAAAGCAAAAATTACATCTTTTTTTTTATATGAATCAAATATTTCAGAAATACAAGCAAATATTCTTGCGAGTTATGAAAAATTAATTAATAATAATATTCCTAGAAAGATTTTATATTTTTTAATTTTATAATATGAATAAATATAGTGGACGTCACTGGGATGGTATAAGCTACAGCGGCTGTATCAGGGGACCTTTCGTTCACTTCCTTTTCTCGCGGCATTATTGCAGTCTAGACAAATGCCGACAAAAAATTAGTAACAAAATCCCACCTAAAGAATCATGCGAAAATATTTTTAACTTCCGGAAATGTTGCATTACACCGACAGTGGATAGCAATTTTCTTATTTTAAATGGAATCATATGTTTTTTCTTACCTCAATGAATTCTACAGGTTATTTGAATACAATTTTCACCAAAGTTCTCTATCCCTAAATTTAACCGTTTTTTGAGATATTTACAATTTTGTAAATTTAAAAATTAAAAATTTATCATACAGACAATTTGAAATTTTTCGATTTTATGTTGTGAGGAAAGTGTACATCTTTTGCAATTAAAGCAAGAACAGTTATTTAATCAATGAAAATCAAAAATTATAAAAATGGTGATTTTTGCATCCTTTCGCCGCACAAGCAGGCATTTTATACAATTTAGCGAGCTATAAACAAAATTTGTACAAATATATATAACGACCATCTAACTTCTCACCTGAAAACGTAGTATTTGTACGTAGATACAAAATAAAATAGAACTTAATTTAGAAACTGTATTTAAAATAAAAATCGTCAACAAAACAATAAAAATAAACAATAAAAAAATGAACGTTGTTAATATTACACACTTAATCAAACATATACTGTAAACGCTTCGAAAAATATAAAATGCATATCTGATGACGCGCGATGGTGATGCGCGAAAATGTCTTATTTTCGTACCTCTCGTGAGCATACCTAATATACTTACACCATGGTATCTAGTATCGTATAAGTGTTAGTCGAGTCTTGACGCGAGATAATATAATTCTCCGTTAACCTTTTTAGCATTTTAAGTCTAATCAATGTCAGGCGTGGAAAATCCAGAAAGACCATTGTTCATAATATAGAAAAGTATATCGCTGAATTCCAGGATTTACATTATAGTAGTGCCAAAATAGTTTGTACAATGTGCGATAAACAGTTATTGTGCTGGCACAAATCGGACTACACATTGGCGGTGGTGCATCTGATGCTTCACCAACCTATAAAGATTATTTTAATTATACGTGTGTTACATCCGTAGATGTTGAACGGCCTTTTCAAAATTTAAGTATGTTTTATCATTGCGACGAAAGCGAATTAGTGAGAAAAATCTTGCTACAAACTTTTCAGCAATCGTATACCATTTCTGCTACTTAAATAAGGTAAGTGGCTTATATATAATATTTATAGTTAAATAAATAAATAATTTTGCTCTTTCCCGACACTATGGTGTATACTTGTGTTAAACGTTAATGTCACATATATGAAACTTAGTACTCATCTGGTGCACAGACGAGAGTTGACCACTCTAATAATCACTCTTGTTCCTAAAGAAATACCTTCAACAAAATTGATTGATTTTTTTCAGAATTTAGGTGTAAATGCTTCTTTAAGTGTCTTTAAACTTCTATTTGAACAACTAATTAGCTGCAACTTTATTCAGTAGTTATTATTAAAAGACTTTTTAATAATATAAAGCTACATTTGAAAAAAGTCTTTAAATGTCTGCATTTCGTCAATGTAAATGTGCTAACAATTGGAGATGCCTTACGTCCTCTACTTAATAATTTTGACTTATAATTAGGCAACTTGAGTAATCCCTCACTAAGACGATATCAAATAACTTTCCTCTCAAGAAGACACCTTTCTAGCTGCTTGCTAACAGATCGATAAATTTTCCTACCTAAATTTGACATGCCAAAGGCGTCTTCTCGAATCGTTTAATGTGATATAAAATGTTGTTTCAACATGTAATTACAAAGTCAAAGGAACTCTTAAAAAACAAAATAATTTTCCTTTAGTAAAAACCCCCCAACACCCCTATTTTGATATAATACCACACTATTTAATCACAGGTACGCATATTGGATTCATCTACTATATAAAACGATTTTAATTCAAAAAAGAAAAACATATATTCAAAACTTGCCAGACAATTCGTAAATTCAATCATTTAAATATGTCAAATATCATTAGCTAATTCCTGGTAATTCAAATAGAGTCATCTATTGAGCAACAGTTAAACTAACTTTAACTATAAAGAAAACAATAATTTGGCTGCAAATCTATAATTCTTAAAACGCCAAATATTTTCATTTACTATTAAAATATATAAAAAAAGTCATTTCCACATTCTGGACATAAGTTTTTAACCAATAAGTAGAGAAAATATGGGGTAACTCTAAGAAACGAAAAACCTAATTTTCGGCGAGCAAAATCGAGATTATTTATTAAGGAAATACTGCCAGAAACGTACGAGTATTAGGTAGGAAGCATATGGACCCAAACGGAGTTCATTATTCTTTATAAGCCTGTGATACTCAAAGTGTGTAGGATACATAAAATGCTATTAGATATAAGGGCACGTTTTATTTAATGCTTTAACGTTCGTTGGTTGAAATTTCGGCAGCTAAAGGCATTCTTTTGTGTTCCATTCTGAAACATAACCACCCAGGAAAATAGATTAGAAGAAGAAAAAAAAACATAAGAAAAAGTAAATTAATATTTTTAGAAATTATGACCATTAATGGATTAAATTATATACAGTGTGCACGCAGTCAGCGTATTGGTGAGTACATTCGTAATGGCTGGTTCACTATAAGTAGGAACGAACTACATTAAATTCATTTGGTTATACTATTCTGGAAGGTATTTTAAATATGATCGCAACAAACATTTATTGCATCTATACGGAGATACTGGGATTCGTATTGGAAGTAATAAGAGAAAGAAGGAATTAATTAATAAAGATATAAAGTGAAACTTTTAAAATATCGCGTAATAATTTTAATATATATGCGACAAATTGCATATAAGGTAATATAAATTTCGAAACGCAAAGTATAACATATTCGATGAGTAATAAAATCCGTTCTTGTACAGATGAAGCACTAAAAGCGTCTCTATCGGCTGACATGCGTACAATAAAACTGTCGAATCTTAAGACTGTTATTCCCCGACGAAAATTTATTTCAAATAATCCTCTTTACGGTGCAATCAATTTAGGAACTGTTTACGCGAGAGTTAATAAGGACACACAAAAGTCGGAAATCGATCATGAGTCGCGTTAGAATCGTGGTGAATAATTTACCGAACTGATATATGAGTGCTTATTTTTAGCGGCTTGCCAGGATATTAACAATCATCAACAAAGCTATTAAAATTTGTATGGAATTGCTGCAGTAGTATTTGAAGATGATGTACAGTTTTGACAATCAAGAAGACTATTACTTAGATAATTGTGTAAACTAAACATTAATGCCAAAACAACATTAAATTAAATTGGTTTTGGACCAAATATACTTAGAAATTACTTTAGTTTTCATTTTTACAGGAAAACAAAAATTTAATAAAAAGTTTTGGGTCCCTTGAAACATTTTTCGTGTTAATTGAAATATTTATTAAAACTACAACATGATTAGAAGATAAAAAATGTAAATTTTGTTAAGGTAAGAGTAGCAATTAATGAAGAGTAATTAATTAAAAGCAATTTTAATAAAAATTGTTATAAATAATAAATATAAAATTTACACTATTGTAGATTTGATTTGTTTCCTTAGTAACGCCTTCAAGATAGGCAATTTATATCGCAAAGATGACCAACTTTTATGCAATATGGGCTGCCTATTTTAACTAACATTATTAGAGCAATGAGAGATTATGATGTAATTTCGACAAAATTTTCATCATCTAAAGAATTATTAAAAACTACAAACTCGCAGATAACTTATTCAACAATATTATATGCTTAATAATTTTAATATTAGAATTACCGTATTCTCAAATACTTTCCTGGTTAGAGTGGGTCATGCTTTTACACTTCTGCAACCGCATAATATGTAGATCTATTTACCATATATTTTTTTGTATATTTTTGGAACTTATACTTATAATAACCGTAATTTTTTCTAATGTATTTTATTTGAATGTACGCAATCTTTTCCTCGTTTAAATCACTCTGTAGCTCGTATACTTTTCATGATGGCGATATCGTCTTGATTATGATTAACCACCCTGTATATGATATCAAATGATTTATTAATACTTCTCTTTACAAGATTCTTTAATCCGAAACAATTCGCTGAATCAATCTCCCTCGATTTTACCGTAACAACATATACAAAACTCCTAATTATAATTTTTATTTATATTTATCAGCTCGTAAATATAAATTTAAATCATATTTTTAAAATTTGATCGCGCAATCTTACGCAGCACACCTTGCTTGACATGCATACCAAATTTCACGAATTTCGATCAATAAATAAGAAAGTTATAGACAATTAAGTCGATCGGTGCACCGTGCATTGGTCAATGGAATGCGGATCAAGTTGGGGTGAAAATCGTTTTCGTGAACAGGACTCCGCACTCCTATCTCAGCTGCAATGAGAGCGACAAAGTCGGGGCGATAGAGTGGGAATAAAATGGGCTACGACCTTGTCTATCTTAGGGGTCGCTATGTAATTTTCCTATTGCGTTTGTTGCACGTTGTATGGGAGACGTGAATTACAAAACGCGCGCGCCAGTTTAAGACAGAGAAGATACTTCCTTGTCTGTCGTACGCACCTTATGGTCTAGGCGCTTATCGCAAGTAGAATCAGAACTAGCGCGCCGATTTTAAAATTGCTTTCACCGTTTTATAATTTCTTTGAAATGTTGAAATTAATTTCTATGAAGGGAATGGGAAGTTTTCTTTTTGAAATAATGATGAAACTTCACCTAAACCCCTTACCACAAACTGCACTAAACTGGACGTACGTTTCGATAGCAAAGCTATCATCATCAGCAGAAACACTGAACTAAAATTTTAGTTTAGCAGCATTACCAGTACCACAGTTTGGAGTATTTTTGTTATAAATAATGATGACTGTGAATTCTATTGCAATCATAATTTTTTAATCATGAAACTAAAGTGTGTATAGTATTTCAATACTAATTGAAAAATTTGCTAGGTTGATTATATACATAACAGAAACAGCAGCACTGTTGCACCTGCAAATGACTCTTGCGAGTGTCCGCCAGAAGCCACTTCAGAATGCAATTCCGAACAATGCATAACAATTAAAAAATACAAACACAATTTTTAATACTAACGATTTATTACGAAGTTACGCATTCTAAGTTTACTTGTAAGATAATTATACAAAACATTAAAAGAAATATATTAAACATTTATTTATGTGTAATAATCTGAGCTGAAATAAAATAAAAGTTGTGTAAACTGAAAAACCGCGTTTATATAATGACATATCAATTACTAAAAGGTTAAAAGTTATCGTGGTTTTTAATTCTGTTACTTAAGAAACATGCTACTACAAATAATACAAAAATTACACAAATACGTAATTAGCTTTTAAAATAATAGGTAGTACCCTATCGTATTTAATATAGCGTCCACCTTATTTGCAACTTCGGCTTTTCTTCAGGATCCTTCTTTAGATATTCCATATAATCCTTATTTTTATACAATCTAGTCGGCGTAGCGTCCACGTAGATACAAAAACTAGTACTATACCACACCGTATTCGGCGAAGATACAAATGTATCAACGGCCGGCTTAGTGCTGTTACAAGAGCATGTACTATTAGCGATAGAAGTAGAGTTTACCCACTGGCAGTTTAAGGCAATGACATTCTGATCGTTCGGTATCATTATGTGGTTGGATAAATTGCCCACGTGCCCGCAAATCATATCGATAGAACTAGTATTACCAGGTAACATCTCACATCTGGATAATGTCCTACTTATTTGGGCAGCGAAGATATCCAACAAGCCGCGTTCGGCCATCATTATCGACGTGGGAAGACAGGAAACCGTTTTGGCATTAGTAACGTTTAAAGTAGAGTTCAACCCCACAGCGATCTGATTTGTCGCATTTAAACCACTGCATAGGATCCTTTCGGCATCGCTGACGTTGAATTTGATGCAAGTCATCTCGAATTTACTACTAATGGTGGAGTTGCATTTACAAACATTAGCAGACGTAACCGGTTCATCCACAGTGGGTGACAGGAAGAATTCGTTACTAACTACACTGGGTGCTGTCTTGTATACGACATTAGTACGCTTGATACAAGGCACTGACATCTCTTCGTACTTCCATCCGGTAAAGAAGCAACCCCAAGACCAGCTATCATCGCATTTAATCTTCGCTGTGGATGTCACGCATCGGGTGTTAGATACATTAGCGCAAGGGTTGCGTGTCGTATTCAGGTACAACGCAATAGACCTTCCCTTTAGATAAGCACATGGTTTTCGTGTTCTCCAAACAAAATTTAATGTTTTTCGGGCACTCAACTATGCCACTGCCTTCAATCAAACTGCTTTTATTCGTCGAATATTCTGTTGGTGCCAATAATGACGTACACTATATGCAGGTACATCGGCTTCCCATTGTATCTGTCCTATTTGATAACCCAAGTAAGTACCAAAAGCTGTACCTGCTAACCTCCAAACAAAGCTGCCTGTCTACTCGCTGGTAGCTTCCATTTCATTTTTGGTGGGGTTGTACTCGGCCTTGTAGTCCATCGCGTTGGTCTCCTAGTTGTCACTCTCCAATTCGGTGGTATGGCGTTGGTGGAGGATTTGGGTAATGCGTTGGATACACTGGATATCTAGCTGTGGTTGTCTGGAATTTGAACCTGGCTGCGTGGGATAAGGATAGGCATTCTCACTGGGTCTGATGGAGCTCTGTCGCTCTGGGCGATTTCTAGATGTTGTCACTCTTGAACGCTGCGTAGTGTGAGGATAAGCATTGTGGCTGGGTTTAACGGTACTTTGTCGCTCTGGACGGTATCTCGATGTTGTAACCCTTGGACGCTGTGTATGGGAAGTATGTCCGCTTGTCGGATTCGGCCTAGACCATGAAGAAGTTGGTCTTCTACTCGATGCTGTTGGTTTAGACCAACTATGAGAGCTGGAACCACGCGATCTGCTTCTGGCGATATCGTGAAAATCTCCCGTACCAGATTCATAGTCCTCATCGTCTCCAACGATCGACGTAACACATAAACTCGATACGAGAATCACAATAGCAACATATTTCGCTGAATTTCATCTCACTAATTCTTCAAACACTTAATTTACCAGCAATTGTAAGCAATGTCACTGCCGAGCCGATGACTGGGCTGCCCGCTGTTGAAATTTCAACGAAGAACTGGCGAGTATGTTTGAGAGATAATGTAAATTTGATGATAAGTTTTTTTTCTTTTAAAGTTATCGCGGCTCCTTGAAGATTACACGCGCTTAATTGAGAGACCGAATAAATAAACGTGAACTTGTCACCGCATGTCATCTTAAATGTGAATTGATTACTATTATATTTTCAAGTAAATACGCGTAATAAACTGCCTTAATAACACAGCTGTTTCATTGAAATACATTATAAATACAGCGTTAGATAAAAGTATGCAAACGACGATTATTATTATCGTAAATATTCATTCTATCTTATTCAAACGAGACTTTCATACTTGGAATCTTCATAGTGCTGAAACACTACACAATTCAAACGGAGAAGTGCCAATCAGTCACATTAGTCATACATAAGTGTAGATGTTCGAGGGCGAAATAAAAAATTTAAGTTCTTAAGATGTTGTTTATAAATTTAAGCTGTTGTTTCTTGACTTCAATTACGAAAATGAGTAAATTTTGACATCCTGAGTTGTCGGATACAAAACAAATATGATTTTTGTCAGGTTGAAGGTTTGTTTATTGGTTTGAGTAACGACAATAAGGAGATCTTGAGAACATGTTAGCAGATATAATTTTTATTACCATGTTGTCAGACACTTTCATTAGATTAATTTTTTGATTATAAAAGCAAAAGCAAAAAAAATTAAAATCAGTTTAAAAATAGTCCAGGTTTAAAGACAAAGTAAAATTAGTAAGTGCAATGTAAATAGTTAGACGTAAGTAAAATTTGTAAAGCACAGACGTAAGAAAAACAATAAAACACTTAAATGTTTTATTGTTTTTTTAATGTCTGTCAAAATTATTTTTGGTCGCTGTTGAAAGGCATTAGAAGTTGTAGGAGAAAAAGTAGATGTAATTCTTATAAGTTTGAGAGTAAAAGAGTAAAAGAATAAAATAAAAAATAGTACAAAGAAACGCTAAAAAAAATTGAAAAATTGTTGCGCTAAAAGAGGTAAAAAGTTTGGAAAAAAATGCAAAAAAAATTAAAAAACAAGCAACTGTGAAAAAAAAATAAAAAAAACAAGAAAACGGAAAAAATTGGCCGAAACAATAAGAATTTCAAAAAGAGTGAATGAAAAATTTTAAAAAATCTAAAAAATGAAAAAAGGAAAATGCTAAAAACTGTTACGATTAAAAAGCGTTAAAAGAGGTAAAAAGTTTGGGGAAAATTTAAAAAAAAAACAGAAAAACAATAAAATGTAAGAAAGTGGTAAAACAATAAAAAAAATAAAAAACATTACAAAAATTAAAAAAATAATACAAAAACGCTAGAAACAAAGAAAATGTTAAACGCCGTTACGGTTAAAAAGGAAATAAAAAAAGAGCTAAAGGACGTAAAAAAATAAGAAATAAAATGTGAAAAATGGAAAAACAAACAACTGTCAAAAAGAAACAAAAAAAAATTAAAAAATGAGAAAATATAATAAAAAGACATAAAATAAAAAGTAAAAAATGTTGCAAAAACTATAAAAAGAGAAAACCTTAGAAACAATGCAAATTTTTGTAACAATTATTTAATTGTTACAAAATATGAAAATGATAATAAATATTAAAAAAAAATTAAAAAAATCGAAAAAGGGAAAGTATTTGCGTTTTTTTTTTAAATGGGGCACAAAGTTTGCAGAAAAAATTAAAATGTTAAAAAGACAAAAGAAATGGAAAAACCATTAAACAATTAAAGGTAAACAAATGCGAAGTTAAAAAAATTGGAAAATGTTAAAAACTATGGTGGTAAACGAAATTTAAAGTTTGGAAAAAAAATGTTAAAAAAAAATAAAAAGCAAACTGTAAAAAATAAAATAAAAATTGGAAAAATAAAAAATGTTAAAAAGGGGTAAAAAAAGAAAAATCGGAAAATATATTTGAATTTTTTTTAAAAGAATATAAAAAGATATTCGAAAAAAAAAATGATAATAAAATGATGTAAAAAAAAAATACAAATGCAAGAAAGGTAAAATAATATTCGCTCCAATACCTTCTCAACAGGGCAGAAACAAAAGATAGAGAGCAAAGAAGAGTTAAGTACTGCATATTCTACAACTGGCATTTATGAGGATGAATGGACCAACTTACCAATTCACCTTCTTCAAGCAACGCGTTCTAGGAGAACGCCCGATATCTAGTATATTTAATATCTAGAAATATCGTTGTGATCTCAGCGAACAATTTTTTTTTCTTTTTCTCTGACCAAACACCAAAACTATCTACTATAAATAAAAGGAGTTTTAAATGATCGACGATTGTTTGAATTTACGCCTACATAAACCGCTTTTATAGAAAACTTCGATATTTTTCTTCATCCGCACATCGAAAGGCATTGACGATGTATCAAAACATAGTTAAAGCGTCACTATCGATCGAAATTTTTTTTGTACAACGATTAAGTCGTTGCCAAATTAGTAATGGAGTATGATTTGAATACTCAACTTGCTTGTTACTTATAACTACATTGCAATGATCTGATATGAAATACTTCAACTAGCGTTTGTCAAGTTTCACAAGTTTTTATTTAGAACAATTATGCGGACAACAAATATAATAACAAATTAGGAAAAACAAATTTCAAGTGGATAATCTTTTTCTCTCTTATCAATCAAACATTTTTTCTTAATTCAAAAAAAAAAATATAGTTTCTTAAATTTTTCGAATATTAACGACAATAACACCATACTTTTAACTAACTCTGTATATGATTATATGTTGTCATTACTAATTGACCTCGGAATACTTATCAACTTCTTCCTTGAGAAAATATCGGTCTTAATTACGCGAAACGATTCGCTGGAGCCATTCTGAATACATGTTGATTCTAGATAAATGTTTGCCAAGCCATGCGTCGCTGGTATGTTGTATTAAACTTCTGCGTTTACATTATCACGGCAAGTGTCATACAACACGTAAGTACTAATATTATATAATATACTTTTAACTTTCTCTGCGATTTCCAACATTCACCAAATGCTTCCGAACAATCTATCCGTATCACTTACAATGTGTTTTCCACCAGCCATCGGATCAAACGAGTCTAGTGAAACGAGACACCACAATCAGACGATGCTAGAAAAGATGTACACGTTCGCGTTTTAAAATACCTATCAGGGCGTTACCAATCCATCCCAGCTTTGCAAAATATAGACCAAGATTCCGTTGAGGAGGTGCCGACTACAACAACTGAAGGCACCACCACCATGGCAGCCTACATTCAAGCGCCAACTCCAACTGTTTCACCGGACGATTTAAACACGAAAATTTTTGGCGGCTATTTCTCATCAATATAGGCAACTCCTTGGCTTATTATTTTAACGTCACAACGAAAATCCAGTCTATGCCTCCGTACATCATGCTACACCATTTCTTCAAAGGAGATGTCACTCCACCCGAAGGAGCTTTGCTGGGTGAAGTCAATCTAGTCGCTTGCGAAGATCGGCTTGTCAACTTCTGCCCAGAAGGAAGCAAGTTAGTCTGTGCGAGAAATGGTACTGTTTACTGTTTGGCCCTAATGACCAAAACAGTGGTTATTACTGTGGAAGGTTTCCGAAGACCTTGCTTGCAGACTAAAGTGAACGTCAAATGCTGGAGAAAGAATTCAGATGTGTGCGAGAAAGCTGTGCCGGTACACATACCTTGTTATGCTACTATTACTATGGTGGAGGGAGATGAGCGCGCAGTTAATAAAGTGTACAAAGGGAGATATTGCGTGATTATAGTTGGGCAACCGGTACCAAAATACAGTAATAGTGAATTCATAGATTATGTTAAGAATGATGAAGAGGGACAACGCGTGATGAATCATCAAATAAATAGTTTGGCAGACGTGATTTTGAGAACAAATGTTTTTATAGTACATAAGGGCAGCTGTGTTAAAATACATGCGTCAGTATTTTTTTTAATTTAATTTTGTTAAATATGTCTTAATCGAAAATGGAAGCTATGATAACTGCAATTAAATATACTTATAAGGTACCTACTTATACTGATTTTATGGTGACTTCTGATTTTATCAAAATTAATTTCTATTTGCGTCAGACACAGTGATTTTTAACATGAATTATTTTTGAAAAAATGCATGCACAAGCATTATCCAACAAATTAATAATCATATTCTGACTGTATTTAAAAAAAATAGAGTTAGTAGTATACCTCCAGAGCTAAAATATTGTAATGTACGAAGATACATCGTCTTTGATGACCTTTTTAGTATCTTAGACCGGTTTTACATTATACTTAATTTAGTATGAAACTTTGATATAAATTTGCTAATAAATATTTCAAACAGAAAAATTTATTTGTAAATTTCGTACGAAATATTGTACTAAATATTTAGAACCTGTTCTCATTTTCTGATTAATTTTACAAACGAAATATGCGTGCGCAATATGTGAATTGTTGGTTAAGTCCAGTGGGATAGGTCGGCGTTTGTCGTACTTATACAGATCGCTCAATCTAAGTTGACATAGACAACGCAAAAATACACGATGTAGTTTGTAGTTGAGTCAAAGCATAAGGAAGTTCTGTTGTCTATCGTATATCGCTGTATCACCATCCATTTTAGAATAATGTCGTGGTCATGTCAGCAGGTTGAATTGTTGATTGAGTATTCAAAACTACCCTAGATAAAGTTAAAATTGATTGATTGTATAACGATTTGTTGAACATACTCAGTTTTATAATCTATAAAAAAAATAGATACATACAAAAAATTGCATTTTATTTTTAGAATTATATTTCATCCCTAACTTGCCTTACAAAATTAGCAGATCTATTGCCACTTGGTCGTTGCACCTTACCAAATTTCAACCCAAAATTTCAACATTTTCCTCTGCAACTTCATCTATATCGATGTAGCTTAAGTTTTTAGTAGAACACTAGAAATAAGCTTATAATCACCATCTGAAGGTCTAAGTACTACTGGACTATTTGCGCCTTTATAATTGAGGAAGTAAAATCTATTAGATCCAGGTCTATCCACGTCCGTCAAGATCACCTAGACAATGAAAAAATTGCCAAAGTTCATCAAATCGTTCGACAATGGACCGTCAGTCCTTAATCCCGAATTTAATAAATTTAGAATGCATCTTCCTTCAGATCACATACTTATCCAATTTTTACATAATATTTTACGGGATTAGCTATCATAGTTACATTTAAAGATGATAGCCATAACAGCAATACTTCTTGGTCAGCCATGTTATGGTAATATTAATCCTTTTCATAACTTTTTTCATACTAATTTTTTTTTGCATGCAGGTAAATTTCTTTATAAATTCAAAATAAAATTTTATACAAAATTTCATACTAAATTAAGTATAATATAAAACGGGCCTTAGAAACCATTTCAAATGTCTCAATGCAATTAATTTGTCTCTAAAATACGCAACTATTTTGCCACTTAAACCAAGCCTGTATCTCTTATACTTTCCGAGATAGCAACACCATCTCTATTGAGCCACCGTGTATATTGCGTGTGATGTGCTTAAATATTTCCCTTAACAAGATTCCTTAAATTAAAAGAATGCATTGCATCCATCTAATTTGATTTTTCCATGATAGCGTATACAAAACACTTAATTTTTATTTTCGTCAATATTTATCAGCTAATAAATGCAAACCTAAATCATATTTTCGAAATTTTATTACACAATTTTACATATCATACCTCCCTTGACATGCACACCAAATTTCACGAATATCTATCAATAAATAAGAAAGTTATAGACGATTTAGTCGATCGATGCACCGTACATCGGTCAATGGAATGCTGCGGAGTGAGGCGGAGGGGAAAGGGGGATCAACTTGGGGTGAAATCGTTTCTGTGAACAGGACTCCGCCGTCCTATCTTTTCGCCAATAAGACAGACGGAGTGCGGACGATAGAGTGGGGATAAAATTGGCTACGACCTTGTCTATCTTACGGGTCGCTATCTAATCTTCCAATTGCGTTTGTTGCACGTTCTATGGAATACGTGAATTACAAAGCGCGCGGGTCGGTTTAAGATAGAGAGGATGCTTCCTTGTCTGTCGTACGTACCTTATGGTCAGTTCGCTTATCGCAAGTAGATTCAGAACTAGCGCGCCGATTTTAAAAATGCTTTCACCATTATGAAGCGCGTATAATTTCTTTTAAATGTTGAAATTAATTTTTATAAAGGGAATGGCACGATATTTTTTTTTTTCGAAATGATGATGACTGTGAGTATAATTCTATTGTATCGTAATTTTTTAATGACGAAACTAAAGTATAATTATTCATAATGAATTTCATTTGCTAAATTCATTCCATTCCTTTAATATAAAATATCTTTACCACAATATGTTTCAGCTATAAGTCGTCATTATCAAGTGTGAAACGTAAAAAGAAAAATAAAAATGACATTATGAAATAATGACATAATAATAAATATAGGACAATACAAGCGCGTTAATTAAATAAAATTAATTATATATATTATTTTATCAGTTACAAATTCTATATATAGTTAAATTTACAAGAAAAACAGTTCGTTTAGCATGTGATCCTATATTTAAAACATTTATAAATCCCTATGTTCAAAATTGCATTATAGAAGACTTTATAAAGCTCTGGCTGTCTTCTAAACCGTTTCGTAGTGCTGTACCATTATAACATCTATAGGTACTTAAATCGGGTATAAAGCAATAATACCTCCAATCAGGCTGAACGAATAGTTTTTAATAAAAGAACAATAATTTATTGAATTCCCTTCAAACATAAAAGATGTTCTATCTTCATGCCAATAAGCCAGACGAGAGGAACGATAAACTTTAACTACGTAGTTCTTCTCTTTAGTTTGTTGCCCGTTGCAATGTCCGAGGTGAATTCCAAAATTACCGAACCGTTTTAAGATAGATGTGACTCAGTATCTGGCGCGTGTAGGTAACTTATTGCGGGCCTTTTAGCAATGCTGAGAATGACGTGGGATTGTCTTTTTTTTTTTTTTATTGGAATAACAATGAATAGAGGTATTGAAAATGTATGAATTGATTTATTTTTAATGATGAAATTAATCTTTTAAAATTAATGGGTAAATTATTTTTTTCTCCGCAATGCCAAGTAATTAATATAGGGTATTATTATAGTGGGGCATAGATTTTTTTTTATGGTTAAGTTATTTTAGAAGGCAGATTTAATTCTTTTTTAATGATGAAAATAGGGTGTTTTAGCAAGAATAATGTTTTTTTATGATTCTTATGGCGTATCATGTTTTCTAAGTAATTATTTAATTCAAATATTGTATTTCGTAAAATCAGGGTGAGTTAGTGTGACAGATAAATTAGTTTTTTGTCTTACACTAATAATAATAATTAAATTTAAATTTATGTTTCAAAATTGTTATTATTATTATTATTATTATTATTATTAATATGTACTATCGTTTACATCTAAATAATTGTTTCAATTTTCTTGTATAATATATTGCGTACCTAAACAACCATGTATTGACGATGATGTAAATGCAGAAAAAATATATAACTAGTATCAAATGTATTAAAAAATCATTTAATTACCAATTACATAAAATTAATAATTTTAATTGTAAAACGTGGTTGTTAGCAATCAAAATGACGAAACATCGTAAACAGATAAACATATTTCGTACAAAATCATAATTTTTTCTATACTATGATCGAAAATTTCCAATTAAATTAAAATAATTAAAATGTTAAAGATAAAAAAAAAACGAATAATTGGGAAAAACGATTATTTTCAATATTTTTTTAATAATAATTAAATTAAAATTAGAAGGAATAATTTATTTTTTTGTTGGATAATTCTATTTGAATGGATAAATATTCAAACGCAAACAAATAGTGTTCATTCCATTCTTAATTATTAGTACCTATAAACGCCACATATTTCGACGGAAAATAGTTATCTTCAAGCTCCGTTTGATGTTATAAGAGTCTGAAGATGGCCAGTTTCGGCCGAAACATGTAGTATTTTATATATTTAAAAAAAATAAGAATGGAATGAACAACGTTTGTTTTGCAATTGGATTCTATTTTTATGATTAATAATAGAATTTATTTAAATTCTTTAATGTATCTTGGTTTTGCGGAAATAGGGGAAATCGGGCTCTTCAACAAATTATACAAAAAACGACTTAATGTGCTTCATTTTTGTGTTATACGATAACGAATTACTAAAACAATTCAACATTTGCGTTTCATATTTGCGAGTAAAACAATTTCCAAAAATGTTAAATTTCAAATTAAGTCCTAAGAAGTCACAACTGTTGTGGTCAATAAAAAACTGACGATTTTTGTTTTAGCCTCCTATCACATGTGTCAGGCATCATTTAAGGGTTTTTGGTTAGTGTTTAAGTGACATTTAGTATGATTATTTAATAGTTGCGTGATATTACAATACATTAGACATTATAAGTGTTAAAAAGTCCGCAAAATGCTAAACTAAGTTTTATAAGGCTATTAGTTAGTGTGATCAGACCATTTTTTCGATTTGTATCCATCACAAGGCCTAGAAATATGTATGACCTATGAGGCTTCTATTTTATCTTTAAGAGTGAATACCTGATTTTGTGTTTGGCATGTATTGGCATTCATCTTCAATTTGTTAACAGCAAACCAGGTTTCTGCTTCCATTACTACACTTTGCGAGTTTGCCTCTACTTGTGTAATGTTATTACCACTTTTACCAAGATTGTTTTTTGTTTTTTTTATTTAAATTATTACATATTATTATCTTTTTAACAGAAGGAAAGCAAGGATGTATATTCAAAATTGTTTATATGAGTAATTAGTTATTACTATTTCATTTAAACGAAAAAAGCTTTATCTGTATTTATAGCATCCCTCCAGCTTCCCGCATAAATGCACTGAGAAAAAAATTTAATAATCATAAATAAAAATACAATTATCGTAAGTAAAAAGTTCAGCTCGATAGATGGCAAAAGCACAGATTACTTAGCACTAGTAAAAAAAAGATCCTAAACACTGATACTAACAACAAGCAATCTAAGTTACTTACTGTCTGCTTCATATCGGTAACTTATGAAGTTACTGATGATAATTAAACTGAAGTAGTAAACCAAAGAATATATGCAGTTGCGGTAAGTAAAAGATTTACTCATATCAAGTAGATGTATTGCTATCAGTGAACTATTCTATAATGGATATCACAGTTTCATTATTAACCTCAATTAATGCGAGCTATTTAGATTACTTGTGATAAAGAAACACTATCATTAATGCACGTTCACTAAATACCTGATATATAGAAGGTAATGGTTTGCTATAAATATACAATATACTTACCTTAAATTTGTTATATATAACTATATAATTTAAATAAAAAGCAGTATTATTAGTAATAGTTTTATTTTGTATAGGACAAACACAGTCACTACTGATATAATGAAAGATATTGGTTTCACTTTAACAACAGTTTTTTTTTTAAACAATTTACAACGTAATGACTCATAAAATATATTCCTTAATAATGAAAAATGAACAAAGCAATAATAAAAGATGAGCTAAATGGGGCCCCCTTGAAACGTTATTTAGTTATTGAAATTATTGAAATCTCAACAAAGGACAAAGAGAAATATGGCTTTGAAGTTGAACAAAGAAATAATATACCTAGGCGGTAAACTTGCAGTTTCTGTTGGTTCTTTGCACTGGGCGTTGTCTCGGCGAGTTGATCCTCTGTCGGCGTACGTGGAGGTTATGTCCGGTGATCGCCTCGGAAAACGGCTTCTTCTTCGCGGTATCCCTATAGTGCAGATGGCACTTGGACTGTCGGATCACTAGCGACGGCCATCCACACTTTAACTTCACCAGCGGCGCAGATATCATCACAATGATGGGAATACAAATATCCCACCACGTAGTTTAAAACTGCATTCTTGAAACATCCGGTTGCTTATAGGCTCGGTGCTTCTTCTTTCGCTGGGATTCTTTATACGGATGGGGCCTTGAGTTAATCCACCCGGTATTTTTAATATATTTGCGTTCCAACTGGCCTACAATGGCCGTACTCCTTGGCCACTCTTTTTCGACTACCTTTTCACACGTCCGTAATTCTTACTTGACGCCAGCCCGCGCTTGCGCGGGTAGCAATCTCGGAGACTATTTCATTACTCCGCCGCATTAGCCAATCAGGAATAGCAAAACAATCACGGGGTGGCAACAAAGCTCAAATAAATATAGTTGTGGTAAGTTGTTACCTATTTAAGAAAATACATGAGTGTAATAGCGATCAGCATTGTTGTTACTTCTACTAAGCATGTGCTGTAGTTAGATACAAGACCAGCAGTCATAAGTAATACGTTAATTACCACAAATTCGTCAGGTACACTTCTCACAGGAAAAATCGGGACACCAGCAATCGTGAATTTTAAAATTTTTTGGATGAAATGCAGCTTCAGAGGATATGAACTTATCAAAGCCATAAAATCACTTTTTGTGTGTATTATGCGAACGATGGAAAGATTTAACAATTATATAGCCTATTACTTACGATCATTAGTTACTTAGTTGAATTTGTGGCAGTATCTTAGAAATACCGAATAGCAATAGACAATATGTCAATCAGCCTCCTGAGTTTTTGAACAATGTGATTTTCACATTGATTAATTACACTAGTATTGATGTATTCATTATTGTTGTTGTTTAGTATTCTTAAATATTATATTAATACAAAATATTTTTCTATGTTTTAAAAAATTACCAAAAACAGTTTAAGATTATTTATGACATTTTTACAGCAATTAATTTCGCAAAGAAATTATATTTATTTATTAACCCTCCGTTTATTGTATTTTTTCAAAGAAATATATCTTAACTGTCGCCTGTGTAAATTCCAATGTCGTTCTATTTTATTGAAATATAGCAAACACTTTTAGTCTGTAACACAGCTTTAGCAGTAGCAACGAAAACGTATTAAATACATTTAATACTTTTGAATTTGATACATCGAATTCAAAAATAAATATTTTAGCACTCACTGAGATTGACGAACAATATGCTTTCTAACAATGTTTGTTATGTATTATAAATCCAATAATATTTAAATAATTGTTAATAAACCTGTGCTACATAAAGACAGTTTGTAAAGAGACCCAGTGTTGGCCATATTTCAAGAAAATAGATCAACAACGTCAGATTACACAGGCGATAACTAAGATATATTTCCTGAAAATACAATAAAACGGAGGTTCATAAAATAAATAATTCTTTGCGAACTTAATTGCTTATTTTAAGAATTTTATAAATAATCTTAAACTGTTTTTTTTCTATAGATAGAAGAAACTTATAGTAATACAAATTTAAGAATATTAAACAACAATAGTAATAATACATCAATAACAGTGTAGTCAATAAATCTGTGAAAATCACATTACCCAAAACTGAGGAGTCTGACTGACATATTGTCTATTGCTAAACTAATACTCGCGAGCATAAATCGAAGTGAGTAACTAATATCAAAACAGCACTAACAAGTAACATAATTTTAAATAATAAAATTCCATCACCACATGTTTTCTTAAAAAAGAATTATCTCTACATAACATCAAACAAGTTAAATAAATATATATTTTCTAAATGAAGTCGTCTATTCAAGAGTCTTTGTTTGTTATGTATCTTTTTCATTTGTATTCTAAAGGAAACGCCGCACCGAACTCCGATTTATTTATTCTATACATTAAACCTTTTTCCTCTATATATTTTTCTGTTTAAATTTCTATCGTTTACCTTTATCTGAGTTATATACATAATTAAGTGATTTATGGCTGTGAATAATGAATACGTCCTCCGAAAGTTGCATTTACAATCAAGAAATTTTCAAATTTTGAATTGCTGGTGTCCCGATTTTTCCTGTGAGAAGTGTACGCTGTGTAATAGTCGTTAATTAAAGCACTATTTACAGCAACAACTTGCATTCAGCAAAACCTGGGTTTAGTTGCATGTATTATTAACGAGAATAGTTCCAAGTAAAACTTTATCTATTGTAAATAATTTTTTATCAAGTAAACACTTTACTTAGCCCATTTTTCTCAGTGTGTGATATCGAAAAATAAATCATTTTTCAGTTTAATTTTTTCTCCACATTTTTTTTCCACCCCACAAACAACAAATTTACAATAAATACATCTCTAATACTTCCCATTCGCCCAACAACCAATTTTAAATTAAAAAAAAAAAACGCACGCGACTTCATCACAGCCCACCCAACATCCCTTTATTGTCTCCACAACCTTTTTTCAAAGCGACATTATTTAATAATCCCGCAAACTTTGTCCTCTTCTGTCCAGATTCATCTATCAAAATTAACCTCAAACATCGTATGCCGCCAGTCATATACGCTTACCAGCTCGAAACAGAAGTATTGATTTTATTTCTGCCGCCTAGTACTAGAGGGATGCTGTGTCGGGATAACACAGTCGTCCATAGCGACTGCGTGCGCCTCTCACATCAAATTCAGTTACCTCTAGACTCCGAACAACGTCAGACAGTTATATAGCCAGTTATATATAATGATCTTTCGTAAATTTCCTTGCGATTTTTTGCATCCTCGCTACTGTTAAAAAACGTACCTCGCGCGATTGCAAAGGCGGCGGTGGTAGAGGTGGTGGAGGCAGAGGTGGCGGCCGTGGAAGGGGCAGCGGAGGCGTGGAGGTAAAGCAGGGCATCGTGGTAGCGTAACTAGTAGCATGTTCTCAGCGAAAGGAATCACCGGGTCAGTACTGGGACTTCATTTGGGCTACAAGATTGGTAGGATGAGGGCTGGGAGTGGTAGTCATGGTAATCATAATCCTTGCACTACGAATCACACTTCTTATTCCTTCAACCATTACTACCACAAAAACCGCACCCACTCAAAGACCAAAGAATTCATCGAAACAACTTAACATCATGCGCCGACATCATATTTTGCCCGACCAAACACTGAAACAATTTGCTCTAGGCAAGGAATTGTTTACTGCGTCATTCCCATGGCTGCAACTTCTGATTGCCACGTGGATTTCCACACCCTCCGATGCGTGGACACTACACTAACTCAAACGTGTGCCTGGACGAATAGCGAAGCAGAATGTCATTCCACGATACCGTCTCAAGTTCCTTGCTATATCAACCTTTTCCTTCAAAATTCTCAAAACGATTCGAATAGTAGTTATTCCACGCCGCTGGAAGAGCAGGAATTTTGCGCGGTTGTGATTGCTACTCCAATATTCGACGGGGACTGTGCGGATGACATTGTCGATATCGTGTTGATGGTAGTCGTTGTGGTGGCTCTATGTGGTGGCGTATGTGCTTGGAAGAAATGGAAGAAAAAAAGGAATATTCGCCAGATATTTGATTCGAATTTAAAATATGCAAGATCTGCTTCTGTGATCGTAATTAACTGCTGTGGTGGCTGACTGCTGGTTTCGAAGAAGCATAATGTTCGTTGATGATTAGTAAAACATAGTTAGATAATATATGTTAAATCTATACAGGTTATATTATTAAGAATACATGAAATAAAAATGTATTATATTTTTTGAATTTGCACAAAATTCCTTTTATATAAATAAAAATATTTCTACCCCATAACGTTTTTTTTTTTTTTAATTTTAAACTAAAAAACATCTTCAAACAAACTAAAATAGTATATTTTACTGGCCACCAAAGTATACATTCAAAGATGAATAGAATGGTGAATACTGTAGCCCCAATTTGCTTTTCACAAACATTTAAACAAGGAGATCATAATAGTATATTAAAAGACAAGTTTTTCATTTGACGTTCAAAGTACAGAATCAGGAGTTTAAGAACAAGTGGCGTAGCCACGAGTTTCTTAACTGAATGAGTGCTTTAATGTCAAATGAATCGTGTCTTTTATGCTATTTTTTGCAATTAGTTTTAAAATTTCTCTTTTTGTAAAAGCAAAACGAGAAAAATTTGATAATCTAGAGTAATTTTGTGGCGGTTATCACCAGTTGTCACCTTGGTTTGGCACAAGATTTAAATTGACAAGTTAATTTAAATTAACACATTTTTGAAATTTGTTAATTTATATTACTAAAGTAACTATATTATAGATTTAATATGAGTTCTACACTTTTCATGCACTCCGCCTGAAATACGGCAAATTGCTAAAAAAACCATTAATAATTTACTTCGGAGAAATCGTACACTATGTATCAAAAGCGATACAAAAATTTTGAAAAATGGTGCAAAGAAAGGAAATTCTTCATATTTCTGAGAACGTCTTACTTGCTTATGTTGAAATGCTACGTAAAGATTATAAATCGTCATCATTATGGTCGATTTATTCGATGTTAAATAATCGTGTTTAAATGTACATAGAATTGTGGATATATCAAAATATATGAAACTTCAAGCATTATTAAAACGGGCTATCTAAAGTTATCAAACAAAAAATCTAAAATTTTAGAAGAAGAAGATATTCATAGATTTTGAAACAGCCGATGATAAAATATACTTAGCTATAAAGTTAGTGTTGATTTTATTCGTTACTTTTTTGAAATTCTTTATATTCTAGGTATTTTGATAATAGGATATAATGGAGCCTGTAGGCGAGAAATTAATTAATATATGTGTGGAAGATCTTCAATACAATTCCGATTCCATTATAGTCAACATACCTAAAACAAAAAACAATGTACCAGAATGTTCCAATGACTGATGTAAACTGCATCGAACTTATAAAAATATATAATAATCTGCGGCCTAAAACAGTTACTCACAAAACGTGTTTTTCTAACTTATCGTCATGGCTGCTTAATTAATAGCCCTATCGGTATTAACACCATGGGAATATTCCTAAACAAATTGCCAGTTTTCTTCATGTACCAGATCCTCATCTTTATACAGGACATTGTTTTAGAGATCCAGTGCGACACATATAGCAAATATGGAGGTTGATATTTTTAACTATAACACGTTAGTGCTGGAAAAGCACGGCTGTTGCTGAAGGTTAACGTTGCCTCTTCTATGAAAAATAAAATTGATGTTGGAAATATGTTTGCTACAGGAGAATAATGTGAATCTACCTGGCAACTTTCTGGGAGGGCGTTGTGGCAAAACAATCGGTCCTAAACAACCGTTCCCTATCATGCCCTAACCAGATGTTTAGAAAGAAACGTTTGCTGGTGCTTGCGCTTCACGGTAGCCATGAAGATTCTCGTCACCACCAAAGGTGATTGTTGTGGAAATTACATATTCAATTTTAGTAAAACCAGCTCCCATCAGTGAAAAGGGATGTTATCAGCGCAAATCTGGCCGATCAGCAGCTGTTTGCAAAAAACCGCTCACACGAAAGCCCTTCTTCGCTTTGATAATCCGGAGCAGTAAGGGCTTTGTACCGTTGGATATGGTAGGGTATAGGAATTGCTCATGAAGAGTTCTCCAAACAAGATTGCTGCTTACACCCACTTGAGTCGAAATTCTTCTAACACTAGTTTCGGGATTTTCATCAATAATATTCAAATTAGATCTTCTATCTGTGGAGTACCTGCTATTCTCTGCGTCCAGTATCAAAAGACCGCTTCTCAAAACGAACAGTTTCTCTTAGCCGTTGAAACACCGTCTGAAACATCAACATGCGAAGGCAGTTGGCGATCAGGAACGTTTCAGCATAGAAGCGACGTGCTTGTAAAGAATTCCCATGAGCACGACCGTACATGAACACCATATCGCTCATTTTAGCATTAGAATACGCGCACCATTGTAATTGCTACAAATTGCACAAACGTTCAAATTAAACTGCATAAAACAATAGCTGATAAAGCAGCTGTTTACTGGGATATGTTATATCCATGTACTACTAGGAAACTCGCTGTTATCTCGTAAACGGTTGATTTGTGAACATATGTTTATTATGACTTTAACCTTATTTCGATCGTACTACATGCCCTTAAAATCTTTAAACGATGTTCCAAAACACCCTGTATGTAATAGTGTAAATAAATATTGAAACGAAATATTTTCTCTGTTTAATATCTATTCTTTTCCTCCAATTTACCTCTAGTAAATTAATTAAATTTTATTACTTTAATAACATAAGAAAAAATTCATATGAATCACCTTAAATTATTTTTTTGTCGGCGCTGTGACGCCAGGTTAACAATGGAATGGTAATATTGTAAAAGATAACGATTAAGAATTTTGGAGGAAATAAAATAAGCCGATATAGCAAAAACTTCTTTAAAAACAAAAATAATTCTATAGCTAGCTGTTTATATACGTAATTCCACAACTGCATACATACAAATGTATAAAAATTCAACCAGTCACTACTCTACTTATTTCATACACGACTGCAAGTCTGGTTGAATAATCGCCCATGAAAACAGTCCTCTCCTCGCTTTAATAAATTCCTCCGCTCAATTCTATCTCTATCCTGCAATTGCATGCGATGCACGCGGAACGTAATATACGCTCCATGACCCACATACATACATGACTCGATCACATCACCTTCTGATACTCTTATGAACGCCAATAATAAAGGCAATTCCGGCTGTCAATTGCTAATTTTGAATTCCCAACGTAATAGTTTATTTTATGAAGCGCATATCGAAATTCTACTAAATTTAATAGCGGATATGCCAGTTTCACTTCACGTTATTCACTTTAGCAGTTATCGTATATACGTATATATAAGCGAAATCAGAAATGCTTCGACTACAGACAGGAGAAGAAGATGCGCTTCTCGGAACAATTCTATGACGCAGTTCGTGATAGATAGAATGACGTATGACGTCAATATTGTGTCTACTCTTGCCGAGTGCCTACTGTCTGCTTGTTCTTGGTCGTGTTGATCTATAGCGTTTACAATAACAATCCCGATAAAGGAGAAAGGAATAGCGTATTAAGTAGATTGTGTATGTCTTGGAAACGTGGATGCCGTATTAGGGCATCCGATGTTTACCAAGTATCATATTGTTGTTGTTTTAATACATTATCTTCTGCAAATATAAGTCAATTCCGAAAAAGGAACACGATTATCCTTGTTAGAGATTTAAAATAATGTTATGAGGAAAAAATACACTGTATTTGTTTCATTTTGTTAATATAATATAGCCCGTTAATTAGAATAGGATATGCACAGAGATTCAAAATGATTGTCAATTCCGCTCCTATAGATAGTAACAGGGTAGTAGTATATGCGCGCGTGTTTGTAATGAAGGTTGAGCTAAGTCAGTGTTGGAAGCATAAGAAAGTAAACGGATCTATCATAAATAAGGAAAACGTAACCTATATTTGAACTCGCATTATATAAAACGACTATGGGTTGTGTTTCTTGCTTGTAAAAATGAAATGTAATTAATTAACTTTACTAACTTATGATTTTACAATTCAGTACTAACTGGTGTTCAACTAAATTTATTTATTACTTTAAATTATAACATACAATTAGTATAATTATTAAGTGACAAAACTGCATCTCTCAGTTCTTCTATGGTATGCATGCGTTGCTATAGATCCTATTTTTAGATAGCCGACCATGAAGTAATCTAATGAGTTAGATCAGGCGATCTTGGTGGCCATTTTGTGCTCTAACGAACCTGTCAGCAAAAAACTGTTGAAGATATTGGCAGGTTTGTCGAGCAGTATGTGCTGGAGCATTATCGTGATGAAAATAACCTGCTTCAAGCTCATTTTCTTGTAACTCTGCAATAAACCATTCCAACATCTGTTGGTAACGTTGGGCTGTTACAATTTCCTCGAAGAAAATTGGCCCTATTATTCGTTGCCTGGACATAGCTAACCAAACTCCAACTTTTACGCGATGCAATTGCGTTTCTCGAAATTCGTATGGATTTTCTGCAGACCAGATACAATAGTTTTGTAAATTGATATAGTCTGTTAGATAAAACCAGGCTTCATCCGAGAAAAATGATTTGTTTAGCAAGTCATCGTCCCTTAAATTGTTATTAAACCAATGACAATATTCCAATCGCCTATCGTGATCTAATGGTAATAATTCCTGTACCGTAGAAACTTTATAGGGATGAAAATGTAACTTTCTTTTGACAGCTCATTGCGCTGAAGTGTATGATAAGCCTATAAAATTATAAAATGTAAATAACTATACTACGAATGCTTAAATAACCGAACTGACAGTGTGGTCATTAATTTCTTCAAACTCGGTAGATGTCGCCAGTCGTCACTTTCATTTTCCTTGTGTTATGGATATGGGATTTTTATTGAGTTTTGTTATTATTTTTCCATTTCGTTATAGTTTTATTTATCATAGTTCTTATTACAATTGTATTGTTTAAGGAAGTATATTTGTTTGTGCGTTATTTTGATAGACAGTACGTTGTTATTTAGGTAAGGGTTTCTAAAATCTCTTTTATTCTATTGTGTCACATTCAGAATAGGTTTTCAAGTGATACATTTTGACCAAAAAAAACTGATAATCACTGAAGTATATAAGCAATTAAATAAACATAAAATTAAACTGGTTAGCATATTATGTGTTGTGGAAGGATAGTGAATGGGTTTTGGTGCAATTTAAATAATTATTCTATTTCCAATCCACAAAGATATCTGCGGTTATTTAATAAATAGGTTAATGTATGTGAACGTACAAAATTATCCCAAGAAAGCACAGCACTAAAAAAAAATTTGAACCGTTAAAGATTAATTTGATACAATAATCACGTGATGGGTGATAGTACCTATAATAATTAATTATGTCGATATTAGATGTTGAAAGGCCGGCAAGACGGCGAATATGCAAAAATTACAACCTTTTTTTTCTTGGGAAAAAATTCCTCTTAATTGTTATAGTAATTAGCAGAAATACATTAATTCGATAATGCCTTAATTATTTCATGCTGTAAAAAGCTTGTAATCTTTTCTTAATAACATTCATCGTACCTCTACAGAGAAAATACTTTATTAGTGGGAATCATAAAATCATAAAATTTTCAAAGCGTGCTTGTTCTTGTTTAGATTTTACATACTTGCACAATTTATTAATCTGAACAACTTTTCTTAATAACATTTTGCAGTATCTCCTATAAAAAGGCATTTTATTAAAGAGAAAAAACAACTTTTTGTAAATGTCCAAGGCGTACTTGATTTGCCAAAACTAAAAGTATGGCAGAATTACTTTATATACATGTGATCATCTATTTCACTTTAAAAGAACAATTGAGACTAATACTTATATAAATACAAATTAGAACACTTCCAATTCACTCATAAATAACTTTAAATATACAATGTACAATATAGTATATAAGCAAAACGCCTTTTATCACCTTCAAGAATTAGTTTCTTCAAACCCGACAGATGGCGCAAAATAGCTTAATTTCTTTTTAGTATGAATGCCTTCTATCTCACATTGTCTACGGTACTTTCTCTTGTAATTAATACTGGATTCAAAAAGTTTTTTTTCGAAAACTACTTTAGATTTTCAGTACGATGAACATTCTATCAATTTTAATCCTGTTTGAAAATATCCAGAATAGTTTTCGAAAAAAAAAAATGTCATAAAAAATTAAATTTATTTATTTTCTCTCACGATTTTTTCCAAAGTGACTAGAGAACATTTTCCCTGTATGTACTGCTGTGAACTGATGGTCCAAGCATATAAGTTTAAAGAAATTAAAAATAAAAAAATTTAATTTAGCTAGCTCAGCAAAAATGAATTTAAAAGGGCGCCAGAGATTCTTAAATCTCAGAGTAAATTTTTTAAAAATTAATAGTGGGCGTTTACAAAATTTACTTTCTTTAAAATCCCCAAAAATTGAAATGGCAGAATTATAAATAAAAGAACTATTTAAGATGATATTTAAAATCATTAACTTTTATTGAAAAAAAAAAAAAAAAACATTTAATTAACAACAATAGGGGAAAAAACCTTGATACAGAAGGTATCGGATTAAAATAACCCCTTCGTGAATTTACATTTAAAAAGGACAATGCAAATCCTTTAGCAAACAAAATGGTGAATTCGTTCTAGAAGGACTTTCTATACCACAAAAAAATCCACGTGGTTTCAAAAATTCAAAGCAAACTAAAATTTAATTCAATCAACGTGGAGAAACAAGCAAAATCAAAAATGAAATTTAAAACAAGCTCACAGCTTCACTTCACCTACCCCGAGGTGATTAAAAATAAAATTAATTTGATAATTACTAAAAAAAAAAACGGAAAATTTAAACTCTAAACGCGCTAGCTTCTAAAACGAAAATCAAACGGGCCGTAAACATAAATTGTGCACAATTAATAAGAGGAGACGTCTGAATAATGATCAAAATTAACATAATCCGAAACAAATCTTAACAAATGAAAAATCGTAAAATGGGAAAAATGAGCTCAAAATTTACATGTACTTACTCGTGCCACCATTCAGACTCTGAGCCCTTACATGGCCTCACACCGCGTATACACAAACAACCGACAGCGCGCTCTGCGCCGGCCACAACAATCAAAGAAAACGCCTTATAAGAAGGACATAAACAAAATAAACTAATGCTAAACTTATAATCAAAGAAAAATAAACTAACTAACTGAACAATTAAATATGATACTAACAAAACTATTAAATTCAAAGCAAAATGTAAAAATAAATATATGAGAATCTGCGCGCGGCAAAGCCAAAACTTGATCTTAGAAAATTAACAGCATAAAGTTCAAACAACCGGGGAGACATTTCACAGCAGTACGTTTATTTAAATAAAAACACAAATATGAAAGAATGAAACATTTATTATAAACCAGATATACAACATTTACAGTATGGTTAACATCAGTTAAATACCCTAAATATGTTAAAGATAAATTCTGAAACTATGAAAGTATGAAGTTTTTTTTTTTAGCAAATCTTATAATCTCTATATACATACTTCAATTAGGCTTTACTTATAGTTATCACTTGAATATCACATCACATTCCATTAGATGCATAACGATATCTACTTTTTTTTTGCGTATCTAGCAAATAGACGATATTACAGGGTTATTACCTTGACCTGCAATTTAATAATTACAACAGCACTGTACTATTAATAACTTCGCATTAGCAAATTTGAATAATTCTGATTACTAGTATTATTTTTCACAATTCCACGAACAGAACTTATAATAGACTGTTTCTATATTTGTCTGCGTATTCACTTGGTTACTGATGAAATGTTAAAACTGTATTTTTTATCCTGCGTTGATAAAAATGACAGTTTTAAAAAATTAAAATGAGTAGGTAAATATAGACGTTAAATATTTTAGTTGTCACAATTTTGGACTATCATAATTTCAACATGTTTTGACCCTTGATTAAATTGCTAGAAGTACTGCTACATTTAGTGCCTTGCTTATTTATTTTTTGTCATTATTCATTATGCAATTATATGTCCAATATAAAACTATGTTGGAGTGTAACTAACAGTATCATATTAATTACATTCTGCAATGTTTGTTATCAGCATGGATCATGTAACTACATACCAAAACAAAACATTGACGGTGCTAAGTTAACTATTAAAAGACACAGCTACTAGATATTTATACCTAAATTCATACAGAAAAAGAAAATTTTATCTGTTCCACATTCAGTATATATTTAGAGGATAATTCTATACCTGTCATGTCTAACATATGTTCGTAAGATTTCTCTTGCGTACTAAAAACCGGGTATAAGAAAAGAGTAAAAAACTTCAGGATTGAATTCAGTTAACATGTTTAGTATAGTTATAGTTTAATCACTAAACATTTTAACTTAATTCAATCCTTAATTGTAGACTTTTTTCTTGCTTTAATAGAAGTATGAACATTAAATCTGTTTTATCGAGAATTATGTTTCATATTTCGCTGTAAGGTAAGGTAAATAAAACGGCCAATTTCCAAAAAGAGCACAAGTCTACAAAAATAAAATAAAGAAATGCTGTTGTTCTTCAACTAGGCAATGCAGAATCTGCAGTCCCAATATCTTGAGGAAATTGAGTTATATATCCTTTTTGCAGTAAGATGATTATTTCATATTTGCTTCAATAAAATATTGCATTTTTCTCATTCACATCTTCAAATTTATTTATTGTCAGCAATTCATATACAACAAATTTCTTGATAAAAGTGCGATTTTAAATACATGACACAATTCATTAAACCACGTTCGACCTAAACTAGGTGTTCCTCAGGCTAATAAAATAACTATTAGAATATGTTTTTAATCAAAATTTGTGTGATTTACCTATCGAATTATTATAAATTTGTTATAAAAACTTCTCATATAAAATTACATATTAAAATTATTACAAAAACCAGGAATATTAAAAAGCTGTTAAAGTTCTAACTTTAAAATTGAGAAAGCGAAATAGCAGCGAACTTTAAATATCAAAGTGGTCGCCAAAGAAGCTGAAAAATAAGAATATTCAAAAAATATTTTAGTGAATTGAATAAATTGCATGTAGTAAATACAATAATGTTGAAAATATTTAAAATAGAATTGTATAGATATATAAATAACATTCAAGCGTATATATGTAAGTATTAAAAAATATTGAAGAATATAAGGTAATATAAAATTAGTAAACGTAAAAATTGAAAAATCAATGCGTAAAGATGTAAAAAAGCTGGATAAACTAACAAGAAACAAATACAGAAGATGTCAAAGATATAAGCTTTCTCAAAACACACAACAAAATAATATTATAGGAATTACTGAATTTGTTTATACCAGTATTGAAATTACGGTTTTTTTTTGTTGTTTTGTTCAATATAGATAACCTTAGACAGTAGCCGTTTATGGATATTTCTTTCGCTAACCAACTTGAACAGGCTCAGAAAATCAAAATAAGCTCAGTGGTTATAATTTATAACATGGGGAGAATGACCAAATATTAGATATGTTGTTTTAAGCGTTTTTTTTTTAAGATGGTATGAACTTTGCAGTAGATGTAACAATTTCAATCGTTTTTTGTTGTTGTTGCATTATTATCAATATTAAGGGTTGGTCTTTCATTATTATCTAGCGATTTATTAATAAAATGAATTGGGTAGTTATTAAATTTCAACCTATTTCTAGGTCCTAATGTAAATTCTTTTTGTAAAATCGATGTGTAAAAATGAAAATTTGATATTCGTTGGACCATTTTTAAAATTGAAGATTTCTCTTGGGTTGTACATTACCCTAGACCGACATAGATGAAAATTTATGTAACGGTGATGGATGATTATACTGTTAAGTATCACCAAATTAAAAAAAAAATCTTAAATAGTGAAATAGAACACATAAAAATATCAATTCTTCCATTCGATCAATTTTTAATACAAGCTTACTAGTTTCGGCTTCAAACGCCATCATCAAAACTGTTTGAGATCCTGCCTCTGTTGATCGAGTTTGAAGCCGAAACTAGTAGAACTGGTATTGGAAGTTTCATTAAAATTTCCTTGGAGAGAATTTAAATTTTTATCTTTTCTATTTTACCATTCAACTTCAACTGAATTTCAACACAATTACGCAAAAGTACGGCTCTGATGATAACGTTAAAAGCCGAAACTAGTAAAATTATATATTAGAATTTGCATTAAAGTTTGTATGAGAAGTTTTTGATATTTTCATCTGTTATATTTCACCATTCTACTTTAACTCAATTTCGACACAATTATACAAAATTCCGTCGAAAACGTTGAAGCCGAAACTATATTACAATTTCTTTAAGAAGAATTTGATACTTGTATCTATTCTATTTCACCATTAAATTTAACGCAAATTTCCACACGACTATATGCTACAACACTTCAATAATTTAGAAAAACATAAAACCACCGATCTGATTCATGATATGCCCGACTTTCGCACCAGCCTCTTCCTTAGCGTACGGATTATCGTTCAGATACCTGACGTACTCTTCGTTCGATAAATTTTTGGGTTCCACTAGGGGTTCCGCGATTACAGTGACGCAATATTTGTTGCTGATCCCCTGCGGGGTTAGCGAACTTTGATCGTTCGCGCTGGTAACACCTTCTCTTTGCACCGATAAACGATTGGTGTTAAAATCCCCGAAGACATTTATATTAGATACGCATGGTATCTCCAAAGTTTGCGTCGTCAACTCGGTACTGTTACAATTCCCGTCTGTCGCATTCAAACAGGGCGCCGAAATAGTAGCATTGACGCAAGTTAAAACGGTTGAATTGACGTTGCACATGCTGGTTTGACTGGCAGGTGCGACGCAATATATCGTACCGTTGTTCATGCACAACGGTGTCGTATTCGGAGTGCAGATATTGACATCCTTGCAGGGGGTGATTACGTTCGATTCTACTACGGCGTTTTGGTAGATTGGTTTGTCGCCGTGGTGATAATGATGTACCACTGAATATTGAGGTGCAGGTGCACCGTATCCCCCCATAACCTCCAGCCATTCCACCATGGCCATACGGATTGTTCAAACCGCTGGTGTAGCTTCCTAACTTATATCCCAGATACATGCCCAAAGCCGATCCACCAACTCCAGCCAGAACAGAATTTCTCACTGAGTGATCCTTCTTCTTGTAATATCCACCCGATGGGTTGTAGTTGTTATTCCCAAAACTTGATCCATAACCTCCATAACCACCGTAGGGCCTCACGGTGGGTTGATAAACGTTGTGATATGGCTGTTTTGGATAACTCGCTTGTTGCGGATAAACCGGTCTTTGCGTGTAAACCGGTTGCTGATATACCGGTCTCGGCGTATACCCAGATTGTTGAGTATAGACAGGCTTCTGAGTCACTTGCTGATACCTCACGGTAGGTTGAGTTCTCACAACGTACCTAGGAGTCGTAGCGACATTACTAGCTTTCCTCTGATTACTCTGGTAATTGTTTCCGTAATAATTATTATTACTCCCAGAAGTATATACTGGCGTCTTACTGGTCGGAACGCTCCTAGAATAGGTCCTGGAGCTCGATGACGATCTCCTCGAACTTCCTACGGATCTTCTGCATTCCACCCAGAAGCCATTCAACGCTATGGCGAGAATGATTACACGCGTCGCGTTTAATTCGAACCACTTCATATTTTTAAAGCGCACCGCTCTCTATACCGATGCCTGATGTAAATAAATATGTAGATATTCCTCGACTGATAACCGAGAACTGAAGTCCTGCGTCGGGCACTTTAGTATTTATTAGTGAAGAATGTTCCGGGGGATTATTAATCGTAATAAGTGAATGATTCACTTAACTGTATTATTTGTTATGTATGTATATCCATATATGTAGTGCGTAGATGAATGTTTCTGTATAGTGTATTAGTTGAACTCTTGCATCACGTTTCCATGCTAGCGTTCGGATATGTTGGTTGTTTTAGTAATAATAATAATAATAATAATAATCTTTATTGCCCAACAGGTCAAAGCCGAATAACAGGACAAACAATAATCAAAAATATGTACACCAGCGACACTTTCTAATTGTACGACCTACAGCATAAAATAGGGCCTATATGTTTAGCATGGATAGTAGACGGATCTATGCATTCATTGCCGTCTTCGAAATATATAAACACAGATGTGCGGTCTCTGTGTTTTAAATGTAAAGAAGAAGGCAGTAAGTAAACCTAGAAAAACATTCAAATTATAAAATAGAGGCAAATAAATACATCAAAGGCGCATACTTATGCTTGCCGACTTATATCGTTTAGCACAATCCGAAGTTTTTCAGTTGCTTACCTTAAATATAATATTGTATACGAACAGATGTTCTCTTTACACATCCCTACAGCTTTACTAAATATGTTTGTGTTTTTTAATCTAATTGATTCATAATGATTGTTTTCATATCTATTTTTAAAACGCCGGGGCTTCGTTTTTCGATATTAACATAATGAAAATTAATATATATATATATATATATATATACGGTAACCGGCATAAATATTGCAACATATGAGATTTTTTTATTATTATTAAAATATTAATAATTTTTTTTTTTTTGATAGGTTGTGCATGTTTGGGAACCCCAAAATTTATTTTGACATACGTCAGGTGACCACAAGTATGACGGTAAATTTAAAAAATATGTTATGAATTTCCAAAAAGTGAGATTAAATGACATGATATCCAAAAAAGTTATTTGAAAAAGTTGCTTGGAATTCAATGCTGAGGAAGTTGCTTGGAATTCAATTCTGATGCTATGTGCAAATTTGAGTGAAGATATTTGAAAAAAAAAATGAAAATCACAATTTTTCCTGTTTAATTGAATTACATATTTCCATTTTTCTCGTTTTTAGCTCAACGTCTTAGCTCAACAGCAATAATATTTCTAAATCTGGTTGATACTCAAAGAATTTTATCAATTTTTGCATAATTAACAGAGCGAAAACTGAAAAGTCAACATCAACTGTCATACGAAAACGTACTTTTCAGTTTTCACTGTGTTAATTATTCAAAAATTCATAAAATTATTTGAGTATTAACCAGATTTAGAAATATTATTGTAGTTGAACTGCTAAAAACAAAAAAAATAAAATATGTAATTCAATTAAACAAGATTTGGAAAATTGTGATTTTCAATTTTTTAAAGAATCTTTACAAAACTATAAAAAGTTTTTCCGGGCTGTTGAGCCGTGGTCTTGTGGAATTACTTTCGTACGTTTCGTTCACATTTGCAGTGAACATCTTTAGCGGCGAGGTCGAAGTTTCCTTCGTGATGGCTCGTCGTTTAGTGACGTTTAATTATCTTTACAAAAATGTGCATACCGCCTCAGAATTGAATTCTAAACAACTTTTTCAAATAACTTTTTTCGATATCATGTCATCTAACCTCACTTTTTGGAGATTCACAGCATATTTTTCATATTTACAGTCATACTAGCGGTCACGTGACGTGTGTCAAAATAGATTTTGGGATTTCTAGACATCACCACCTATCCCCCAAAAAAGTTTTAGTATGTTTTAATAATAAAAAAAATCCTATATGTTGCAATATTTATGCAGGTCACTGTATATAAAGTACTAATCGTTAATTATTAATTTAAACCTGCATTTTATATTTATACCTATCACTGCTGTTCACTAATTCAAATTTTGTACTTCTTTTGAAAAAATATTGTGAGACTTTTGAGGTAAAATCTTTGGAACTAGGGAATTTATAATCGAAATATTATTTTACCTTGTTATTATAATATTAATAAAAACATACCATTACTATAACCAATAAAAAATATTTCTGACGAGGCTAGAGCTTTCGTTTTAATATCTGATATAAGAATCGTGGTTTTGAATGCATCCTCGCCATCTCTTTCATTATTTAATGTCAAAGAAGGAAGCGAATTAAAAAATTGATATGAAATCGTCATACATCAATCAGATTAAAAAATATAAGCATAACGGAGATATGCTTTACTGATGTATACCTGGATGTATAACTGGATACCTTAAATATTTTCATGCGATCGATTTTGATACGTTCATTATTATTTGCATACGTTTAAAATGAATAAAAGTAGTAAACCCAGTGATATTGCTATTTATTATATAATTAACATGCCTTTGATCTAGTACCTAGTCGTAGTTCAACTGTAAAATTAAAATACCTTTTAAAATCATTTAATAAGACTACAGCTAAAAATAAAATAAATTTATTCCTACGCAAAGATAACAACTATATAATAGATGCATTCAACTTCGCACATTAATAAATCCAGCCTAAGCTTTTTTTAAAATAACAGACAGCACATCTGTGTTTACACATTTAGAAGCGGCCGGTTAATGCATAGATCTGTCTACTATCCATGCTAAACATGTAGGCTCTATTTTACCCTGTAGGTCGTACAATTAGAAAGTGTCGCTGGTGTACATACTATGAAAAAAAAGAAATAATGAAAAATACTTAGATTATGCAGAAAAAAATAAATGTAATTTACAATTGTTTTAATGATGTAAAAGGATTCACAGAAGTGTTTATAATTAATAAGAAAAAATATGTGTTTATTTCGGAATTAGAAATTAAAAAAAAAAATGATATGCGTAAAGAGGCTAACGCAGATTCAGAGATAGATGATGAACTTTCGCGTTCGTTGGATTGGTCGAAAGAGCCCTATAGTATAACGGCCTGGTGTTTTATACAAATGTCCACGAATACAAAATATTAAAGAGAAAGTAACTGCCAACATACCTGAAGATGTAGTGCGTTTCTAATGTGACAACACCGTGTATAATGAGAGTAGATTGAAGTGAATAATATTACTTTAATTTAGCTAATTAATATTACTTTATTTAAAAACTGCAAATTCTAACTAGATCAATTGGCGAAAAATTATATACTTATCCTTCAATAGTATTCCTTCCCTTATATGTAATCTCGAAACAACTTTTAATCCTAAAAAAACATTCAATTAATTTCTGGACACTTGCACAACACCTTATCTATCACTTCACTTAAATTTTATCGGCTAGGATATGCTTACAGGCAAACAAGGATAGTGCCAATTGAATAAAATCGAAAAATATTAGTTTGCTAATATACATCTTTTTGAAAATCGCCCATAAGAGTGACGTATTAATTTATCAATGATTAAATTCTGAAAAAAAAAGAAATCTTTCTGATTACGTCGAAATTCAAAATAACATTTCTGAATTCATTAAATCAGCTATTATAGCTAACATAAAACACGTATTTCTAGCACAAATACGATTTATTCAAAAAATAGTTACAAAGAAAAATATATAGTAGAAACGTTACAGCATGCAAAAAAGCAATAATTAATAATAGTGTTGATGTATCATCTGTGTAAAAAATGATATTATTGCATCGACGTATCCTTTTGGCTTATCGCATCCTTTGTTATTGGAACACAGGATATTGTCGATGATTTGGAAGTGATTAAAGAAGTGCTCTGTGCACCAAAATTGTAGCGATTATTGCCGAAATACCAATGAAGCTTTTACTTACGGCACAACTTCGTACAACAATTGTACGATCGTTGTTCAAATTAATAAGTGGTTCTCTAGACAGATTCTTTGTAAGCACAAACTCAGAACGATTGCTATCAGATAGAGGTTTCCATCCACTTGAGTTATAACGGTTTAAATTATTCAAATGTTGAGTTGATCCTAGACTAAAAGTATTGCTGGATCCACCCTGCAAATTAGTAAAAGTCGATCCACCAATTCCAACACGATTATTAGGATTCCAATACGCATAGCTCCTAGGAGTGGTTCTTTGCGATTTCATAGCGTTTGCAACTACATTCCTCCCAACTGAAGTGTAGTAAAAATTAGACCCGATACGTACTCCAGAACCAAAATAGTTCGATCTAGACGCTGTTGGTATTGTCTCTAATGATTTGCGTGAGTTCCAATTATAACTATTGTATGTGTTGTACGGCTTAAATGATACGGGCTTGTATGATGGTCTATAAAAAGATTTTCTTGCACCCCATGATAACCTTCTACCTTCACTTTCGGCACATAACAAAACGAGAATGTAAATGAATATCGGTAAAATCCCGGCGCGTTTTAACTTCAACATACTGTCACGTGTAGATCAAATGGGTCGTACATATGTACTGAACGGTACTATAACTCATAATCTTCGATGTATGCCGAAGTGATAATGTTGCGTTTATTTAATATTAGCCATATTTCCGCGAAGTAAAGAATAGATACCTATATTGCACCTCTTTGCTTAGCACTTGGCAAACAAATCGGTGATAACGTATAGATATCTTACAAGCAAATCGGCGCCTGAAGAGAAGCGAGTATGCAAAAATTGAGAAGCGCATTGTGGTAAAGAATGAAATGACTTTGAACGGTGTTAAATCACAAGCTTATCGATATTTGTCGAATAAAAATTGAGATTATAAAGTTGATAAACCATTGACTCAATGGAAAACATAAGAGGTTTAATCCGATTCTCTGAAGTATACGCAATCGCGTTAGAAGTGATAATTTATTCAACTCGATTTTTTGGCATTACAATAACTTTGTTTGTTTGTGTGCTTGGAGCAGTATCTACTGACGTCATCAGAGTAACTTGAGAACGTCACAGAGTTGGATTTAAAGATGGTATAAACAAACGCGCTCGATTGCAATATAACCTTAATTTTATTATTTACTATTGTCAGATTGTCACAGCTATTATGAATAGGAAAAGTAAAAGTAATTTTTCAAATTAATGAATCTAGACTACAATAAAAATGCATCATATACTAGTATTTATATATACCTACTAAGTGAAGTTTTTAAAATATAATGATCGTTCTTTACATCAATCACATTGGTATCATTATATTATCCATTTCGTGCATATTTGATGCAGTTATAAATCGGATTACATTTACAAACAATTGCTCGTAATTGCTCGGACGCCGGATCGCGAACAGGAAGAGGAACCTCTTTGTGATCTGGACTTGCTTGCTCTAAACAAACAAACACGCACAAATCATGCTCTAAAATACAAACAAACGCGTGAAATTCCTTGAATCTGCTTAGATCAGACAAAACAAACAAACCTAATGACTATATTTAAAGCATGCTATAGTGAGAATGTAATAAAGAGTTAAATATCAGTGTGATAAGTTTTTTTGAAAAAAAATTATCTTTTAGGTTTTTGTGAAGAAATTTTATTTGTGAGAGCTGACTAGTAATTGCGCATCAATCTACGAGTGTTAAGCGTAATGAAATGTATAGAGTTCACAGACGTCAAAATTATTACCGTGTTAGTGACTCATGATTTGATGCGATCAAACGCGCTTTGTAGTTATTTATGCAAACAAGCGGCGAACTGAGGTCACGTCTAGATTGGCCCTTGAGATTTCGGACGTTTGTAGGTATCCGCGCGGAGCTAGCGGAAGAGGGGATGGTCGCAATATATGTAAAAATTACGTTGAAGTGGGGCCAGCCATTTCTTGGCGCGCTACCCGCTAGTTGATCGAGTCACGCATCATCAGCATACGTTAAGTCGTGCGTCATCAGCATACGTCAGTGCTCGGCAGTGTGGGGGCAGGGTCTCCCACTATCACGGTAAGCAAGCGTGTGAATCAGATGGCCATCAAAGATCGACTGTTGAAAGTAGAAACATAGATAGATAGATATTTATTTCAAACAATATCAAACAAAAAAAGACAATGATGAAATATGTCAACAGAATACAAACAAAAATAATGAAATATTTAAATTAAACTAAATATTATTATTAAGAAAATCGGCAACTGAATAACAGCTCAAATTCAAAAGATAGCATTTAACTTGCTTTTGAAATCCTTTCAGGTTATCAACTGTTTTTATATTCCAAGGCAGTTTATTATATAGCTTGCATCCCATGTATATTAAATTCCTTTGAAAAACTGTAGTTCTATGTCTTGGTGATAACAAATAATTAAATATTCTGGTATTGTAATTATGCGACACACTGTCAGTGAACTCCTCACGATGCTTGTGAACAAAACACAAAACTTCATAGATATAAACATCGTAAATAGTTAAGATTTTGTGTTCCTTAAAAGCACTTCTACAAGACGCGCGTGAGTCAAGGCTTAATAAAGTTCTAATGGCTCGTTTTTGAATTAGAAATATTCTCGCGGCGGAAGTGCATCTCTCCCTAATAAATGATGCCATATGTCATCCGAGAATAGAAGTTGGCATAGTAAAAACTTTTCAAAATCTCATAACTGCAGCATCTTCTGAGATTATATAGAGCATAGCAGGTGCGCACTAGTTTACCACACAGTGTGTCAACATGGCTAAACCAATTAACCTTTTCATCAATGTGCACTCCCAGAACTCTCACAGAGTTAGTGAAAGGAGTGTACTTATTGTCAAGGGTTAGACCGTTGATACTATATCTGCATCTATTAAATAAAATAAGGTTAGTTTTATCAGAATTAATTATTAATTTGTTAAGGTTCATCCAAGTTTATTAAGTAAAAAAACTCTATCTACCTCTACAAATAGCTCAACCAGGACGTATTAGACGTTACAAGTATGCTGATATCATCAGCATACATCGTGATATATAGAGGACTGTCGCATACGGATTTCGGTTTGGTACTTCCCCGCAATAAAAATTGGGTTCAAGAATATTTAATATTTATTAATTATAGTAATAAAGTGTAGTATTATTCTAGGAGAACATCGCAAATTAATAACCATAGTATTTCAAATCAAAATGAAAATGAAGTAATAAACATAACAAGGGAGTTATCCCTGAAAAATCATAATAGTGTTTTAAGTAAAAAAAATAAATCAGCCATTTGCTTACGTAAACGATATTTTACTCGACGATATTCGCTTAAATAACTCATGTGCTGTGTGTTGTGTTTTACGTCGATATAAAATCACAAAATCACTTTTTTTTATTCCAATAATCTGCCATTCATTTTTGGTAGTTATAAATTTGAAAGAGGATTTAGTGGAATATAACTCACACGTTTAAATAAAAAATATATATATTTATATTACACATTACACAAAATTATTTACAACTTCTATCCTAAATAAACTACAAACCATTGGAGGAAGACTTCCACACAGGCAAACTACACTCATTACACGTTTTCCACAGTAAAATCCCTCACAACAGGTTATCAAATACGCGCCAAAATTTATTTTTCACCGCTTGCAACTCTGTCACATTTTGATGGATAAGCTTCACGTATTCGGCATTCGTCAATCTATACTCTAACTTCGGAGGCGAATCTACTATAGCAATAACGCAAATATTTTTACTGGTTTTACCAGTCGTGATGCCAAGATCCCTTTGAGATCGATGTATTTTTAATCTGGCATTAGAAGAATTACCCAAAACATGAATTTTTTTTAAGCAAGGCGACTTCAAAGTCATGTTCCTCATAAGTGATTTTAAATTGCAACCAGTCTTCGTGGTGATAAGACACGGATTTGGAAGCGTGGCATTGATGCATGATGACTGGGTGATGTTACTGTTGCTGCACGGGATTATATTAGAGATGGGAACCACACAATATATAGTACCGTTGCTGAGACAAAGCGGTTGCGTATTCAATGGGCAAACGGTGGCGTTTTCGCATGGTCGTGTAGTGTTACTTTCAAGTTTATCGTCTTCTATCTCAGCGCTTTCAGCACTTCCTTCGTCTCCGTCAGGTAATTCTACATCCAGCTTTTCATTGTTCCCCTCCACACCTTCTTTTTCCTTTTTCTTCTTTTTCTTCTTCTTCTCATTGGAATCTAAACTCGACTCTTCATTATCAAAAGGTTCGGACTGGAAATTCACCAACGCTTTAGAATCCTGTTTCCTTTCCAACTCGGACGGCGACATCAGCTGTGGTTTGGATAACAACGGCTTAGGTTGAGATTTAAGAGTGGGTTTCACGACCGCATGAACACTTGGTTCCTCCGGAAGAGGTTCAGGAATGGGTTTAGGAATCGGTTTGTCCGGAAGTGGTTCTGGCAACGGCTTAGGAATCGGTTTGCCGGGAGATTTTGGAATTGGTTTAGGAATTGGCTTGCCAGGCGGTGGTTCTGGAAGTGGTTTAGGAATCGGCTTACCTGGGGTTGCTCCTGGAATCGGTTTGATCGGTAATGGTTTGCTTGGAGGTGGTTTTGGTTGAAATGGTGGTTTTGGAAAGGGTTTGGGAGAAGGCGGTTTTGGGATTGGTTTCAAAGGAGGTGGTTTTGGAAAGGGTTTAAGAGGAGGTGGTCTTGGGATTGGTTTCGAAGGAGGTGGCTTTGGAAACGGTTTGGGAAAAGGTGGCTTTGGGATTGGTTTGAAAGGAGGAAGATTTGGGGAAGGTTTGAGAAAAGGTGGTCTGGGAATTGGTTTGGAAGGAGGTGGATTTGAGAACGGTTTGGAAAAACGTGACTTTGGGATTGGTTTGGAAGGAGGTGGATTTGAGAAAGGTTTGGAAAAACGTGACTTTGGAATTGGTTTGGAAGGAGGTGGATTTGAGAAAGGTTTGGAAAAACGTGACTTTGGAATTGGTTTGGAAGGAGATGGATTTGAGAAAGGTTTGGAAAAACGTGACTTTGGAATTGGTTTGAAAGGAGGTGGATTTGAGAAAGGTTTGGAAAAACGTGACTTTGGAATTGGTTTGGAAGGAAGTGGATTTGAGAAAGGTTTGATAGAAGGTGGTCCTGGCACTAATGTTGGGCGAGACTTTGGTAATAGATCAGAAGGAGGTGAAAATGGCTTACTTAAAGACGGTTTAGAGCTCGGCTTCAGTGATAGTCCTGGTGAAAATGGTTTACTTTGATAAGATTTAAAATCCTTATTGGCAAGCTCAAACGTCGATGTGGAAAATGATTTCTTCCCCGAGTGGAAAGGCGAATCAAATACTAAAGGCTTGTGATTGTTCCAGTGACTGCCGGAATTATAAAAAGACTTTCCTAGCGAGCCTGAAGATGGTCTTCCTCGGGCGATTGACCCGACTCCACCCCAAATTCTGCATCCACATTCCGCGCACAACAAAAGAACAATAAAAATCGAAAGTAACAATAACTTGCAATTACATTTCAACATTATTTATCGAAACATACACACACGACTTAAAGTATTTCGATGGGCTAACTGCTTGGCCAGTAAAACACAATCTTAGTTATATACCAGTGATATGGTATGATACGGCACTTGTTTGATGTGTATTTCGCATTTGACGCAAACGCGAATTGAAGACCTATCGCGTGGATTCCTTACCGCAATATCCTCTTAAATATAATCTGACCATTTAACTTTTATGTTTAAAAGAATAGTATGTATTCCTTTATCATTATTGTTAACGTAAGCATGTAGTAGCTGATATTGGTTCTTCTAATAATAATTTTTATTTATGGAACTTCCAAATTAGATTAAAACAAGCATTTATAAATACTAAATATTATAATGTATTGTTGCACCTCATTGTGAGATAATTAATTACACTGTGCTGGTCGAAAATGTCAACATTGATGAGATCTGAGTATCATTTTAGAGATATTCACGTGTAAAGTTTGTACCAAAAAAAAATCCATTTTTTTTATATTTTAGCCATTTATCCAACAGATATCAATTCAGTTCGACAAAATTTGTTCATTTCATGAAATATTTTTCACCCAATATTTAATTTAGTAAGCATTCAAGGCAGCAGGAAGTACACAGAAATACAGGGTGATTCACAAAAACCCTCCTTTAAAAATTCTTGAATTTGCATTGATATCTCGATTTTGAAACTTCGAGGTTACGCATAGTTAACTATGATCTATTTAGAAAAAAACCATTTCATCCATATTGAGGTTACATCGAAAATCATGGTCAACTTTGATATTATAAATCGAAACCTATGTTTTTTTGTGCATTTTTAGGTTCTACTAGCCAGTTATTTTGGTTTTTTGTAAAAAAAAAAATATGATGCATTAAATGCATATAGCAGCTATTTAGTAAAAGATATAAAGTTTTTATTTTCATGTTGACTGTGGGTCCTCTACTATTTAATCAAACAATATAAAGTAAGGAAAATTATACAGGATGTCTCACAATCTAGGGTTGATTTGGGGTAACTTCTTAGTACAAAAAGTATTCTTTTTTCAAATGGAACTCTCCTTGTATATTTTTACACCATGTGATGTAATCGAAAAGCTATAGGTGTTTTTATATCTATTTCCATCGCTTCTGTTAAGATTATTGATTTTGAGAAAATGTAGTTTTGAATTTAATTTATACTAATATCTAATAATTAATGTACGTTCTCTATGACTAAAAGACATTACTATTAGTAAAAAACTAGTGAACGTTAGATATCTGAAACATAAATATTTAGATAGGGTAGGCAAATAATGTACAGAGTGTTTTGCTAGGGAAGAAAAAAAACTCATTTTATTTGTTTGAAACTTGGAATTTAGGCATATTTTTAGCTATTTTTTGCAAGAAATGCTAATACTTCAAAAACTATCCCCTAATAATCGATGTAGAATTTGCATTGCTGCATAATGCTGCATTCGATGCTGTAGTAAAAATACCATGTTCCATTTGAAAGAAAAAAGTTTTGTTAGCTCAAAGGTATCCTTATTGGAGGCGCGTTTTTGAACACACTATGTGATTCAGTTATTATTGCTATAACACCTTATAACTACGTACTTCGTAGTTACATCGACATTAGTAGAACCACTAAATATCTGCTATCTCATGAAATATTTGATTTTATTTGAAAGAGTGCAAATGTCAAAAAATCAACAAAATTGCAAATATCTCAAAAACGGTTGAGTTCAGGAATAGGGAACCCTCATCTAAACTAATTGCAAATGACTCGATACATTCATTGTACCGATAAAAATTGTACCATTGCATTTAAAATAAGAAAGTTGATATCAACACCCTGTATACCGAAAGTGCTATAAAGTTGAAAATATTTTTCTTAAATAAACCACAGTGGGCCATGACTACACTGCAATTCCTGCTAGAAGTTCAAAAAAATCTAATGACCCAGTTCGGTGGGACACCCTGTATATAAAGAATTATTGTGACGCTATAATAATATTAATAATTATTAATTATGTTTGAATATTTTTATTTACTCAAATGAATTATCAAATATGTAAAAATTCTTAATTAAACTAGTAGTTAGTATAACTTTATAAATAAATGAGGCTACATCATATATCAAAAAAAAGAAAAATTTACTGTTCTGGCAGATAATTATCGGTGACTTGTTACATGCAGCCAATTGTTTTGTTAAGATTTCAGCTCTTTGACTGACATCCTTCGAGATGTGTGGCACATAGTTTATAATTTATAATAAAGAATTAAGAATAAAAAAAAAACAAAATGAAATAAGCAGAAATATTATAAAAATTTTAAATGAAAAAGAAATAAATAAAGAGCCAAGAAAAGAAATAACCAATAGCAGTGAAAACCTACATTCATCAACACATGCCACTTGTAGTTTGTTCGAGTATGCTTCCCCATCCTCACTGCAATATGTAAAGCAAGGTGCTTCGCGTTCCTAACGAAAAACGCACATACGGGTGTTGATAGAAAAGCACCCGATTGCCCGTATAAATCCTCTAGTTGTTTTGACCGAGTGAGAAAAACGCACCCATGTATAAAAACTACATGCACCCGTAAATCACGTGGAATATTTCAATGCACAGCCTGTGCCCATGTGGCACAGCGATGACGCATATATACATAACTAGAGTTGGGCAACCGTCCGGCGTAGCAGATACGTATTACGACGCGGGCCTCAAATAATGTAATATAAATAAAGCAGATCAATCTATTATTGTAATTTACTATGTATTTATAAAACATAAGTCATATTAACAGAGTTGTGCAAATTTTCCTTGGGGACAAAATCGGACAAAGCAGGCGAACAAACGGGCCACCTTGCGATGCATTCACATTTTATTTAAATCAAATATTTTTTTTACATTTTATAAGAAAAACAGGCACTGTTGTTACTGACTTGCAACTTTTCGGTTCATCTGTTTTATTGGAGTACATAAGTTGGAACGCACGTTCTGAATACGTACCTGCCGTGCCGGAAAATTTGCCCAACTCTATACATAACTTATTTGTTCGACACGAACCACAACGGAGCTGAAAACACAGCAATATTCTACGCAATGGCGGCGTCTTAGATGTAGCTGTTTCTTTATATTTCTTCAGCACTCAAATACCTCCGTTCAGGCTTTTATTGAAAAGTAAGACTTGCTAAAATTATTTTGAATACGTTTTAAACACCGTAACAAGATAAAATATATAATTGTATTACTTATTTAAATATGTAATAGTGACATCTTCTTTATTTCTTGTAATTTATTTAAAAAAAAGATAAAACAAACAGGAATAAAGAGTCACTAACTATTTAAAATATTAAAACAAAAACTTGGTAAGTCTTTTTTATCATAAATTAGAATTAATTCACGTATTATTAATATCAAAACATTGTAATTTTTCACAACAATACATTTGAAAATGATGGTAAGTTGGTTATATCTAGCGCACGTTAAATTTAAACGATTATCAAAAAAAATGTATTAAAACTTAGTAAATCTAATCAAGGCCCCTACCTCAAGACTTCTACTCAAAATATTGATGCAACTAATAGGCCAAAACCAGGGGAAGCTCTTTTCACTAAGTTATGTTAATTATTGTTACTTTTTACTGTAATTTAATAACTTTTTAAAATTTGTAATCACATAATACTTTCTAGATTTTCCTTTGCAAATATGAAGTTCTCTTACATGTGAATACAGAACCTTATTAGGTAATACTCTCTACTGACTTCGCAAAACTAGGTAGGTACCATGTGATTCAAACTGTAAGAAAAAAACTGTTTTCCGGAAAAAATTATCTATACTTATTACCAATTTAATGAGCGAAGTTAGCTACATACAAATTTCAGACACTAAATGAATTTTCTTGACATTTAGCGACATTGGCGTGCGTGTTGTAGTATCTTTCGATTTATTTATCTTATAATTTTTTTCAAATCGTTTATATTTACATCTAATATCACCAACAATAGTATTTCTGAATACTGTAAGAAAATAAGAGAATTTATCTGTGGTAATAGCTCAACAAACAGGTAAAAATCAATATTAACATTAAGTGAAATAGTTTATTAAATTTTATAATTTTATAGGCTTATCATACACTTCAGCGCAATGAGCTGTCAAAAGAAAGTTACATTTTCACCCCTATAAAGTTTCTACGGTACAGGAATCATTACCATTAGATCACGATGACTTGCTAAACAAATCATTTTTCTCGGATGAAGCCTGGTTTTATCTAACAGACTATATCAATTTACAAAACTATTCTATCTGGTCTGCAGAAAATCCACAGGAATTTCGAGAAACGCAATTGCATTCCGTAAAAGTGGGAGTTTGGTTAGCTATGTCCAGGCAACGAATAATAGGGCCAATTTTCTTCGAGGAAACTGTAACAGCCCAACGGTACCAACAGATGTTGGAATTGTTTATTGCAGAGTTACAAGAAAATGAGCTTGAAGCAGGTTATTTTCAGCACGATAATGCTCCAGCACATACTGCTTGACAAATCTGCCAATATCTTCAACAGTTTTTTGCTGACATGTTCGTTAGAGCACAAAGAAGGCCACCAAGATCGCCTGATCTAACCCCATTAGATTACTTTATGTTCGGCTATCTAAAAAATAGGATCTATAGAAACCGCATGCGTACCATAGAAGAACTGAGAGATACAGTTTTGTCACTTAATAATTATACTAATTGTATGTTATAATTTAAAGTAATAAATAAATTTAGTTAAACACCAGTTAGTACTGAATTGTAAAATCATAATTTAGTAAAGTTAAATTAATTACATTTCATTTTTACAAGCAGAAACACCAATCCATAGTCGTTTATATAACGCGAGTTCAAATATAGGTTACGTTCTCCTTATTTATGACAGATCCGTTTACTTTCTTATGTTCCAACACTGACTTAGTTCAAACCTTCATTACAAACACGCGGCATATACCTACACCCTGTTACTATCTATAAGAGCGGAATTGACAATCATTTTGAATCTCTGTGTACATATGTATGTAGATACATATGCAATTTGCTAGGCATAGACTGCGTGTAGGCAACGCCACTGAGTTTTCCGCTTCCCCGCATCTCCGAGCGAGTTTGTCCGTGCTTTAGCAATATGTTTGGCAAGGTTTTTATGCATAGCTTTATTCCCTATTTATAAACGTTCACGGACCGATATAGTATGTCTCCCGATTACTGAAGGGTTCAAGTTAAAAACAGCTAAACATGCATACGGTGAAAAAAGTTTTAATATACTACACTTATCATTTTTTTTTTTCGTATCTACAACTATAAAAACTAAATACATACCGTACAAAGATAAACCAAATTAATTCAACTAAAATATATATATATATATATATATGGGCATACAATAACACGAATAATAATACTAAAATTCTGTTAGAACACAAATTAAACAAGTAATAATCGGTTACAATAATTTCAATTGATGATGCTAATACCCTAATAGCCAAATTTAAATTTCCCGCCACTATTTTTAGTAACTTCAACGTAAAGGCATTAAAATAACTATCAATAAAGTACAAAATAATAGGTAATTTCGTGTTTCAACGTTGAAGTTACTAAGAGTAATTGCGGGAAATTTAAATTTGCCTATGTGGGTAATAATTATCCATGCCCATGGATGGAGTGTAGTTTAATTGCTGGGCTGGGTATCCGAGATCCAAATTCCATCACTAAAGTCGAAATCGTTATTAGTATTGGACAAACCATGTCCGTGACTTGGCGGTGCCTGGTTGCCATATCCATGACTGCCATGTCCATAAGTGGGTCTTCTTCTAATTCTATCGAGCCAAGATCTGAAAGCATTTGGTCTGGGTGTAGGTTTGGCTGATGCTAACGGCTTGGATTGAAAACGCCCATATGGACGAACGGCAGTTAGTCTGGGTGAAGGTCTGGCTGATGCTAACGGCTTGGATGAAAAACGCCCATGTGGTCGAACGGCAGTTGGTCTTCGATATGGACGAAACTTTCGAGGTCTGCATTCCACCATTATCACAGCGACGATAAAGATTAAAACAACTAACCGGATACACTTTGACGCTTGCATACTCTAAATGATACCGCGTTAATTCAGATATGAATTAAGTAAAATTCTACTCTGTCACTATCAACCCTTCGTCCTTAATATATACCCGAGCGATATCGCAACAATCTATCTATAGGCGGGAATTGTCAGCCTTATTTCACGTTGATATAAAGGACATTGACGTTATGGTTGGTGGTATCTCATACTGCTTCCGTTTAAAATAATCAATAAACCGTAAAAGCATCTTTTTAAAAAATCTGCTGTCGATTCTTTACCACAATTTCCCAATTTCTTTGTTATATTTAGAAGGAAATATTTAATAAACAAATAATGCTATGGTTTTATGTATAAACATGTGATATTTTATATTGGCCAATATATGATTAATTTTACTCAGGAAATTCCCAAAATAAACAAACGCAAACATTACGCACTTTGAAACAGGTTACAACAAACTCCACTACTCTCGGTGCAAATTTCAATAACGAAGCTTTGGTTTATTTGGAAAAAAATTCGTAGAGGATAACCAATGAGCCGATCATGATGTGAATAGTTTAATTCCTTTGGCAAAACTTTGCAGGAAACCAACGAAAGAACGGCAGCAATTATAACTCCTTATATAGCTAACCTCTTTAGGAGTTGCTCTTGAAAATTATTAATCAACTCAAACAAAAAAAATAATTCCATTTCAAAAGATAGTTCTTCTAATTTTAGATTCAAAGATCGCACAGAAGTGCTATGCCGACAGCAGAAAGTGTTCAGAAGGGTTGCGGTCCTGGATAGCTTACAATCTTACAGATAACCTCATAGGCGCTACAAATATGCACTCAATCTCACCTAAATTTCAAATTTCCTATTTAGAAAACCTACTATTAATGATAACTTCACTTCAGAAGATTCAAATCATCCACAAAACATAAACTAATAACTATTAACTTTCTGATGTATCATTTATTTAATTTGCCTCTAACTACAGAACGGCATAATAATAACCCAAGCCTTTAATGAATATTTAGAAGGTCCCTGTTATTAAGACTTGCGATTTGAACTGTTATCATATTGAGACTCTTGCCAGTAAGTTTCGCCTCCATGTGCTATGCACTAATATCAATGGTAAAAAGTGTAAATGTAGAGGCTGCGATGTCATTATACCATGCTAGTGGGTTTTTCAGATTGAATTATGGTGTGATATTCTGGGACAATTCAGTCGTAGACTGGTAGCATCCTTCTGCTACAAGAAATATGCTTAAGATTAGTATACAATCTTTCTAAGGGACTGTAGTTTAAAAATAATATAATACTGACGTTACCGTAATTATATATAACAGGGAGTACAACCAAAAAGTCTGGAACACTCAATTGAATTTTAATATAACTGACAGATAGTGACAAATAACTAAAATCTTTAATACGCCAACCCACTTGTTCTAATTGTAATTCTACAGCTAGTACAAAGAAAACACATCTTAGATATTAAATGGGTATTAGGTTTTGGATAGAGATCAGTGACAAAATTGTCACTTTTTGGAATTATATTTTAGCAGTTTTTTCAAAAAAAAACTTCTTACGTAAGATATGGGTCATTTAAAGAATGACAGGGTCTACCTAAAAATGAAACAAAAATGCTACATTGCTATTTAAAAAGAAAGACATACACGGTGTCATAACTTCTTCAAATCATCACAAAAATGTCACTACCATTATTAAAATATAGCTTTTTTAAAAACGTTAATTGAAACATTTTATATTTTTTTCTCAAAATAACATTAATTACTTTATTAGTTGGGTGTTCCCAGACTTCTCGGATGCACTATACATTACGGTATTTATAATGGCAGGCGGGTAAAACGTCTTCTCTCTAAATCATACTCAAAGTAAATAAGCTCTTGACTGAATGTATGTAGGTACTTAAAGAATTTTATTTTTGATTCGCTCACGAATCTTATTTTCGATTCGCTCACGAATCAAAAATAACATTTCTTAGTTGCATGGTAGGTTATCTACATTTTTTAGATAATTTTTCCACAGGAAACAGCGACAAATACTTGGATTGCTACAACAACTAGTAAAAAGTTTTTAGGTTTAGCAAATACCTTCAGTTTTAAAAATTTAGGATTTGCAATAGTTTGGTAGTTAACCTCCTTTGTAAAATATTTTCAAGTTTCTTACACTTCCGGTTAATCCTATTTAGTACCTATAGCGTATGCAACATATATAAATAAATCAGTTATCTTTGGGCTGATTGGGAAAGAATATGAACTGATTTTCTTTTTGTACGAAACGACAAGAAAGGGGCTTAATGACGTCACTGTCTGACGTTATTCATTAATAAATTTTCGCTAATACTAGAATGTGCAACGTGCATCGATTTGACGCATAGCAGTCATAATTATATCTACCGATATCTTAAACATCCCTCAAGATTTACGTATTGTTGTTACTAAAATTGATAAACAAACCTCCAAACTTATGAGAACCACGTATATTTTTCCTTCCACAACTTCCAATGTGTTTTAAAAATGGCAAGTATTAGTAAAACAATATTGGTTAAGGTTAGGAAGTGCATCTGTTTAACGAGTGATAATTATATCTGTCACCATCCTTGAGATCTGTCAAGATTGACATATTGTTGTTACTGAGACTTATAGGTAAACCTTCAAACTTATGAAGAGTACATTTATTTTTTGTCTCACAACTCCCAATGATCTTCAAAAGTGATGAATAATGAGCATAAACATTTTCGCTAATACTAGGATGTGCATCGATTTGACGCATAGCAGTCATAATTATATCTACCGATATCTTAAACATCCTTTGAGATTTACGTATTGTTGATACTGAAATCTATAAACAAACCTCCAAATTTATAAAAACAACATATATTTTTTTCCTACAACTCCCAAGGTCTTTTAAAAATGTCGGATAGTATTAATACAACAATATGTACTAATATTATTAGGAAATGCATTCGTTCGACAACATAGCAGTGATAATTACATCTGTCGACATCCTTGACATGTGTCAAGATTTATGTATTGTTATAACTGAGACTTATAGACAACCCTTTCAAACTTATAAAAACCGCATATATTTTTGCTCCCACAACTTCCAGTTTCCTACAAAAATATTGAGAAATATTAACGAAAATAATTGATGTAAAAACATTTCAATTCATTCATATATATATGCTATTGTATCTAGTACCATTACTTTCAAAAGTGAATTTTAGATTTTCATCAAACAAATTATATTCATAGTTATCAGTATTTGGAAAAAACAATATTCCATATTCCGTACACAAAAACTAATTTCTACATTAAAAAAATAGAATGCACCCGGTTCATAAATGCGAAAGCATTTTTAAAATCGGTCCGCTAGTATTGAATCTACTTGTGAAAAGCGAACTGACCATAAGGTGCGTACGACAGACAAGGAAGCATCTTCTCTGTCTTAAAACAGCCCGCACGTTTTGGAATTCACGTCTCCTATACGACGTGCGACAAACGCAATAGGAAAATTACATTACGGTGCGCATAATAGACAAGGTCGTAGCCCATTTTATCCCCACTCTATCGTCCGGACTCCGTCTGTCTTATTGGCGAAAAGATAGGACAGCGTAGTCCTGTTCAAGAAAACGATTCTCACCCTAAGTTGATCCGCATTCCATTGACCAATGCACGGTGCACCGATCGACTAAATCGTCTATAACTTTTTTATTTATTGATCTAGATTCATGAAATTTGGTGTGTAAGTCAAGGAGGGTATGTTGCGTATGACTGCGTCATCAAATTTTAAAAATATGTCTTAGATTTATATTTATTGGGTGATAAACATAAACAAAGAATAAATTTATGTGTTTTGTAGCTAGTAATCACATAAAAATAGAGGTACATTGACATATTACATTTTTTTGTGGTTTAAGGAATCTTGTAAAAGAGAACATTAATGCATTTCACGTCTTATACAGGGCGGTACTTTTAACAGAAACGGTGTTACTATATCGCAAAGTATATAGTGATTTAAATGGAGAAAAGGCTACGTAGTTTACAGTACACAAAACAACACGTACTTTGTTTACATATATACAGGGTATTCCACGTAACTGGTTCATTAAAAGTTTATGATGTTCTATTATTTACTTATATTTGAGATTTTGGCACCAGTATCTGTTCGATTGGAACTATAAATGCAAAATACCTTAACCAAAATATCACTTCCGGTTGACCGAAAATGGATGTCAACTTTGTTATTTTAAATAGAATGATATAATTTTTTATTTATTTTTGGATTCTACAACTATAAATACGTTAGTTTTCATTAGCTATTCCTATAGCTACATGTTGCCGTTTTTGAGTTATTTAAGTTTTTCTTTTTTTTAGTCATAATCATTGCATCATTGAGAAATTAATATCTCGATTAATACTGCAAGTGGAGACTCCAAATTTGCTATGTTATGAATGTAGATATAACTCTAAGAAACGGTAAGCACACTTTACATTCTAACATACAGGCTGTTCAAAACTGAGGAACAAAGTGACATATTTTCAAATATAGAAAACTCATTTTTTTTTAAATAGAACACCTGTATTTTAATTCGAGATTAGGAAGTAAAATATCATCCCCTATCACTTATATAAAGCATTCCCTATACCTATCTTTAATAGATTTTGAGATATGAGCGACTTTTTGTTAAACAGACTAAGTAGCCCTATCTTTAAATGTTTGTAGCTGGCTCTGAAATGGATTCACGTCAAATTCATGTATTATTTTTGAATAACCATACAAGAATGTCTGTTCGAATAGTCATTTCTATTAATATTGCGTTGTACGAAAGTGTAATTACAATGATATACATAAACACTTTCGGTTAGTCAATGAATTTGACATTAATCCCATTCAGAGCCAGCTATAAACACGCAAAGATAGGGCTACTTAGTCTGTTTAACAAAAAGTCGTTCATATCTCAAAATCTATTAAAGATAGGTATAGGGAATGCTGATATAAAGTGATAGGGGATGATATTTACTTCTAATACCGAATTAAAAATACAGGGTGTTCTATTTAAAAAAAAAGAAATACTTAGTCTGTTTAACAAAAAGTCGCTCATATCTCAAAATCTATTAAAGATAGGTATAGGGAATACTCATATAAAGCGATAGGGGATGATATTTACTTCCTAATTCCGAATTAAAATACAGGATGTTCTATTTTGAAAAAAAAATGAGTTTTCTGCATTTGAAAATACGTCACTTTGTTCCTCAGTTTTGAACACCCTGTATGTTAGAATGTAAAGTGTGCTTACCGTTTCTTAGAGTAATATCTACATTCATAACAGCAAATTTGGAGTCTCTACTTGCAGTATTAACCGAGATATTAATTTCTTAATGATGCAATGATTATGACTAAAAAAAAAAAAAGAAAAACTTAAATAACTAGAAAACGGCAACATGTAGCTATAGGAATAGCTAATGAAAACTGACGTATTTATATTTGTAGAATCCAAAAATGAATAAAAAATTAGATCATTCTATTTAAAATAACAAAATTGACATCTATTTCCGGTCAACCGGAAGTGATATTTTGGTTAAGGTATTTTGCATTTATAGTTCCAATCGAACAGATACTGGTGCCAAAATCTCAAAATATAAGTAAATAATAGAACATCATAAACTTTTAATGAACCAGTTACGTGGAATACCCTGTATATGTTTAGATCCATGTTTTGGTTTAATACTTATGTACAGATTTAAGATCACAGGAATTTTACTTTATTTTATCTCTTTTATTACTTATGCATATTGATATTGTAATTTTGTAATTATCCTATTATTGGGCCTTTAATGGTCTGTTGGGTAATAAAGGTTATTATTATTAAATTATATTATAGATCTTAACATTCATTTCTACATCATAACAAGCCCGTGTAAGCTTCATATTGTCACCCCAAAACAATATTTTCTAAGTGGGAATAACAATCTATATTGGCTAACCGAATATCGCCATGATCTTAAGGGGGGGAGTGTGGGAGAAGGGGTAATAATGATGATACTATAATTTTAATTTAAGATTAAAAAAGCAGCCGACTTTTTTTTAGTTAAATAAAAAACCATCTTCACTACTTCCCCTATAAACTCAAGCTGATTACGCACCTATTTACTGCTATCCATAAACAACAATAAATACAGCAGAGTGACCTATTTATTTACTAAACGTTACTCGGAAATATTTTCCCATCCGAATTATGTATGTATTCGACGCGAAAAACGCACGTTTTTAAAAAACGTAGATGAAAATGACCTCCGTGAATCATGAATAAAAATTCTTCGTGTGTGCGACAAAATATGCATCAAATTTTCCGTTTCTATTTAGTTTCAGTACGACGATGGCAAAGCTTAAACACTATTTGCAGCTGTGTTATATAATCGTAAAACTTGTCAATTTTATTGAGTGCCGTTTAAGCTACGAACTACAAACAGACCATCGCCAAATTACTAACGATATCGACGATGAGGGCATCAACAGATACAAGTACGATACCGTTCAGGACGGCCAATCTGAAGAGGTGGAGAATACAACGTTTACTTTTCGCATAAACAGATTTCAAGGTTTCGACGATTCTGATTTTGGGTGCTACTTGAAACAGAAGATGAAGAAATTCGTCAGCAAAGCGAGTCGGTATCCTCTATACACCGTCATGCATTATTATCATCCCCAAAAGATTATGCTCAGCGAAGAGATAGAGTTAAGTCAAGAGGACATAGCTACGCCGAAAGGGAACAAGTTGAAATGGTGGTGCACGGACAAGACGAAGCCGCTATTGCTGAAAAACGGAACGGTGTACTGCTCGATCTACAAGAAATGGGTCAGATCGTGTTCTTTACCGGATGGTACGAAAGTGGCGTGCGTACAAGAGTTGCTGAACGTTACCGCGTGTTCGCTGAAGAAGCAGAAGACGTTGGTGGATATGCCTTGCGTTACTACGGTGAATATCCGACGGGATAAAGGTGTTAATACGCGTTGTGTCACTGTAATATTCGAAAAAATCGAGAGACCCGACGAATTAACAAACGAGGAGTTTGCGTGGCTTGCGGTTTACGATGAGGATTTTAAGGAAAGAGCGACGGCCAAATTTTACGACATATTTCGTTCTGTACTGTGCATAATATTTTGTTGAATTTCAGCATGTATGATATAATTATTTTTATTGTTATATTTATGAATGTATGTGTAGCTATATTAAATATTTATTTAATAATAGTAGCTTTTATTCAGTAATACGTATATAATTATGTGTTGAATACATCATTCGTTATTTTACATACATTGCAAACACTAAAATACTATTATATAATTAGAAAGGGAAAAGTGTAAATATAGCTATAACATAAACCATAGTCGCCATTTAATTAGAACTAACTATTATATTCAAATTGAATAATAAAAAATTATATATATGTAGACAATAGTGATAAGAATTGATAATTGAAAAATTCCTACACATTATAAGAAGTACTAGTGGTAAGTATATTTCTGAGTTTTAGTTTTTTCACTGATAAATCTTTTATATTCAAAGATAAGTGCTTATAGATACAGCACTGAATACTGAATAGATAGAGGAAGGTGGGGCAAGATGGGAACATTAAGCTTTAGAACACTGCATCAGGATTGCAAATTGATATACAAGGTTCTAAGTACGCTTGTTGTAATCTTTAAACATTTATCTGCTGATGGATGAATTTACAATTTTTCGATGGGTACTCTTGATGTTGTGAGAAAATTTTCAAAAGAAAATCTTGCCCCACCATGAGGGCAAGATGGGGTTCCAGTTAAGAATGGGTCGTACCATAAATCTAGGTAATAGGTAAAAAAAAAAATAGATTCTTAAAATATTCTTAAAAACATGCAGGAACAAAGCTTAAACTCTTTAGACCGGAACTACTTAAAATCAAAAAAAATACAATAACGATAAGAATATTAAACTTAATCTTCACAATTTCTCACTTGAGACAATAGAAGACGAACTCATCCACGTTATTCGCACAGCCTCCATGTACCCAACCTCGCCATCCATGGCATTGTATCAATACTTCCCCTTACAATACTAACACTGAGCGTCATCTTCCTCAACAGAAGAACTTGATTATTTCCTTGACGTTTTCTAAAAATCTATCTCTTTGCGTTCCTTACAAAATTCGGCTTCTTGATCTCTTCTGTTTTCTTCTTTGTCATTTTTTTTTCCTTTAACTCTCCCTCAGCACTTCTAGTTGCCTTAGTGATTCTCCAGACTTCTATTTTCTTGTAGCAGATTTTTATACGTAGTGCTTGTAAGGATTTTTGTTTTTCCCTTGTTACGCTTTGATTGAACCTGTATTTTATTCCTAACATGAGAAATAGGCAATATGTCTTCGAGAAAGCATAATGGCATACGCAGGCATAACGGACCAGACTGAAGAGTGAGATAATGATGTCCCCATGTTGCCCCATACCAATAGCCCCATCTTGCCCCTTTGGGACATTTTTTGGTTATGTTATAATAACATATTAAATATTTGAAATAAACAATAACACACTATAGAAAATACATGCAATACATGTCAATTAATAAGCACAAAAAAGTGTAGTTGTAAATAAGTTACTTATGCTTCCGATACTGGCCGTTGAACTCACCATCAAAATAATAACGAAATTCTGGAAATTGCAAAGTTCACGCACAAACAGCAATAACTTTGTTATTACGACTAGTAAAGCTTCCTACATTACAACAAACATAAAACAGCACTTGTCAATATTAGGACTGCTATTATTTGATAGATGCTTACTGCCGTTTTGTAGATAAGACGATGTCCCCATTATGCCTCGTGGCCCCATCTTGCCCCACCTTCCCCTATATATGTAGACAATAGTCATAAGAATTGATAATTAAAAAATTCCTACACATTATAAGAAATATTAGTGGTAAGTATATTTCTGAGTTCTAGTTTTTTCACTGATAAATATTATATATTCAAAGATAAGTGATTATAGATACAGCACTGAATACTGAATAGATACCTTCACAAAAAAAGTTGATATCAACACTCTGTATACCAAAATACGGCTTCAAGTTAAAATTCTCCACTAACTATAGATAATTGTCAGTTACTACTACTCTATAAATTTCAAAGTCAAGTTTCTACTAGAAGAATCGAATCAGCCAATCCAGTATAAGAGATGCACTCTATAGGATGTCATAGAAAAAAAACTACAATGCATAGCAACATGTGATAGAGGACCAAGAAATAACAAAAAAGAGTTCCTATACACTAATGTCCGATTGCTGTTTGTTTTCAAGTTACAAGCTGTTGGAGTTAAAATGCTTTTATTAAACAAACAACATTCAAAAAAGTTCTGCATAAGGCGTTCAAATTAATAACCTTGTTTCTGAGTACACATTTCCAATATTCGTGTTAATGACTGACGGCATCTTTGAAATATGTTAGCATTATTACGAAATCTGTCAGCAGACTCCACAATTCTGTTCCATAACTGTTCTTCACTATTTAGTTCTGTGGCATACACTTCACCTTTCATAGATATCCAAAATGAAAAATCGAGAGCATTAAGGTCGAGACTACGAGCTGGCCATGGTATAGATGCCCCACGACTGATCCACCTATTTCCAAATTTTCTTTGCAGAAATTCCGATACTCTCCTAGAATAGTGAGCTGGCGCGCCGTCATGCATGTAGTACATTCTTCTTATAATATTCAATGGAACATCTTCATTTTCCAAAAAAAAAATCGATAGAGTTCGCCTGTCAATCGTCTGGGCATTCGAAATGGACCAATTAGATAATTGTCGATTATACCTGCCCACACATTAATGGAAAACCCATACTAGTAATTCCGTATTACGTTCTGATGAAGGTTTTCATCGCTACAATAATGCATATTGTGAATATTCAAAATGCCATCCCGACTAAAACCTGCTTCATCGGTAAAGAAAATTAATGACAGAAAGTTGTGCTCTTTATTTTGCAACCACCCAGCAATACTGTAAACGCGGTAGAAAATCCTGCTCCAATAGGTGATGGATTTTTTGGAAATGAAATGAAGGAAGAAGTTGTTCTTTGAGGACTTCCCTAACAGATTCACGATTGACATTCGGTACAGCTGCACTTATTCTTCCGGTGCTTATTTTAGGATTATCTTCTACTACTTGTAAAATAGCTCCTTCATTTGCAACAGTACGACGAGTTCTGTTAACCCCAGAATTAAAGTTTGGTTTTTTTAAAGCAACCATATTCTCCCAAACGCCCATGTACGTCAATAAATGTCCTAAGATTAGGAACTTGCCTTAATGGGTATCTCTCTCGATAGATCCGTTGAGCTTCGGAAGAATTTGAACGAGCTTCGCCGTAACACATGATCATGTCTTTGTATTCTACGAAAGTATAGCGCACCATTTCGAAATAAAACTTTCCAGACACTATACTAATAAATATTGGTTTGACATTTACCAAATGTTTTTTTCACGAAATCACAGCCTACCTTAAAATATTTTTTATTGCCTAGGTAATACTAAAATACAAGAACAATATAAAAACAGTTTGTAACTTGAAAAAAAAAAGCAATCGGACATTAGTGTATAGGAACCCTTTTTGTTATTTTGCTATATGTGCTATGCATTGTAGTTTTTTCTACGTCACCCTGTATATAAAAACCAATATTTAACCAACACAACTTCATTGTGTGTATAATGATACGTCATTAAGAATATTTTAATTCTTGGAACTTGTTTGTAATATGTATGTTGACATTATATTAATTTAACCTTGAAACGAATTGCTATTTGAATAAAAAAAGTGTTTTTACACAAATTGGAATACGATTTTGTTTCCCAATGTTACGGGAAAAAAATGTATAGATAAATTACCGTTAATAAAGTTTTAAAAAATATTATACTACGTCAGAGTAGTAAAACCTATTTCTATGTCTTTGTTAGAGATTGGAATTCCTGTATTTTTTATCTAAACAAATTCCAGGACCGGTTGTCAAATCAACTTGTACGACTTCCAGAAATAACAGATCTTTATTATTACATAATAAAGATATACAAGATATATAATAAGAATGACATTATTACATAATAATCGATTTTTATGTACATATTTTACGTAATTATCATTTAAAATAAAATTTCCAAAGTAGTTAGAATCTTGTTAGAATGTTGCAAATGTTTTCAGGTTCAGATTCTCAGATATCAGCATTAAACAGAGAGGTTGTAAGACAGACTACGAAAACAAACATTATTTAGAATTTAGATGATGGAATTGTGACAATATAATGTCTGTCATAATTGTATATCATGTAACAAAAGACAGCCAAGAAACTGGAGACACTGGATCGCCTTTTTATTGAAATTATCAATTATTAATTAACAATCAGTCTCATTTCTGGTACATTATGAATTTACAGTATAACAATATAATAAAATAAATTTAAAAAAAATACAATGCCATTTTTTCACACACTTATTTAATAAATCTTATTTCACAAACATCATTATATAAAAATATTGAATACGTTCATTTATTTTTGACTATAATATCTAACAACAAGAATTATTTAGTACTACATCCTAATATATCACACTTTTTTTTTTGACAATATCAACAATTTCCTTTTAGAAAAACAAGAAATTACCAACCACACCTAACACTTCAGACACCTTCTGACCAGTTTGTTCCTGCATCATCGCATTACTCTTGGCCAACTTGACGAACTCCTCGTTGGATAAATTAGGCGGGATCACGGGTTCCTTAATCGGTTCAGCGATCACAGTGACACAATATTTTTTACCAAAACCGCGACTGTTCGCAGAAAGATTCGTCTGATCCATACTGGGAATGGAGACTGACGACGCGGTTGTAGATGATGTTATATTATCTGCATTTTGACCGACGGAACTTGAACTTTCTGTAGTAGTGGTTGTTGTTGAGTTATCCTCAATGGATCTTTTAGATAATTTATTCACCGACAATTTCCCGCTGGTAAAATCGCCGAAAACGTCAACTGTTGTAACGCACGGTATCAGAATGTTTGTCGTATTCAAGGACGTGCCGTTACAATTGGTGGAATTAGCTTCGCAAGGCAAGGTTATGGTCGAGTTCAAGCATCTTAAAGATGTGGCATTCTCGGTGGAATTACAATCAGTTGTGATCTCCAACGCAGCGATGCAGTAAACCGTACCGTTGCTCATGCAAAGAGGGGAAGTATTTGGAGTGCAGAACGTCACATTGTTGCATTGGCTGATATCACTGGACTCCACAGTGGATTCTTTAGGTATTGGCTTATCACCGTGATGGTAGTGATGCACCACTGAGTATTGAGGATAACCACCAGGTCCTCCTCCAATGTATTGGGGACCGTTGTTGGTGTTGGTAAGGCCTCCGAGTTTATAACCGAGGTATAAACCTAAAGCTGATCCCCCAAACCTGCTAGCACTGAATTCCTGACGCTGTGATCCTTGTTTTGTTGCCATCCACCAGGAGAATAGAATTGTTACCAGGAAAACCTGGTTGACTGTATCCTGGCTGATTATAATGTGGTGGATTGTATCCTGGTTGGTTATAATGTGGTTGATTGTATCCTGGTTGGTTATAATGGGGTTGATTGTACCCAGGTTGATTATAGTTCGGATAACTCTGTTGCGTTTGGATATTATAGCGTGGCGTTGTTGACCTCTGCGCAGCACTTGGCCGATTATACGAAGGCTGATTATAATTCGGATGTGCTTGCTGCGTTTGTATATGATACCGTGGCGTTGTCGCCCTCTGCGTGGTCGTCCTTCTATTCGGTCCCCTTGTAGGCACCCTCCTAGCGCTTGATCCGAATCCACCACCGCGCCTACACTCCGATAAATCCAACAACACGAACACCGACAAAATCAACGCAAACGCGTACACGATCTTGGCCATTATTAGTATTGAACTTTCTACTAGAACGTTTCCGAATAACTTTCGTTCCGATTTTGTCGCGTACAATCCAACGTTAACGCGTAATAAACAGGTGGATTACTAACAGACGTTGGAGGACGGCAGGTGTTAGGTAAAAACCATGTGATTCAGTTCTCCCACCCTACTCTTATACCGACTCGCTGTGACGGAGGTAAAGTGCGGTCGGTTTCAAGTGAAATCGGACGGTCAGAAAGACCACGGCTAATCTGCTACGTCATCGAGGGGATAACCAGTATGCCACAGTAAACAGTCGCTTTAGATTATATCTATTTACAATGCGTTGATATTATTGCTGTGTGGTAGGAAAAATGTAGTATAACTGATGTGTGTGCATCGTTGACGCGTTTTGTGATTGCTGTAAAACTCCTGAGCGATGAATCATATTTTTTTTTTTATTATCGAAATACTGAGTTATGTTACTGTGGATATTTCTCATTTTGTCTGATTTTTTTTTTATTGAAATGATAGGAATGAAAAATTAAACAACTTATATATTTTCAGTTTTTTTATTATAGTAGTTAAATTAGATATATAATAATATATTAATAATAAAAATTTTATTTCTAAATGCAATACATATACAAGTGACAAAAACAGAAACAGAACTCACATAAACAAAAAATACATCAGCCATACCAGAAACAAATAGCTTACGTGTCATAAAGATCTTGAACGCGGTTCAACACAGATTTAAATTAAATAATTCCTAACAGCCAGAAATATTATATAGATATTTTTAAAAATATATTTTATAAATATTTTTCGTGAGAGGTTTTTGAATATATGAATGAACTAAAATTGTTCTTGGTTATTTAGAATGTATAACGTCGATAACGAAAAGTTGAAACATACATAGAGTTGTCTAAAAAGCAAGAACTTGTTTTTTTCACACTCACCATACAAGTTAATAATCAATAATTCTGGCATCTTTTAAGGCATACTGAAGGTTTATCAAATTAATCACTATTTTTTAATTGAAGTGTTCTAAATAAAAAAACAAACGTAAGTATTATCATTTTATTTGAATAAGCCAATAAAAATGAAAAATACTCATTTTTAAGTCTAGCTTTGGCTGATGCCAGGTACAACCCTATGACTTTTTTCATATCTTCGGTAGTTGCGCTCTCATGGCGTTTCCTTGTAGCCTCTAAAACAATATGTCAATTGTATTAGATCATACCATGAATAAAACATCGTACAACATTATCAACACCTACTAATACATTTGGAACATTTACAATAATTGGAGTGGCAGCTACATTCTAATACTTAGGATACTTATTTTTACTTTATTTCATAATATTTGAAAACATTCTACGTACAAACAATAAAACAACACAACGTATTCTAACCTCTATTTGAGGTTATGACGCTTATCTACCGAGATGAATCTAACGGACAAACGAATGAAAACGTTGATCATACGCACGTGCGCGTATGCATTCTATGTACCTAATCCATAGACGCATAAGCAATACTAAATCATATAACACCGGTACCGTAATGAATACAGGTGTTGTGTTGACGTTCGCAACTTACAAATATTACAAATAATATAATACAAAACGCAGATATATTAATAGAAAATATATTAGGTATCTAATTTAATCTTTAAACTATCATTTTAAATAGGTACATACCTACTTAATATGTATGCGTATTTTACCCATTTTATATTATTCGTCCTACGCACCAAATGTACAAAAGCAAAAATTCAATCTTTTTTTTTTATATGAAATAAATATTTACAGAAATACAAAGCAAAATATTCTTGCAGAGTTATGAAAAATATATTGAGAAAACATTTGCAATAAATATGATTAATGCTACATAACATATATATTTTTTAAATGTTTTCCTAATATATTTTCTATAATATATTTTAATGCATATTATATTAATATAACTAATATTCAAGAAAGATTTAATATTTTTTAAATATTTATAAAATATGAAATAAATATAGTTGGTCACTGGGGAACTTACTGCTTTTTTGAACTGAAATCGTAATAAATCAAGTATATAAACATCATAAAAAGTTAACTCGTAATTCGTAAAGTTCTCTCCTGAATTAAGAAAATTTTCAGATTGTTTCCGCCTACAAGAAATAAAATTAGAGTGATTAAAAGTCAATAGAGAACTAAGGTTACATTTTTCTCGAAGTGTTTCAAGATATATCAAATATTTGATAACGCACTACAAAGATTATTATCAACATGATCAATCCACTTGAAGTTTTCGTTTATAATTAATCCGAAAATTTTATAAGAAGGATCCAAATTAAAAACATGATCATTTATTTGAATCGTATCAAAAGACTTAGTTTTATTATGAAAATTGGAAATTGAATTCATCCATTTATGAATTGTGTTCAAAGTTGCTAAAGCCATGTTATTACGTGTATCAATATTTTCTGATTTAATAATTAAACTAACATCATCCACATATAATACAGCATTTTTTTATATTTTTCAAAACTTTTGGCAAGTCGTTTATATATACCAGACATAGTGTGGGATCCAGGACAGAACCCCATGGTACGCCAAGATTTATATCGATGCAACCTGACTGACCATAACAACTTCTTACGATCCAATAGGTTACACAATACAAGAATTAAAATTTGTTTGTGGATAATATTTATATATTTTTTTGCATTTGTATTGTCAAATAGCTATAAAACATATTTTTTTGTTTTGTTTTATGTTAAACGCTAATTATTTTCATATGTAAATTCGTGTAGTCGTGTCATTTTAACATAGGATCTATCCATACGACCATCACCGTAGCAGGCGAAGAGCAAGTCACACCAAGTGCTGACTCTGTCTGAAAATCTGAATTATATAGGAATAAACAACACAATTCGGTTTTGTTCTGCTTGCTAAGTTCATTTCTTCCGGCCATTTTTATTGTATATGCTGTTTTATTGTTTATATCCATATTTGAGTTTGTTTTTTATTTTTTTATATACAGTAATTATAAGATATTTATTCGTGGAATTTATAGTAATTATTAGTGTTTAGTTTTAGAGGAAGCTGCAGTTTAGAAACATTCCGAATGTGGACCACCGATTTGTGATTTATACGTATCAGAAATGCCTATACGTTTTTTGAACGAATGAAAAGAAAGTACTCTCTCAGAAAAGTTCTATTTCCAGGTTACCTACGAAGAATTTTTGACAGATTTAACTGGATAGTAACGATGTGGAAGGGAAAGTTATTAAAGACCACTTTTGCAAACGTATAATAAGCAGAGGAATGATTATTCTCTAGATATCTGTAACTTATAAGTATAGCTTATACTGGTTTAAACTCTAGAGCGATGCTATGCTTTCTTTATTCCAGGTTTGTCAAAACCCTGTGACCTAATACCACATCCTATGAGTGGTATACGCAAATCTGTCGCTCAAATTAATTACACAATAGTCATTCAAATACATTAATCACACTATCATGACAACTCAGAATTTATATTAAATTATTCGTGGAAAAGAAATTATTTCTGTACACAGCACGCAAATAAACACGTTTGACCAATCCATAATACATATGCATGTTGATTTTAGATACACACGACTTCCGTTTGTTTTATCTATGTAAACATACAATAGTTATTATAAAATTTCAACGATTGTTGTTGCTATACAAAAAAAGAGAACAGAGAACAGCATATATACAATACGTGTAGTTCTTCGAAACAATTGTGCAATTACCGTGTTTCTGATGGATGTATATTGAAGTGCTAACATTAAATTGTATCGCTATTCATTTCCGGCGCGTGATGTATGAATTTATGGCACGAAAACCGAAAATTCAATGGAAATAAATACGTACAATGGACGTCAGAGAGAATAACATCTTTGTACTTTTTTAAGTGTTGAGGTAAATTGTCAAAAAAATAAATTAGCGTAATTAGTAGAATAGGATTAATCGTTGTTTTATAATGGGTAAATGAAACAGTTAGATACTTAATCTAATGTGCATCATTACTATCATTATTAAAAAAAACATTTAATAATCATAACAGTTTGTGATTGTAAACTTGTTTCAGAGTTTATAATGAGATTTTCTTTATTTAACCTGCCTAGTATCTACTTCTAATTAGATATCAGGTTTTAGTTAAAAGAATAAAAAACTTGTTTTATAAAACATTTGCTCTTTGTTAAAGTCTTTTTCAATCAACAAATAAAACATTGCCATAGCACACAGAATAACTTGCATATGGAACATTATTCAACAGTGAAGCAAATACTTACGACCATAACAAATTGAAGACCAAATGAAAAACAAAATTAAAACAAGATTTTTTATTCTTTTGACTGAAGTCTGATTGCTCATTAGAACTAGATACTGTTTAATATTGTAGACTTGTCAAATTTAAGAGTTTATTGATATATATACAGGGTGTTTTGAAACATCGTTTAAAGATTTTAAGGGCATGTAGTACGACCGAAAGTAAGGTTAAAAGTCATAATAAACATATGTCCATAAATTAACTGTTTACGAGATAACAGCGATTTTATCGCAATTGCAGAATAAGTTTGCTTTAGCGGTTTTTATTAAGATGTTATTGCATTTTAACATAAAATAGATTATAACTAAAGAAGATGTTCAAAATGACGTCCTTCCATTTTGACACAGGATCTACATCTGCTTTCAAAGGAAGCGCGTACTCTTTCAAAAAACAAGGGTTTTGCTCGTATTATCTGGCAACCGTGTTCTATTCGTTGGCGCAACTCTGGAAGATCGTTTACCGGTGTTGCGTACACTAAACTTTTCAAATAACCCCAGATACTAAAGTCCAACGGGTTTAGATCGGGAGACCTTGGAGGCCAAGCAATGGGACCTGCTCGCCCTATCCATCTTCCAGGAAACTCATTGTTAAGATCTTCCCTAACAGCACGCGTAAAGTGCGGTGGAGCTCCACCTTGCATAAACCAGAGGTTCAGTCTTAGATTTATAGGTAAATCTTTCAAAAGTTCAGGTAAAGTATTTTCCAAGAACTCGAGGTATGCAGGACCTGTTAAGCGTTGTGGCAAAACAATCGGTCCTAACAACCGTTCCCCTATCATGCCTAACCAGATGTTTAGAGAGAAACGTTGCTGGTGCCTGGCTTCAACGGTAGCATGAGGATTCTCGTCACACCAAACGTAATTATTGTGGAAATTAAATATTCCATTTTTAGTAAAACCAGCTTCATCAGTGAAAAGGATGTTATCAGCGAAATCTGGCCGATCAACAGCTGTTCGCAAAAACCACTCACAGAAAGCCCTTCTCGCTTGATAATCCGGAATAGTAAGGGCTTGTACCCGTTGGATATGGGTAGGGGTATAGGAGTTGCTCACGAAGAGTTCTCCAAACAAGATTGCTGCTTACACCCACTTGAGTCGAAATTCTTCTAACACTAGTTTCGGGATTTTCATCAATAATATTCAAAATTCGATCTTCTATCTGTGGAGTACATGCTCTTCTCTGCCGTCCAGTATCACAAGACCGCTTCACAAACGAACCAATTTCTCTTAGTCGTTGAAACACCGTCTGAAACATCAGATGCGAAGGCAGTTGGCGATCAGGAAACGTTTCAGCATAGAAGCCACGTGCTTGTAAAGAATTCCCATTAGCACGACCGTACATGAACACCATATCGCTCATTTCAGCATTAGAATACGCAACCATTGTAATTGCTACAAATTGCACTAAACGTCAAATTAAACTATCATAAAACAATAGCTGATAAGCACCTGTTTACTGGGATATGTTATATCCATGTCCTACTAGGAACACTCGCTGTTATCTCGTAAACGGTTGATTTGTGAACATATGTTTATTATGACTTTTAACCTTATTTTCGATCGTACTATATGCCCTTAAAATCTTTAAACGATGTTTCAAAACACCCTGTATAGAGCTATTTGTAATCAAGTTAAATTTCGTTGTTATTATAGTATAACATATCAAAAAAGATATCACAACAACTGTATCGTCGTAATAGACACATAAATATTCATATATATCATAATATTCATATCACATTACATCAGATTTGATTAATTCAGAATTATTTCCATTATCAACCGAATGAATTTCGTAAAAATAAGAAAAACTTATTTCTTAAACATGCACTGCGCTCTTCCCCTAAGTTAGAAGTGTCACGAATTTAACTTTAAGAGACAAAAGCTATTCAAATCTATTTGAAAAAAAAAATATTAAATTCTTCAATTTAATAGTCGCATGAAAATAATGTTTTTTTTTATTACATAAGCACTGAAGTTACAACCACAAAATGCAACAAATTAATAAATTATTAAAAAATAAAAATCCGGTTTACTCATTAAATTATTATTCACACATATTTCACTCACCGGTGTTGTCAAAAAAAATAATTAATTTAATCTTTGCAAAGAAATTAATTCCTTCTGCGTCACACGCCTCCCAAAGTCATCAAGACGATCTAAATACCCCTATACGACAAAATTTGCGATCCAAACCGACGCACAATACTCCCTTTACACAACATATTCAGAAACATTTACAGAAGCAGGTTGTAGCTGCTAACGTAAAGAAACAGTTTTATGCATCACACATTTTATACACTACTTTACTGCTACGAATATTCATGTATGTTTCACATTATTCGTACTTGTCTCCAATATCAGGAAAAAGTAGCAGCTTCTTTTGCTATTGATAAGCTGATACAAACTGCTAACGGTTATTAGCTGCTACAAAATAGCGGTTTGTTTCGTAGCAATTCATCACTATTGTATTATTATTATAGCTATTGTTTTTTACATACATATTTAATGTTCACAAAGTTGCATTAGCATTTGTCAAAACAGATCTAAGCTTATTTAGGGTTCTATTGACGGATGTATTCGAAGTGCCGATATGTTTCGAAATGTCATAAAATATTTTTTCTATTTTGCGTTCATAAAAACGCAATTGTAACACGCTTTCGCGTATCGCAACGCCTTTTTTCATTTCTATAGGTTGGCTGTATTGAATACATTATGACAGAAAGCAAAATTGACGTTTAATGCATGTAAATTGTAAATACTTTAATCAAAAATTCTATACAAATTTAGTTTACATTGTTATTGTTATGAAACGTGGAATTACTGTATACATTTACACTGACGGAACAAGTATCTTGAGCATGTATTGTTATGCCAGGCAAATTCTTCGTAACAAAGTTTTGCTGAGTTATGTTATTGGCTTTAATGGTAGACTCTTGTGATTGAGAATCATTCGATGATATAACTCTAGAATGACCAGATGTACTTGGCCCTGATAAGTTGTGCGCTACAGCCACTTTACTTTTCATAGATGTTTCGATGTAACCCTCAGCTACCGCAGATGACTTCCATCCACCATGACGTTTTATAGTCAGCAAATCACTGCCTGCGTCTGCTAAGTGTGTAGCACTAGAACGTCTGAAGCAATGTCCAATATAAAGCTCTGAATGGGCAATTTAGAAAATCAGCTATTAATTTAGGCATTTTGCCAATCGTATTAATTCCAATCGGGCACGATATACAATACCATTGCGATATGTAAGGAAGAATCTTGAATGATTATATTTTTTTAGTCGCAGGGCGACATATTTTTTAATTAAAGTAATCCATCTTTCATCCGTAATTGCAAAAACTCTTACGATATTATTTTTGTGTTTAGGTACTGTCACCAAAATATATCACTCTTAATTCTAAATCATGTATTGGACATATTTGTTAATTCATCTCGTCTACAGGCACCTGTGTACCCATTATTAAAACGATCTAAAATAAAATCCATTACATAAAAAATTACATTTTGCAAATAAATATCGTACCTTTATTGCTAATACAATGCCCCAGAACCTTCTTCTATAAATTTATTAATATCTTCAATGCATAAAATTTTAGATTTCTTAGCCTCGTATCCCTCAGAGAATCGTTTTAAATAGGCTTGTAATTTAATATATTTTGATATGTCTGTATTTTTTAAATGGAAAAGCAAGAACGAAGCATGGAATACATAGACCATAAGTAGAAGATTTCTTATTTTTACCTTGTAATTCAAAATATGCCAATAAATGTTTTCAGATATTGTGTTGACATTATTCTGTACAGCCCATAGTTCAAATTGATGGTAGCATTTTTCATATACTGCTTTTGATTTTTTCGGTAATAAATTTATGACGGCGTTATCCGCAATTTCACGCAGTTGTGGTGGCGTACAAGATAAATTTGTCTCAGTATCACTCATTTTTTACAGTTTACAGAGACTATATTATGAAATATATTGTTTAAACAATTTAAATAGCCGAATTTGAATTTTGAATTCGTCAAATGTCAATCGTATGTCAATGTGACCAACTTCATATAAAAATAAAACTCAACATTTTTTAATGAGATTTTATTAAGTATTTATTATCAATTTATAATGCAAAATAGAAAAAATAGTAAAAGACTCGTTTCATAAGGCTTTTTTCGCACTCGTTCATTAGAAAACTCGCCTGCGGCTCGTTTTCTAAACTTGAACTCGTGCGACAAAATCATGCCTTATGAAACTCGTACTTTAATATACTATTAATCGTTTCCATCTCGTTATACATTCGCAATGGCATTTTCCATTGTCATTGCTTTTATCAAAAACGCCGCGTCTGCAATTGACTTCAATAATAAAGAAAACAAGCACAATCACATGAAATATTCAAACTAAAATTGCTAATTATTACCAATTGACCTGCACATATTCTGAGAAATCTATTCCACACATTCTTTTTTGTTGTTTACGTATATATGCTGTAATGGACAGATGATTGTGGTACGTCAATTGCGTGAATATTTAAAAACAGAAAACATATGTTAAGTATAATACATCCTTCAGTCGAGTAGACAATTATTTCGGTTAAACGTTAATTGAGTCTCATTAGCTCGGTTGTATGATGGTCTCATGACTTCGTCGTATCATGCACTAGTTTTCGTACATCTGCCTAAAAAAAAAAAAATCGCGATACAGCTACATAATAAAACGCCTATTATATTTTTTACTATCAATTCTGAATCAACATTAATCTAGAATTTAAAATCGCGATTCAATGCCCGTTTTAAAACGGCATCAGATGCGGTATTTTTAGCGCTTAAATTTAGGAGCATATGAATATCACGTTAGGCGAAAACACTGACCGTAGGTACATACCCGCTCTTCTCGTTAATAATGAATATGATAATCGATACGCACGGTCTGATTTACTGCTGTTCCCGATTTCATGAATAAGAGCTTATAAATTGAACATTTTCCGGTCGAATTGTTTTGATTGTAAAGTATTTTTACGCGACCGTAAAATCGATCCGACCGCAAACATATATACGCACGATGTTAAATACGATCCTGAGGCGAATTTATGATTGATGGCTAAATCCATGCTGTTGGACTTCGTTTTGGAAAAAAAAACGGTAATATTAAAACTGCTAGCGTAGATAATTTATATTATAGGATGGCCGTTTTGTGTTCTAACGTAAAGGACCACAGAATGAACTGTTAATTATAAAATTTCTAGAATAACCACTTATAACTTATATCAAATAATTATTCAGGAAAGAGGAGATACTGTTTTCTTTGATGAGATTTAACTCAGCGTTGTCTATTCAATTTCCTCTAAAAGTGACATCTTCTGCTGGTTCTCCGGAAAACTTTGCGAGTAACTTACCAATGTCAGGTATGCCTCTGTCATGATCCGTCCATTCTGAGAACTGAAACAAAACATATTTTAAGTCTAACATCAGTGCACAAATAACCAATACATATACAGGGTGTATCAAATAAAAAAGTAAATTTTGCTTGGGTGTTAACTACACGACATATAAAGCACAAACCCACCGAAACCGGATTTCATCATTAAAGAATAAAAAAAAAAGTAAAATTTAGAGCCAAAAATTCTTTAGTCCGGGCCTGATGCAAGGAAACGTCATGTTAAGCACCCGCTAAACGTGGTATTATGTATAAATACATTGCACTCATTTAGTATTATTCTTAATGGTATGCCGTAAGTTCATTTAACATCATTCTGAATAAATAAAGGCCCTTGTAAAAATAGCAAAACTGAGGCATTTTAAATTTCTTCTTTTTATAAAATAAACATTCCTTTTTTGTTAAGAGCATTCTACGTAAGTCTACAAAGTATTATTTTTAATATCCTGATAAGACGTTCTAGTTTCACCGGATATGCGACTTCGTAGAAACGTAAATATTTTTCTTTTGCTTTGTCGAATCGAGAGTTAGTTGTTAATAAACGGTACCACATGAATCTGAGTTATTTCTTTTGGATTTATTTAATCAAATAACGCAAAATGAATTGAATCGAATTGCACAGAAATAAATGTGGATACAGAAAATTTGCAAACACGCCTTTTTACTATGATGTCGCGCGAAAATGAATCTATACATTCCCGCGCTTTTGCCGATGCATCAAGCTTTCGATTTACTTTATATGAAAGCATTATGGTCCTGGAAAGGAACGTTTTTTTCGAGACGGGAAGAATTTAAATAAAATGTTTGAAGTGGCTTGCACTCCAAGCGGCGATCCACACAAAACTAACAGCGGTAATGGCTGAATGATAGTGGTATGTGGGGGTATACTCGGGACAGCATTTAGGTTGGGCACAGGTGCGGCTCTAGCCCACGGCATTTACAAAATATTTTTTTCTCGTTAATGCTTACAGATACACCCCTGTGCATTAAGACTTTTTGATCGTATATGATTACAGCTGCTACATATTATTATATTTACCTCTATATCTGATACACCCTGTATACAGGCTGATTCAAATTAAATGTGTACCATTGCTATCTCTGTTATTATTGATTCTAGAAAGTAGGTTAAGTTGGCAAAGTATTAGTGTTTTTAACGCTGATTAATATGCAGTATACGAAAAAAACAATCGTATTTCCGAAAAATTTTGAAATTTATATTTTTTAGCGGAACACCTGTGTATTGTGAAAAATTTTGAAAAATATTTTAAGTTATAATATAAAAGTTTCAGTGCATTATTGTCTTAAAAGAATAATAAAAAAGTTAAGGTGAATTTATATAAAGAATTAACTTTTAACAAAACAGATACATGTTTCTGTGTTGAATGTTTATTTTAACATATTACATCTTAAAATATAATGTCGTTAAAACTAAATTGAAAAGGAGAAAGTAAATCTATAATTTATCAATATTGGGTTATGCAATTGATTTTCCGTATACTGCATATATTAACCTTCGTTAAAAAAAAAAACATCCTGTATATATAATTTATTGATGTTTTTTACTTTGAACGTTAATTATATTATATGTTTTAATTGCTATTCAAATTCATCATAAAAAAAATCACCTTGCCTTAAGATTGAGTTGAGTTGTCAAACCGCAATGGTTTTTAATAATATTTCCTAAATATTTTTCTCAGCCAAAGATTCTAATAAATATCAGTCGTGCGTTAAGTCATTTACAGCGCGAAAACTCATCAAACTGAGTTCTCGCGCTGTTAGTAACACCTACCACATTCTAATGTAAATAACTATATATTATATATAAGTTAATACTTGAAATTTTACTACAGAGAAGTAAAAAATAAAATATTAACATTGACAACAACAGAAACACCACATAACATTTAAACTCCTAAAACATTGTATTCTTGTAATAATATTCCAATTTTTCCAATTTATTTGTTGTAATAATAACTTATAAGTTGATTTTAAAGATAAAAATATCCCGTAATACCATAAATTGTTATCTTATTTCAGTGTCTTAGTTTAAACAATTGTCAAATTTAACTTCAGATCAGTTTTTTATTTGCGAACGAAAATTTAAATTTCAATCATGACCTTGATGCGCTTCAATCTTGGTTGCTCTCAGTGTATAGACAGTTCTTTATTAATTAAATATACTCTATCAAAAATTAAAGTTTAATCTAAGCAAAAATATGAATCATGATTTTCATGATTAAAAGTTTTACATCACAAGCTGGCTTTTAACAAACTAAAATCGACGTGTCCAAGCGTTTTCTTCACAAAAACATTAAATTATGAACGAATTTTGTTCCGAACTTTACCATCAGGCTGTATAAGTACCTATGTGCCTGTTTCGAGACGAAATCGGGTCACTGAAGAGAGGCGCCATTTAAATTTCGTTTATACAACCGCCACGTAACGACAAAATAAGTATATCCACGCCCAAATCGGATTTTCGTCTTTCCGGGAAAATTCCCTCTCATTCTCTTTACCACGAGAGATCCTTACGGGAAAATTCTTAATTTCCATACGCGAAAATATCTCGGTATAAATCTATTTCTTTCCCTTATAAAAAGAAATTCCTGGAAGAGCGTATAGTCGAGGACAGGATATCTCTAACAATGTGAAGGGCTGAGTATGTATATATAGCGGGAAATATGGTGAACGTCGGGGCCAAATTCGTCTTTATTTCTCTTCAAATTCGTGGCGTCTATATAATATAAAAAGATGATCCGAGAAGCCGAACGAAAGCCCGCTGTGAAAGCAAGAAAATTGCTTAAAAATGAATTCTTTCAATACCAGAACGATATATAACCATTCGTTGGGTGTTGTTATGAGATTTGTGTGACAAAATTGTTGTTCTTTTTTTTTAATTCAAATTCTTGCCGAAAAATTAAATCCGAATAGCGATAACGTTGAGAATTAGCTGTCTATAGTGTACTACATATTAGTGATGGGTTGCTACGAACTGCTATTTTGTAGCAGCTAACAACCGTTAGCAGTTTGTAGCAGCTAATCAATATCAAAAGAAGCTGCTACTTTTTCTAGCAGTTTTATTAATCAATTATTTATATTAGTAGAAGGTGTATATATGTATATAAAGCTATTCACATACGTACTGCTGTGGTTTGGCACCCCGGGGTTTATAAATTACAGTTATATTTTATTTGTTGAGATTAATCTTTATCAATGTGTCGGGAAAATTCTTTCAGAAGTTAATATTTTATTTTTAAGTAAGATTTTGCTAATTGATTTGATTTGATTGTTTAATTTGTTTATTTAAATGTTCAGTTGGTTTAAATTATTTTCACTCTGTAATATATTTTTATTTGATCATGTAGTTTGTGTCCTTCCTTGAGGAGTTCTTCTATGATCTTTGCATTTATGCGCTGCTTTGGCACGCATCTGTTTCTTATATGTATGCGATGTTTGGGCCCCTGAAGGGCAGTTACTTGAACGATAGCGTGTAAGTAGATTGTTATTTTATTTTCTTTGCTGCCATTTTTGGTAATTTCGTTTAATTTTAAAGCTTTGTTCGTTTAATTTGTATATTTTATCATCCTTCAAGGAACTCGTTAGATAATAATTGGCATTATATTATTGTGTACACAATTTAGATGTCAGATCTTTTATTATATTTGTTCTAGAAGATATTTTTTTTTAGTTTAAAGAGTTTAATTTTTTTCCGTTTTCTAGTTTGCAAATTTGTATTTTATAATTAATCACCACGGTTAAGGTGAAAAGAAGCATTGTGCTTGTATTTAAATTTCATTTTTGTAAATTTATTTGATTTGTCCACGTTTAAATTAATTTAGTTCGTTTAAATTTTGAGACCACGTGGATTTTTGTGTAAAAAGGATTTTCTTCTAGAAGAAATTTGTTTTTTGTTTGTTAAAGGATTTGCATTGTCTTTTTTAATTGTAGATTCATGCAGGTTTTGTTTTCGACCAGGACCTTCTGTCTATGGTTTTATTTTTCCTGCGTAATTGTAATTAAATGTTTTTTTTCTTTTTTTTTTTAATAAAATTAATGATTGTTAACGTTATTCAAAATTTCTGTTCTCTTATTTTTGAGATCAATCCTTTTCAATTTTTTTAGTTTAAAGAAGGTCAAAATTTTCAAACGCCAACATTTTACTTTTCATGATAGGTTTAATTGTGAGGGTAACCCTGAACTAGTGTTCTTTTGCGCCCTTTATTTTTATCCGCTGAGCTAGTAGATTTATTTTTTTTTTTAATCCATTTTGCATTTATGCTGGTATCATCAGTACACAGCAGTACGTAATGCTATGGTTAGACTACCCGCGTTACCGCTAAGTGTATTTTAAATTGCATAGTTTTATTGTTATGATCCGTTCGGTTGATTTCAATGTTCCGACAATTTTCACAATAATTTTAGTTTGTATGAGTTTAGTTAAAGAGTTTATTGTTTCATCTTAATTAATTTAGTGTTAAGTTTTTTTAATTTTAATTCCATTCATTTATTTGTCTATTGTTTGCGTGTACTGTTTTAACGCCTATTCTATTCAATTGTCGTGTTGCTTACGTCTGCGTTGTATGAGTTTGAGAGAGGGATTTTTGTTAGAAAAACAGTTGTAGAGTTTTGTCAGGGACTTCCTTGTTCGACTATTGACGTGAGTAGACGTATTTTTCAATCTTTGTTGCTATTTTGTAATCCATTTTGATTATTGTAAATTTCGTTTTGTTTCTGTAAAAATTTAGTCCATCAAGGAATTCATATTGCGATAATTGTTAATATATTGAAGTGTGCACATTATAGATATAAGATCATTTATTATTTTTGTTTGGGAAGATACATTTTAGTTTATTTTTTTTTCTCATTATAGTTTAAAGAGTTAATTTTTCCGTTATTCAATTTTACTGTTCCATTTTTATTTATCAATCACTTCGTCTGGATGAGTAGAAGCATTGTTCTTGCTTTTAGTTTTTGCTTTAATGTAAATTTCTTGCATCAATTAAGAATGTCTGTTTTCATTCGCCCACAATTTACTTTTTCGTGGTTAGATTCAAGTTTTAATTCGCGAGGGTAACTCTGAGCTTGATTGTTCTTTTGTTCAATTTTTAAATTTTATCCGTTGAGCTAACTAATTTAATTTTCTTTTTTCCTTGTTAAATTTCATTTTGCAATTTCAATTAATTCAAGCAGTACACAGCAGTATGTAAGTATATGTATCTCCACTCATTACTGAATCAAATAAAGTCAAACGCAATATAAATACAAATATTCCTTTTTTTTCTTCGTGAGGGTAGCGGCTAATTTATAATGATGACTTAAAAAGTTAAACAACTCATTTTTTTACGTTTCGACAATCTTTATTTTTCTTGTCTTCATCAGAAATGTATATTTTATAATTTAACTTGTTTTATTTCTTTTTTTTTTCTTAAAATATATCTTTACATTGAAGTAAAAATATCTTCTTATTTTTCATGGTAGTGCGGTTTTTTGATTTCTTCATCCAGGTACTGGCAGCTTGATATGCAGTTTGTCCATATTTTTTGTTGATCATTTACACATAATTAACGGCTACGAAAAAAACATCATCAAATACAATTCGACCTGAGTGAAAAATGGTCAATAATAATCCCAGAGTTTCCTTATACAAAATGATCAACAAAAAATATGGACGAACTGCATATCAAGCTGCCAGTAACTGGATGAAGAAATCAAAAAACTGTGCTGCCATGAAAAATAAGAAGATATTTTTACTTCAATGTAAAGATATATTTTAAGAAAAAAAAAAGAAATAAAACAAGTTAAATTATAAAATATACATTTCTGATGAAGACAAGAAAAATAAAGATTGTCGAAACGTAAAAAAATGAGTTGTTTAACTTTTTAAGTCATCATTATAAATTAGCCGCTACCCTCACGAAGAAAAAAAAGGAATAACCATACATAATTAACGGCTACGGAAAAAACATCATCAAATACAAATATTGAGTGAATAGCGGTAACAAGAGACACTTTGGGGCGGTGTGCACAGTTGTAGAAATAGTTTCTCTGTTTAACGTATACCGGAAACAAAAAATAGCAGCTTTTTTAAACTGCTAACTAAGCTAGCTAACTAGCTGAAGCAGGTTGTAGCTGCTAACGTAAAGAAAGAGTTTTGTACATCACTACGATTTATTACACATCTGTAATCTGAGGCGCAAAAAATATTTTTTTAACATAAATTATATTTTTATTTAGTACTGCCCTGGCAGAAAATGTACATGGCTGAAACCTGATACAAATGTTTCTTTTATAATTCATACATGAATTCCTCCGATTATCTTGGAGAGCATTTTTGATTACCTTATTTAGTTAATACAAAAAAGAATCTTATAAAAATTAATAAAAGATTTTTTTCTGTATGTTAAACTATAAGGTCAGCAAACAGTAATCCCTTTATCGTCAATTCTTTTGCAATTTTTACATTTTAATCATTGCTTGTGTTTGTGCTCCACTCTTAATATTCAGTATTTTAAAACTCATTCAACGATATGTAAACATCAACGACTACTATTCTCCAGTCGGATTTAGGTCGCGTCACCTCCTCTGTTGGGCTAGAAATGCACAAGAACACCTCTCAATATCGATCAGTTCTCTGATCGGCTATTCACGCTATATTCGGTTCCTTTGTTCGGCATTTCATTCTCACACCAAGGCGATTGGCCGATTATCCTTCGAATCCTGGGTAGGGTACAATCGGAGGAACTAACAGACATTATATAAGGTATAACGCATATAACTAATAGGATTAAACAAAGACAATTCTGCGTACTGCTACTGCCTCAAGATTAGATTAGTAACGGCAAAAAGCAATGGTATAAAACATTATTAAAACCCATTACACTAAAAAGGTATATTTCCTATAAGCGGAACAGTTTATAATCGAGTTACGACATTTGCAGCGAATGTTAAATTCTAATTAGCTGATGTTACATTTAGAGTAAGGTCGTAAAATGAAGACGTTTATTGCGCATATTTTTTTAATAAAAGTTTAATAATTTGCGTCTAAAGGAGAATTTATCGAAAAGCATTACCAAACCGACTTTAAAATGTTTGCCGGAGCGATACTTTAATTATAGGATAACGTACGGTAAAGAACATCATATCCTCAAGGGAAGTTTCGCAATTAACATCCGATCAAAGTTCTCCCCCAACTTTTAATTAAGCCCTTACCTCTCGCCGGTATTCTAGGCCCCGTCTAACGGCAGACGATATTTGAAAATTCTCGGAATTAAATTGAAACACCCGAGCAACATTGTCGAGCGTAACAATGTTAAATAATAAATAGACAGGTTTATATTACTGATTAATCGAAAGAATGCATATTTAACCTTGTATTGTGCATTGCTTTATACAACAAAATTACTTCAATCAACACTATCATCTTATTCATTTCAAGTTAGTAGAAGGCTAGATCTAATATGAACAATGATATTATAATTATGTGGCAAATAAGTCATTAATTAAGACAATGAGTATGATGAATAAAACATGATAATTATTATAACAGGTGTTGAAAATGTTCACCATTTCTTTCCAGGTAGGTGTCAACTTTTCTTTTCATATTGTCGAAGATATTTGATTAAAACTTCAAGTGATACTGGTCGAATTGCATCGGTAATGGCTTGCTGCAGTTCTTCGAGGGTTTCTGTATATTTTATTCTTTAAAAAAACCAAACAAAAAGAAATCCAAAGGAGTTAGATCAGGTGAACGTTGAGGTCACAGATTTCTAGTTATTAAACGATTATCGTAAAATTCCTCAAGAAACCTTATTGTTTCATTCGCAGTATGAGCTGTGACACCATCTTGTTGGAAATATCCATCATGTAGTTCATCATGGTGTAATTCGTTTAAAATGGCTGTAGGATTTGTTGTCGGTAATTGTGTGCGTTTATATTGTCGTTAAAGAATATTGGACCTATAATTCTTCTACGTGACATGGCAACCCAAATCTCAACCTTTACCAGATGCAGTTCAGTTTCTCTGAATTCGTAGGACTTTTCAGTCGACCATATACGATAATTCTGCGAATTTACAAAACCGTTACGGTGGAACAATGCTTCGTTACTGAAAAATGTGATGTCCAGCATCTCGTTATTGTATAAATGTTGGTTGAACCAATGACAGTACTGGACACATCTTTCATAACCAACCGGTAACAGTTCTTGCACAACTGAAACCTTATATGGATGCATATGTAAACATTTTTTTTAGTGCCTTACGACAGGAACCATATGATACCCTTAAAAAACATATGTATTTAGTTACATATGGTAAATACTGATTCATATGAAATACCTGTTTGTTGCGATAACTGTTGTATAGGTTTCTTCGGGGTCCTCAGCATTTTGAGTCGTATGTCTTCCACAATTTTATTGCTAAGAACTGCATTTCTTTCAGAGCATTTTCCTTTGGATACACTACCCGTCTGTCTAAAACGTTGCACAATACCACGAACATGCTGTCGAAAAGTTTGACCAAATTCTACACATTCATTTGGAAACTGTAGATTATACTCATCGTAGCAAATTTTGCAATGAATATTCCCAAGTACCATCTTCTCTACGAAATCCTCCACTGAAGTATACTTCCAAAAGTAAGCTATTCTGCTCAATCGTAAACATTGAAGCGTTGTAAACAACGTTTTTAGAAAAACGATTTGTTTTTTACAACACTGAGAAAAACGGGCTATGTAAACTGTTTACTTAATAAAAAATTATTTACAATAGATAAAGTTTTACTTGGAACTATTCTCGTTAATTAATATCTGCAACTAAACCCAGTTTCCTGAATGCAAGTTGTTATTGTAAATAGTGCTTTTATTAACGGCTATTACACAGCGTACCTGACAAATTTGTGGTAAGTAACGTATTACTTATGACTGCTGGTACTGTATCTAACTACAGCACATGCTTAGTAGAAGTAACAACAATGCTGATCGCTATTAAACTCATTTATTTTTTTAAATATGTAACAACTTGCCACAACTATGTTTATTTGAGTTTTGCTGCCACCCGGTGATTGTTTTATTATTCCTGATTGACTAATGCGGCGGAGTAATAAAATAGTCCCCGAGATTGCTAAGCGCGCAAGCGCGGGCTAGCGTCAAGTAAAAGACGGACGTGTGAAAAGGTCGTCGACAAAGAGTGGTCAAGGAGTACAGGCCATTGCAGGCCAGTTGGGACGCAAATATATTAAAAATACCGGGTGGGTTAACTCAAGGCCCCACCCGTATAAAGAATCCCAGCGAAAGAAGAAGTACCAAGTCTATAAGCAATCGGATGTTTCAAGATTGCAGTTTTAAACCACGTGGTTGGATATTTTAATTCCCCATCATTGGGATGATATCTGCGCCCGCTGGAGAAGTTAAAGTGTGGATGCCGTCGCTAGTGATCCGACAGTCCAAGTGCCATCTGCAGTTAGGGATACCGCGACGAAGAAGCGGTTTTCGAGGCGATCACCGGACATAACCTCCACGTACGCCGACAGAGGATCAACTCGCCGAGATAACGCCTAGTGCAAAGAACCAACAGAAACCGCAAGTTTACCGCCTAGGTATATTATTTCTTTGTTTGTCATTAGTTGTAACTTCAAAGCTATATTTCTCTTTGTCCTTTGTTTAGATTTCAATAATTTCAATAACTAAATAACGTTTCAAGGGAGCCCCATGTACCTTCTTTTATTATTGCTTTGTTCATTTTTTTTCATTATTAAGGAATATATTTTATGAGTCATTACGTTGTAAATTGTTTACAAAAAAAAAACTGTTGCTAAAGTGAAACCATTACCTTTCATTCATATCAGGTAGTCACTGTGTTTGTCCTATACAAAATAAAACTATTACTAATAATACTGCTTTTTATTTAAATTTATATTAAATATTCACTAAACTTTTCCTGCACTACCCATAAGTTGAACAACAAATTTAAGGTAAGTATATTGTATATTTATAGCAAAACATTACCTTTTATATATAAAGTATTTAGTGAACGTGCATTAATGATACTGTTTCCTTATCACAAGTAATCTAAATAGCTTGTATTAATTATGAAGGTGTGATAGCTATTATAGAATAGTTCACTCATAGCAATACATCTACTTGACATGAGTAAATCTGGTACTTACCGCAACTGCATATATTCTTTGGTTTACTACTTCAGTTTAATTATCATAAAGTAACTTCATAAGTTACCGGTATGAAGCAGTCCGTAAGTAACTTAGATTGCTTCTTGTTAGTATCAGTGTTTAGGATCTCTTTTTACTAGTGCTAAGTAATCTGTGCTTTTGTCCCCTATCAAGCTGAACTTTTTACTTACGATAATTGTATTTTTATTTATGATTATTAATTTTTTTTTGCTCAGTGAACAAAGGTATAAGCAAAAATAAAATATCGAGGACAAAAATATAAACAAATAAAACGACAATAATGACAGAGACAGAAAATGCAATTGCATTAGTTGCATTATGGGTAAAGGTCTAACTAGAGAGTATTTTTGATAAAAAAAAGGAAACAAATATAGAACCAACACACTTCAATCTTTGTTGCTCTCACGGTACAAGACTGTATGTCATAAAACATCAGTTTTCCTTCAGACTGTAGTTTCTTCTGTCAGGGATACCAACTGTTTCACTTCGGAGAATTTCACCGTTTTGTGAAGATTTTAAACTTTAAAGTCACCTGATTCTCATTTCCTCGTTGTAGAGTAAGAGATCATGGCTTTGTTAATTTTGCCAATTTTCTGTTAGGTGTGACTAAAGAATATACTAGGCAAAAAGAAAGTGAATAATCTCTAAGAAAATGATTACATTTATATGAATAAAGACAGTAACATCTAGTGTTAGCGCTTGAAAATATTTTTTTCTCATCACGTAGAATATGTTCATACATGTCTAATAAATTCTTTACCTATTTAGTTAGACGTTGTATTATTGGTATTAGACCTCAGTGCATTATTTGTTGCTGTTTGATAATCTTTTGGGTCACACATACCATTATTATTTCTGCACCTCCATAAATCTACCGGCTAATGGGTAAGATGTTAGCGAGCAATATTAGGTTTCATGAGATTATTTGTTTACATAAGGAAAAGAGAAAGAACGGCTCCGCTGTCGCAACGGTCACACGGTCTGACTGACGCGCCTGCGATAGATACCGTGAAAACGAAACAAATACGAGAAATTGAGTGGAGGTAAAAGAACGTTACAATTTAAAATATTGTGTTTAATGACTTATAATTCTAACACCTAGGTTTAATTATCAGCATAATTATTCATATTTTTCTTTACCACCAAAAGCTACGCGAAAACTTTTTTTATCTTGCTGTACCTGTTCCTGCTATTGCTGCTACATATATGCACAGCTATTAATGATTGCAATAACAATAACACATAAACATCTACGGTACACATCGTTAATGTTTCATAAACTATACGGACGCTCTTTAAACCATACACGTATTAATAAATTTACGTTGTGCACTATTAATAAACGTGGACTCATAGTATTGTTATGGAAACAGTATAAACAAACTGTGTATAATTTTTTTTCTTTCGCTATTCGGAAGATAAATCATGCCCTAGCAATGTTTACTTCACACAAGTCCGGTAGGCAGATTCCGCATTCCAATTCAACCGGTCAACTTTGCGATATGAATCTTATAATATGGCACAGATCCTATTATAGATGGATCTTGAAAGCGCATGTCGGAAGTTCTAAGTTTAGCTGTCCTCTTAGAAGTGGTTGTGTTTGTCGTATAATTGAATGATTGTTTGTAAATATGTTCGAAAGGACGGATTCAATGTGGACAAGTCTATAATAGCACCATTATTTTTAAAATTCGTTTTTTTTTTCTAAACAATCGAAATCAATTCACAGAATTACTGCGTATGGCAGCTTTATCGAAATATGGACAAGAAATTCGCGAATAAATCGTCAAAACGTGCGGAATTAATAACCGCAAATAAATTACCCAAACACACGACAAGACGTGATTTACCGCTGGCGAACGGAAACTGCAGGGCAAAACACCATTAGCCGAACTCGCGCATATTAGAAAGTTTTACATTACGTTATTCCGGCAAACATGCAAACTATTTACCCAGGATGTCGGATTTGGCAGGATACCAAGAAAGTTTTCAGTTTTTTTTTTTTTTCCGGTACATCGGTGATTGGATATTCGGCACGTGACATTGTGGGATAACTATTATCCGGAAAACTTTTTCTATTCGATTCTAACTTTTTTTATGTATACATTTTTTTACTTTAGTATTTTTTCCTTAAACTCCAGTTGTCTCCGAATAAAAGTTCATTTAAGAGCGGACATGACCATATCATCACTAATTTAAAGCATATTGAGAAAAACTGTGAATCTGATAAGCTGTCTACGCTGATAAAAAAGGTTTTTTTTTGGTAAGTTTTTGATTTTGGACACGGAACTGTAAGATATTTCTAAATGTTCGACTACAACTGAAAGTAACAGCTTCTCGGCTGTTCTTCCCTGCAATATAGGATTTGAAATTTTATGCATTCTGTTAATATGTGACTGATATTATTTTTTCTTTTGTGATCGTCTGTTTTAAACGTTGAAGATATTGAGAATAGCGAAACACAGCGATAACTGAAGTATGATAGTTGTTGTTGCAAGAAACTGTATATAGCAGTAAATAAATAAAAATCTACAAACATTTTCGTTATAAACCATTTAGTAAGTATTCCCCAGTGACCAACTATATTTATTTCATATTTTATTAATATTTAAAAAATATTAAATCTTTCTTGAAAATTAGTTATATTAATATAATATGCATAAAATATATTATAGAAAATATATTAGGAAAACATTTAAAAAATATATATGTTATGTAGCATTAATAATATTTTATTGCAAATGTTTTCTCAATATATTTTTCATAACTCTGCAAGAATATTTTGCTTTGTATTGCTGTAAATACTTATTTCATATAAAAGATTGAATTTTTGCTTTTGTACATTTGGTGCGTAGGGCGAATAATATAAAATGGGTAAAATATGCATACATATTAAGTAGGTATGTAGCTATTTAAAATGATAATTTAAAGATTAAATTAGATAATATATATCTAATATGATTTAATTAGTATCTAAGTTGAGCGCTGTAACTTTTCTATTAATATATCTGCGTTTTGCATTATTTTATTTGTAATAATTTGTAAGTTGCGAACGTCAACACAACACCTCTATTCATTACGGTGCCGGTGTTATATGATTTAGTATTGTTTATGCGTCTATGGATTAGGTACATAGAATGCATACGCGCACGTGCGTATCATCAACGTTTTCATTCGTTTGTCCTTTACATGTTATAGTTTATAATAGTATACGATTAGGGCAGATTAGGGTTAACTGTGTAATTAATTGTTGCGGGGTGTGTTTTAGTTTTTGTGGTGACTACGAGGTTTATCAAAAAACTTTGAACATGTCATGGCATTTATAAGATAATTCGAATGCTCAATATCGCTATGTACAGAAATCGTTTAATAATATAATTGTAGGAATTTTATGCATCATATAGGTATGTACTGCATCTACCAGATAAATTGCTAGTTGATTTGCTTAAGAGATTCATCTCGGTAGATAAGCGTCATAACCTCAAATAGAGGTTAGAATGCGTTGTGTTGTTTTATTGTTTGTACGTATAATGTTTTCAAATATTATGAATAAAGTAAAAATAAGTATCGTAAGTATTAGAATGTAGCTACCACTCCAATTATTGTAAATGCTCCAAATGTATTAGTAGGTGTTGATAATGTTGTACGATGTTTTATTCATGGTATGATCTATACAATTGGCATTGTTTTAGAGGCCACAAGAAACGCCATGAGAGCGCCACTACCGAAGATATGAAAAAGCCATAGGATTGTACCTGGCACCAGCCAAGGCTAGACTTAAAAATGAGTATTTTTCATTTTTATTGGCTTATTCAAATGAAATGATAATAAATACGTTTGTTTTTTATTTAGAACACTTCAATTAAAAAATAGTGATTAATTTGATAAACCTTCAGTATGCCTTAAAAGATGCCAGAATTATTGATTATTAACTTGTATGGTGAGTGTGAAAAAACAAGTTCTTGCCTTTTAGACAACTCTATGTATGTTTCAACTTTTCGTTATCGACGTTATACATTCTAAATAACCAAGAACAATTTTAGTTCATTTTGACAAATTAAATAGATTGCATAAAAAATCTCATTTTCATATAATATTTTACAAATATTTTGGAAAAAATATTAGCGTTACATTAACTTAAAATATGGAATAAATATTTTAATTGAATATTTATCTATATTTAGAAAAAATATGAAAAATATATTCAAAAACCTCTCACGAAAAATATTTATAAAATATATTTTTAAAAATATCTATGTAATATTTCTGGCTGTTAGGGTTGCTTTTATTTAAAATTACAATTTTTTTTTTTTGTTTTCTACATTAACTCTTAGCACAAAACTGATAACATTACATACCTCAGCCCTCACAATGTTATTGCAAGCACCGAGAGTATTTAAGTAGCTTTCGAAATTACGAAATTATTTTTCATTTTTCATTTTAAAATGGCTTCTAAATTTGTGTAGATTAATTTTTTTTGTCTCGGTATTATTTTAGTCAGGGCCATTATTAGAATCGCGGTTTAAACCGTAGATGAATAATCTTCGGTTTAAACTTCACTTTAGACTTACAATCGATATAAATAAAAAAAAATCGACTGTGGCATATTTAATCCTTAAATTGTAATAATGGTCCTTAACAATAAATGAGGTCACAAATCACTGCAAGCTGAGCTAAACTAATTCAAAACTTTGTATAATTAATAAAATGGAGGGGAAGGGGGAGGGGAGGGGGGTGATTTGCCCCACCACTCAATATTGTCACGAGCCGCCACTGGTATCGGCTGTCAGTCAAGGGAAGAGATTACTAAAGGCCGTTTTACACCTAGCTATTTATTGGCCAATAAATTGCGCAATAAATAGCTAGGTGTAAAACGGTCTTAACACAGAAAACCAAATTGACATTACAAACAAATATGTTCAGAAAACAATGTACAAATAAATACGTTAGAAAACTAGATATAAGTGATCAATTAAAGAATGTGCCCTTGATTAAAGTAAATTCATGAAAATTCCATTTAATTTTTTAATTATAATTCTAAATGTAATCGACAAATGAAACAATTTATTTTATATAAACGTGAAACGTTACACAAGCCAAAAATTTCCTACGTCTAATTGGCGTTACGATGTCTATGTTACGAAATATGTATAAACTCGTTCGAAGAATGCCGCGTAAGTACCTACAATTTGATACCATCAAACTGCGAATAAACCGAAGGCAAGCGCCTAGCTTGTACATAACATCCGGTTTACAGGGGGGCGAACACTCCCCAATTAATAAGAAGAAGTAGGAAACATAATAGCTACATAATGTCGACGTAAATCAAGGATCGAAGAGTCATAAACAACAAACAACGTGGATGTAGTCGTATATAAGTAACGAGCGCGTGCTCCTGGGGGCATAGACCTCGTAATCCATTCGATACATTACTACTACCCCCCACCCACCCGGTAGATGATGATTAGTTGGCGAACGTATAGCCGATGCACGACCGTGCCGGGGCGCAGGATAATGGTAAACACAAACACGCGAACCGTGGTACGACACGAGAAATCCAGGGGGCGTTCGCTTAGGCGCCTTACCTCCATTTATATATACCTGTATATACAGTGCCGTGAATAATTATCGATTGTAATTAATGTCAAATTTTTATACTATTCATTTTTTATATAATAAAATATTTTAGTTACTATCGTAAGATGTTATTTATAAATAATTACTTGGATTCAAAAATTATTATCCTCATTTTAAGTAGTAGGGTAACTTCCGATATAAAAGTAAAGATATTTTAAGATTATTACTCCAAGTATCAGAGTGATGTAGAATGACGTTTAATAACGTCATATCGACGTCTATTAAACGTCATTTCAGGTCATTTTGCCGGTTGAGGCAAAAATACCCTAATTTAATGATTGGGGAGGAATTACAATTATATATCAATTATTAAATTATAGAATTATATTATATGAATAATTTTATTAAAATAAATTTATTTTCAGATCTATTATGATTTTTGTTATCAAAAATTAAAATAAGAAGATTTCGAAAAAGAAAAGTAAAATAAAGCAACCTACTTCCTAATCCTTTATAATTTTATACTTTAACTCATTTATTTTTCGGTTAGAAATTGATCAAATATACAGGGTGTTTGAGAAAAAAATAGTAGATAGTTAAAGTAATGGTGTAAAATACAAGACTGAATTCCTCAATATGATGTAATGATAAATAAATTTTAATAAAATAAATATAAATATTTAATAACAAATTTGTTTTAAATACTTACTGTATTACTATATTACAAAATAGGTGGCTAAACTGGAGATATTTTAGATCGGTACATGTAAATAAGATATAGAAACTTAAAATATTACATAACCTTTGCACCTAACAATAGAAAAGGTTTTGATTATATGAAACATATGGCACAGGAACATCAAATTTTGTTAAAAAACATTAGACATAATTATACTGTAAAGTGATACAAATATTATACGAGTATACGTATTATCAAAGAAATGTTCCACTAGCGTACTATAGATGGCAACACAAGTATTCTCTTATGGAAATTTATTACCACTACAAATGCACAACAATAGAAAATGCTGGTGGTGTCATCTATAGTGCGCCAGTGGAACATTTCTTTGACCATCTGTATACTGGTATAATATTTGGTAATATTTACATAGATAATTGCAATTGTTGTGTATTACATCTACTAAAACATTCAAACAAAGTATGAAAAGTTGGTAATAGATTATGCACCACTAATCTTTAGTAACAAAACCGTAGAGAAACGTGGATTAAACAGAGAAAATCTCAAATTTAATAATTTACGCCACATTAATGCAAATATATACTATCTATAGCAATGAAAATAAACATAATTGTTATATTGTTTATTGAACTCACAGTACGGTGTATTCAGTGCAGTTCAATTTATTAAACACATATTTTAAAAAAAACAATTTTATATGTTTAAAATGCCCACTATTATTTTCGAGCACAGGTTTGCTTATCTCCTCATATTGTCGAACATATTTTGTAGCATTCAAGTGGTATGTTACTTATTTCTTCAGACATCACTGTTTGTCATTCGCACAAATTATGAAGCACGATACGAAACATGTTGTTTTTTAAATACCTAAAAAGAATAAAATCTAACGGTACCAAATCAGGTACATTTGCTGGCCATTGATTTACGATAACCATCATAAAATTGTTACAAACAATCTATTGTATTCCGCACGAAGCACCGTCCTATTGAAAATATCCGTAAACAATTTTATTATCGTGCAACCTATTTAAAAATGGTATTAGAGTTTGTTCCCTATAATGCTTTGCATTTGTAATATCGTGGAAGAAAACCCAAAGAGCAACCTTGATAAAATGAAGATCACGTGCGGATTTTCTGTTAACCATGTACATTTTGGGCATTAATACAATCAGATAAATGAAACCAAGCTTCGTCAGAATAGAAAACCGATGTCGTCATAATGTAAATTTTCATTAATAAGCCATTGGCAGTAATTCCGTTGAACGTTGAACCTAGATCTCAACTAGGGTGTGAACCTGAAGTTCTGTATCCTTTCATCTCTGATAGAAGCGGCACGATCAAGTCATTAGGAGGAGGGGATGTTGAGGATGTGTTGGAAAATAACTTGTAATAAGCTACCCTACGAGAGTAGTAGTGCCTCAAAATCTTGGAGATCAAATTGAAACTTGTTATAGGGGCGCATATTCAATTCTTTTTTTAGTTGCGTGAGAGCAGTTCACACGAATAAGCGATAATAAAAACACACTATTTTAAAATAATTAAAAAATATATCTACTTGTTCGAATAGAGAATTTTCACATAAATTTATTTAGCATGCAATCTCCTATGCTACTATCCAGAATAGTAAAGAACATAAACCGACGTCTGACTGACAGAAAGGCAAAAGTAAGGTTATTTTTTACTTGTGTGTGTAACTTCGTTCGTCCTAACTGTCATTTTGTGTCCAATATGCGCTTCTCTCTTTGACACAGGTTCTTTATGTATTGTGGTACTTTAAGCTGGTTTTACACTTATCAATATTTTCATCAATTTCTAGACTTTAAAATTGATCAATTTGTAGTTCTTGAACTAGAACTGGTTGCCGTTTTATACTTGTCAATAAATATTAGAATCTTCATAGAGATCAATATCTATTTCTTAAAATAGAACTTGCTGCTGTATTACATTTGTCAATTAATAGAACTTGAAATCGGGAATATTAGGATCGGTTAGTTTCTTTTGAAACGTTCATGGTGGTAGCGCTCTATCACAACAGGGATATTATTGTTTCTTGGAGTGATGTTGCATACTTAAAACAAAGGCGGGTAAAGGTTTGAGGTTAAGCATTCTCTGTCTCGAAGATTTCTTCGAAGGATTTATGGTGGATTTCTTGATCAGAGATACACATACACTTCTGTATTGGTATAACTGAATAAATGGTAAGAGTTCCGTACCTCGACCGCTGATTTCACATGTTTTTTTAGGAAATGAAAAGAAAGTAGTGAAAATTGTGTTTGAAAAGTGCTATTTCCAGGTTATGGTCGACGCGATGTTGACGTTTATTAGGTGCAGTTAGGTGTGGTCACACTGCGGCAGCAGTGAAATTTACTAAATGTAACCAAAAAGTGTTCATTATAGCCACAGAAAAAAGATATTATGTTCCAAAACTTTTTTTAGGAGCTTCATACCCACCACTTTTTGCGTAGATAATGCCCATTTGCCCTTTAATAACATATATTAATTTGAAAATTGTAGGAAGGCTATAATGTGTTCATATAAAGAGAAGGTGTTATACCTCATCATAATTTTGTGAGGTAGCAATTTCGCTCTAACTAATAATAAACATACTTACACGAATACTGTTTAACACTGATTAGTAAACAAAGCATATTTAGTGTACAACAGGTATTTTTAACTAACAATTATAAAATCTGTCTTTGTTATTAAACTATCTACGTGTTAGTTTCGTTTCCTTTTTGTTTAATCTACATTTTCATGCATATTTCTTTAATTTATGAAATACATAACATTAATCTGAGTCAATTATTTCACGAGTACCAATTACGGAAATTCCTACAGAATTGAAGATAATTTGATGCAAATATAGAATACGTTCTAAGTATGTTAGTTTCTAGAACTTGACCAAGTTTTTGAAATTAATCAATTTCTTGACAGATGTAAAACAGTTGGATATCACCTTAAACTTGAACAGAACTTAAACTAGAAATTGAACTTAAAATCGAACTAGAAGTTGATAAGTGTAAAACCATTATTGAGATCAAGTTCTCCAAGTCCTAGTTATTGATCTAGAAATTGATAAGTGTAAAACCAGCTTAATATATCTGGTGACTTTGTATAGTTTCAAACAACAGTGGTATCTGTTGGTCTTGGTTTATAAGTCCTTTTTTCTATATCAAATTTGACATATGTAGGTACCTACACATAAATACTGTCTTATGAATTAAATGATTCCTTGTTTCGATATATCTATGTATTTATCCTTAACAAAACGTTTTCCATATTAAATATTCATTATAATTATCAGCGGCGGTGTATATCTAACTACGTAGCCTTAATTCTAGTGCACCGCTGTGAAAGGGTCGTGACGGCCGGCGCACTGGGTCACCGTGTCAAAGACCTTTTTTCTTCCTTCGGAACGGAAACAAACGAATCGCGCGGAGGAAAGGGTGTTGCGGTAGATTAGAGGGACGCTACCGTCTATACAAGGAGGAAGTGGTTCGCGTGACTGCCGCGCCGGCCCGCGACGTCGACGCGGATTTATCGGCATCCGATGATGACTATACAGTAAAGACTAAAAGACTGAATGAAGCCGGGCCGACGCGCCGTGTGAGGCACGGCGCTATCGTGTGCGCTAGACAATAAATTGCCGTTATTAATCTTTTACGCGGGCTCATTAAAATATCATCGCTTATCGCTAAAGCTCCTCTTTGCCTCGCAATTTTCATTGCTGCACTAATTCGTTATGGTTGAAGCAAAAAAAAAAAAAACTACAAATAAGAAGTATGGAAATAGCAGGATTTAAAATTGGCGATACCCGGAGAAATTCTATATGGGGATGTGTTTAGTGAAAATTAATAACTTAAGAATGCTGTCATAAGACTATTTAAAAAAAATTCGCAGAAAAGGCTCCTATTCAATTTCGATATAAATAAATTTAATACAGTTAACTTTACACTCATACCTACCTACAAGAAACTGAAACAACTTCAAATACTTATGATAGCTACTAAAACAGGTTCAAGCATAAGTTAGTGGTGGGCACTATCGATATTTTCAACTATGATAGTACTATCGATAGTCGCCACCGATAATGCCCACCACTTTACTCAACTAACATATCCTTAGAAATACATTTTGTTTTGTTTCTTGTTATTTATTATGTGTTTTTTTTTTAGTTCCTACTAATAAGAATTCTGAAACAAGTATTTCATGGTTTCATCAATACCAGCTACTATAGATATTACAAAAGAAAGAATTAGTTTCACTCATGATGAATAGTTGATGATTGATAACATAAACGTTAGTTAGAAACAAGGCAATACATAAATAAACATTTAAACTACTCAGAAAGGGAAATAAATAGCACATTATCGATAGTCAAAACTATCGATAGTTATCGATTGTCACTATCGATAGTGCCCACCACTAGCATAAGTGCATTTCAAGATATAAGAATATCACTTTTAACGCCTGTAATAATTTTATGCCACCTCCTGTCACAACAATTACCTAATCCCTGGCTTAAAGGGTACGTATTTAGCTGCTTCCAGCACAGGAAAATAGAAAGAGGTATACCGCGAGGATCTCTACTGGGTTCATTATTGTTCCTAATATACAGGGTGAATTTTTTTATCTTGAGACAACGGAATATCTCTAAAACACTGCATCAAATCAAAAAAAGATCTTAATAAGATTTGCTATAATGTGCCCCCCCCCCAGAGTGGGAGGGGGATAAATTTGAAATCTGAAATGAGAACCCCCATTTTGTATTGCAGATTCGGATTCTACGCCATCAAGTATGTAGTTTTTGTTTGTTGAAACTTTTTTTTCAATTCGTAACAGATTGCGCTGCAAATGACAAAAAGCATGATTGTGAGCGTCTAAAAAAAATACACAAAAAAGAGAAGCAAGCAAACATGATTTTGTGGTTTTCTTATTTTAACATAAACTAACATTTCAAAAAGTCATGTGTTCGAAACTGTGCCCTTTCACTTCGATACATTTATCTATTCACAATTGGAATGCTATTCAACGATACAAAATCGTACTTTATTCAGTACTTGACAAGCTGTGAATACTTACACATTGTCCGATCCCCATTTAGATTATTAATTATTATTAATCCAATACAAATTAGTTAGTGTTGAATATTTGAACAGTAATGGAGGCTATGGAGGGTATGTAAAGTAAAGTTCTTGTTCGTTGTTGAATGGCGTTTTGAAATGTTATTTAATGTTAAAATAAAAAACACAAAATCATGTTTGCTTGCTTCTCTTTTTTGTGTATTTTTTATAGACGTTCACAATCACGTTTTTTTGCGATTACAGCGCAATCTGTTACAAATCGAAAAAAAAAATTCAAACAAAAACTACATACCTACTTGATGGCGTAGAATCCGAATCTGCAATACAAAATAGGGGTTCCCATTTAAGATTTCAAAGTTGTCCCACTCTGGGGGGAGAGGGAGGAGATCGAGTTCGGCAGCATTCAGTGAGCCCCATTAACATCTTTAACTCTCTTAGGAATTGTAGTATTATTAATTATTTGTACACGTTAATTTCACATCATTTATGGAATTCCCAATACTGTTTGAATTGTATCTTCCTTCATCCGTTTTATTGCTTGTTTATGTTCATAGTTTACATTTTTATTGTACTTATAGAGAAGTAGGATATCTATTTCTTGTTAAATCCTTGCAATTTATTACTTTCTTTGTAGTCACACGAAAAGGGAACTTCCACTTTTGCCTGGTATCCCTGACGTCACTACCGTTCAATTAGGGGTACTACCTGTGGACTTTCCAACCCCATAAGTAATTATTTCAGATTATTTCATATATAAGCAAGCCTATTTCCATCAGTTACGAGTTACCATTGTACAGAAAAGGGTGTAAACCACCAAAACATCGCCGTGCGATCAGTTTATAATTCTTACAGTAATTCCAGGTTTCAACTCTTCGTGAGCGAGTTAACTTGTATTGTTTAGTATATTGTCTCCCTTTGTACTCATTTTAAGTTTGTAAATATATTGTAAATAGTGTGCATTTGCGTTTATTTTACAAGTGCTTAAAAGTGCAAGAACGAGAAAAATTCCTTCAAAACAGGAGGAGTTCAAACAAACTCTCTCATTAACAAATCTTCTTAAGATCTTTTTTTGATTTGATGCAGTGTTTTAGAGATATTCCGTTGTCTCAAGATAAAACACTCACCCAGTATATTAATGATAAAAAATTATTACATATTACAACTTTATTTGCGGATGATACGTCGGTTATAATTCTAACAGATAAATATAAAGAAAAAGCCAAACAGGACACTAAGAAACTTTAATAATTGATCCAAATTTAACAAGCCACTTGGTAAAATTTAAATTTCCCACAATTATTTTTAGTAACTTCAACAGAAAGACATCAAAATAACTAGTAATCTAATAAAAAACCATTGGTAATTTCATGTTTCAATGCTGAAGTTACTAAGAATAATTGGTGGGAAATTTAAATTTTGCCCAATATGGGAATGAGAACTTAAAAATAGACTACTACAAAGCAGTAAAACTAAAGACATTAAACAAAAATTACAATATTTTCCAAAAACTAGTATAGCGCTGAGCGATTATGTCTGTCCAATAAGATGATCTAAAATTACTAAATCGTAACGCCGACTTAAACACATCGAACCGCTAGAGCCGATATTAGGTTTGTTCCAAGAAAAAGTTGGTGATTATAGTTGCCGTACTCCTTTAATGCGCATGCTTCGCTTGAAACAAATCCCAAACTTCTACCAGAGTACATCGAGTAAGGACAAGAGAGGAGTTATAGCGGTCCAGATTTCTAAACCTAACTTCACACAAACAACAGCTTCCCAAAATGGCAGTTTGTTATTGTTTACGTTCGTATCTACACAAATTAGTTTACTCCTCCGTTTAATCTATACGATTTACTTGTTTTATTTATTTATTTTACGTATTTTATTAGTTTTGAATTGCCCCTGTAGTTTTAAAAACATTGAATGAACTATGATATTCTTGTGTAAAAGGTAAGATCGGTGGCCAGTGGCCATAACATTTACATACTTTCTTATATATTATATTGTTAGGTTTAAGTGAAATAACTCAAATTATCGTGAAAGAAGACACCAATGGGTATCATGTTGTAGTCACTCTCGCAAGATAAATTTTGATGCTAACGATGGTCGCAGTTTCTTGGGATTTCCGAATGAATCTAATATATATGACACCACAAGAATTAAGAAAGTATATTAATAAGAAGAACTATTATCGTTGTGCAGAGATTCCTAGGTCACATCAAATCAATTTATTTGTTAGATACACATTTTAAGCTAGATTGCTATTTATCGCAGTGACTAACCTAATTCATTTTATGTTCACTTTTTAAAATAATGTGATTTTGGTTTGAACTGCATTATACTGATATAAAATTTAATCGCATTTATTCACATTATAGACAATTCGATATTATGTAGTCTATGTCTGAACTCTATCCACTTGTGCACCCCCGGACATTATTGTTGGCAAACTAGTGCAGGGTTGGATGTTAGAAATGAAGTAGTCGAATAGAAAGGAACAATCTTTGTATCGCACAGAACGATATATCCATAACTCTTGAACCCTAATTAAAAGTTATTGTGTATTCGTGTCAGAAATTTGAAAATCCCTTCCACCGATTTTTATTAATTTATTTGAGAAAGAACCACAACATATTTATTCCTGGAAGAATCTTTTACACTATAAAAATATAAACAAATATTTATTTCACAAAAAGGAAAGAATATGAACATAATTATCGTAAAACACTTGCAAATATATGTATCACTTAATCAAACATTATTTTACTGGAATCGTGTTTTTTATTACTATAAACTGTTCATAAATATTTGCAACAAAATCAGAATAAACAACGCATAAATTTGTGTATTTTTTTAATCTATTTTCCTACTTCCTTTAAAATATAATTTATTCTACACGTTTGAAAATTCCCGGCAACAGCTTTACAAAATGGCAGCTGGGCTTGAAGGTCATTCAAAACGGACCACTCAAGAACAATGGATTTTTGCGAACATGTCCTTACTGTTATTAGAACTAGTTGGAACGCACATTAATATATATAATAACCGATAGGTGACACTGAGTGAAAGTTCGGCATAGGTTATATGGCTATAAAGTTAACATGCGCATGCGTTGATAACAGTACATATCGGTTTGAGAAAAATCCGAAAATCGTTCTGAGTGTCAGCAAACCATTACAAAACCATGTTGGAACACATGATTACTAGTCGAAGATTTTAAGTTTGGCTTTCTTGGAACGCATATTTTTCACTGCGCATGTCCCACACGATCAGTGATGGATTTCAGGCTTTCTTAGAACAAACCTATTATCGATTTCACAACTCGACGAAAACAAATAAAGATAAACGCTACATCCTTCGTCAGTGCAAACTAATCGCCTAATATAACACACTTCGGACATCGACAAAGGATGACATAAATTAAGTAAAAAAGCTCTCCCTATAATGAATTGCCTCCATCTATCACTATCGCCTACATACATCGCATCTTTCGTATCGCCGGCGCTTTCACCGGGCCGCGTAAATATTTAAATTTGCCGCAGCAGATAATGGAGCCGTTGTATAAAGCGAACAACCGCGAACTCAACTCGTATACACATACACACGCAACGCACGAATGAATACCAATAAAGCGAATGTGTCGGCGTAAACATCGCTCCCGAATATTTCCTTTTACTTCCCAACCAAAGTTACCAGAGACTGTCCGAGATGGAAAACGCAAACAGGCTTTGTTCGCGGTCGATGTGGGTTAGAGTTACGGTATTTTCGATTTAAACAAACTAGAAACGTATAGTAAAGTCCTTACCCGTTGTATTATTAATCTTACGTGAATAAGAAAGGAGTATATAAAATCATAATAGCGACCAGGGTCAAAAAGTTTCCACATAAAAGACTTCCAACTCCCACACTCGCTTCGATTTATTCGAACTGCTTTGTGGTGTAGTTACATTTACATTTACATGCTATTAATGGCGGTTCCAAATCCGCCCGTTATGCATAATTATACGAGCCCGCTAGGGGTGGCGTATTTGCACCATAGTCGCAGGGTTAATGACATACCGAACTACACACAGCGGTGCACTGCAAACGTATCTCTCATTAACGTCAGCCTGGAATGATTGATTATTTTCCTGGAATCGATAAATAGGACGCGACTTGTATTTTGCAACAATAGCTATACAGTAATTTTAGCAGTTAAGGATTACATAAAAGAAACGCCGCTCCATTTCGTCATAAAACTACTTTCCTCTACAAGAAGTACCGTGAAATCGAATAAAACTGTCCTGATCCTACCTCACTATTCAGGAAGATTATATCAATATTGTTATAACATTACCTAAACTCGATTTGTGTAGTGTAATTATTAGTAGTAGTTCTAATTGTTAGTTTTATATTGTTTTATATTGTTTATTATATTTTAGTTTAGTTTTATTTCTATGTTTACCTTCAACGTTTATTGAACTGTCCCTTCATTTCATTTTACGATTCTTTGTCCAATTTTAACGTTACTCTGTCTTTTTACCATTACGTGTTCAGTTCCAAATTCATCGTATTACCTAGAAACCTTTTGCTGTTTATATTAGTTAGATCGTATACAATTATAAACACCTTACTTTGACATTCACCGCCAATTCTATACTCCAATACATATTCACTGTTTTATAACTTTAGCACCCTCCAATCGCATAATTCCGACTCTTAGTCTGTTTGTTTACCAAAACATGCAACAGCGAAGGACAACCGTTGCGTTCGATTCTGGGAAATATTACCGACCTAAAGGTTATATAAGGAAGCCCCTTCAGGGAAACAAGAGAGAATCATCCTGTTGTCCAAACACTCCGTGTATCTCCGCTGTTACATGTGCTAGACAAGTGATTTGCAAAATGTCCTAAGTAAAATTACTCTTTTCGAAACCGCGTATTGTATTTCTGTGTAATAAACGTAGTTTAGAACAAGTGAGTGTTTTATTTAAACCCGGACAAATCGGTTATGGAGGAGCAGAACCATAACAATATTTACATCCACTATTTCGAATGAAATTAATTAATAAAACACAGTAACATGCGGTCATTATGCGGTTTTTGTCTAATTGTGCGTATGCAACTTAATATACACTAATATCCACCGGGACAACAAGTGTAGTGCACTAAAATTGCATCTAAGGTATGAGTCATTCAACTAACTCCCGCGCGAAAATAACGTAATAAACATTTTTCAAAACAGTATATTTCTGATAACAAATACAACCAGGTTTAATTAAAGGTATAGAAGGTTTAAACAATATATATTGTAAAAATACACATTTATGTCATATCTTAACTTATATCAGACATTCTTCATAATTTATTTAGAGGTACTGAATAGACAATAATAGATGGATGCTTTTCATAGCCATACGCTCTACAACAAAAATACAATATAAATTAAAAAATTGGGAACATGTTTCTTTAACATACCTCCACTGCTTACATGCTGTGTTCAAAGTGAGAACCACCATTATTTATGCAAGCATCTACCCTCTTCTTCATGTTTTCAGAAACATTTATTAATTGCTCATTTGTAATATTCTCTATTTCATTTCTTATTGCTTCTTTCAATTGATCCATATTATGTAAGCGGTTCCGATAAATTTTATTTTTTAGATGGCCAAATAAAAAAAAAGTCAAGCGGTGTAAGATCGGGTGATCTAGGTGGCCAACGTCCAAAGCCAATAACTCTGTTTATCAAAAAATTCCTGCAAATACTCTTTTGTTTCTCTTGCTGTATGAACAGTAGCATTGTCATTTAGAAAATAGCCCAACTTGTAATACATCATCAGATAATTGTTCCACAAATTCATGTAATATAAGTCTATATCTGGTTGCTATTATTGTATCCTCAAAGAATGTCGGTTCTATTATACGTCTCCCGCACATTGCAACCCATATCCCTATTTTACAGGATGCAATTTCGTTTTCCGAATAACATGAGGATTTTGTACGGATCAAATCCTAATGGTTTGTGAATTTACATCACCTGTTAAATTAAACCAGGTTTTGTCAGAAAAAAAGGAAGAATTAAAACATCGTCATTCCTTAGATTTGCATTAAACCAATGGCAATATTCCATACATTTTTCAAAATCTAGTGGTAGTAATTGCTGCAGGATAGAAATTTTATATGGATGATAATGAAGCTTTCGTTTTACAGCTTTCTGGGCTGATCCATAAGATGAACCTACAAAAAAATTCACACTACTTTTTATAACACCATTTAGTATGTACAGGATGTTTTGAAACATCGTTTAAAGATTTTAAGGGCATGTAGTACGATCGAAAATAAGGTTAAAAGTCATAATAAACATATGTTCACAAATTAACCGTTTACGAGATAACAGCGAGCGTTCCTAGTGGTACATGGATATAACATATCCCAGTAAACAGGTGCTTATCAGCTATTATTTTATGACAGTTTAATTTGACGTTTTGTGCAATTTATAGCAATTACAATGGTTGCGTATTCTAATGCTGAAATGAACGATATGGTGTTCATGTACGGTCTTGCTAGTGGGAATTCTTTACAAGCACATCGCTTCTATGCTGAAACGTTTCCTGATCGCCAACTACCTTCGCATGTGATGTTTCAGACTGTGTTTCAATGACTAAGAGAAACTGGTTCGTTTTGAGAAGCGGTCTTCCGATACTGGACGGCAGAGAATAGCAGGTACTCCACAGATAGAAGATCGAATTTTGAATATTATTGATGAAAATCCCGAAATTAGTGTTAGAAGAATTTCGACTCAAGTGGGTGTAAGCAGCAATCTTGTTTGGAGAACTCTTCATGAGCAACTCCTATACCCCTACCATATCCAACAGGTACAAGCCCTTACTGCTCCGGATTATCAAGCGAGAAGGGCTTTCTGTGAGTGGTTTTTGCGAACAGCTGCTGATCGGCCAGATTTCGCTGATAACATCCTTTTCACTGATGAAGCTGGTTTTACTAAAAATGGAATATTTAATTTCCACAACAATCACGTTTGGTGTGACGAGAATCCTCATGCTACCGTTGAAGCCAGGCACCAGCAACGTTTCTCTCTAAACATCTGGTTAGGCATGATCGGGGAACGGTTGTTAGGACCGATTGTTTTGCCACAACGCTTAACAGGTCCTGCATACCTCGAGTTCTTGGAAAATACTTCACCTGAATTTTTGGAAGATTTACCTATAAATCTAAGACTGAACCTCTGCTTTATGCAAGATGGAGCTCCACCGCACTTTACGCGTGCTGTTAGAGAACATCTTAGCAATGAATTTCCTGGGAGATGGATAGGGCGAGCAGGTCCCATTGCTTGGCCTCCAAGGTCTCCCGATCTAAACCCGTTGGACTTTAGTATCTGGGGTTATTTGAAAAGTTTAGTGTACGCAACACCGGTAAACGATCTTCCAGAGTTGCGCCAACGAATAGAACACTGTTGCCAGATAATACGAGAAAAACCCTTGTTTTTTGAAAGAGTGCGCGCTTCCTTTGAAAGCAGATGTAGATCCTGTGTCGAAATGGAAGGACGTCATTTGGAACATCTTCTTTAGTTATAATCTATTTTATGTTAAAATGCAATAAAATCTCAATAAAACCGCTAAAGCAAACTTATTCTGCAATTGCGATAAAATCGCTGTTATCTCGTAAACAGTTAATTTATGGACATATGTTTATTATGACTTTTAACCTTATTTTCGATCGTACTACATGCCCTTAAAATATTTAAACGATGTTTCAAAACACCCTGTATATTTCTACCAGTTTGTTGTGCAAGTTGCCGTAATAGATTTCAACCAAGGCTGTGATTCAAATGAGCACGTACGTCTTCCACCACATATTCGGTCAGAACTGATGGTCGACCTGGTGACTTTCCCTTCAAAACACTTCCAATTGCTCTGAAGTGATGGACAACCCGATTGGTGTGCAATTATCAATTTGCACTTCGCTAGATATTTTGATCACTTTAAAGAAAGCAGTAACATCAATGTTAAATTACTATATTTACTTCTGATAAAGTTTCTTTGTGTGAAATAATTTTGTTCAACGAGATCTGCACTGATAACATCAGTTTTATCAATGTCTCTCAGTAGAAATTGCCAAGATTACTTTCAAAACAATAAAAAAAAAATAGGTTTTTTCGCATTTTCCACCCACAAATCTTCTTAACAATATCAATGCAATAGCTAAAACATATTTCACGTTTTTCCCTCATAAAAAAAAGCCATCAATTTGTTTCAATTTTCTTCCTACCAATACCTCTTTAACCGATTTTCGGAAAGGTCCTAGCGAACGTCGAACACTAATTTTAATCGGCCAGAAGAACTAGAATTAATTTCCATCTCAATGCCGGTCGGTCCAATTGATTTTTCCCCTGATGCCGAAGACGGTGGTGCACTGGCCCGCCCTTCCGGCACATTTCGAAACCCGGAATACAAATTACTGAATAATATGCCCGGCCGGCCGTTCGTCGAAGTAGAATCGTCAGCAAGGAATAAATTTGTCTGGCGCGCGCGCGGGGCTACGAAATGTTTATTCCCATTATGGAAGCGCGCTCCTGTGGATGTTCCGTTAATTGTTTTTTCTTTATTTCGTCTGATCTTCTTTAGTTTTCCCTTTAATGAGATTTTAGAACCGAGACAAAAGTCTGTAATTCCTACTCGACATTCTTTTTCAATTATTTTGGAATTACAGTTTCCTGTTTTTAATATAAATTGTTTCTTGATGATGCTGTCGCTTTAAATAATAATCAACGAAGCAAATAATCTACATGAGAGCATTACTGATCTTTATGGAGGCCTTTGTATTTGCAGGAAATAAGAGGATTATATAATATCCATTAAATTTACTCTCTGGTAAATCATGGAATTTTTCTTCTTTAAACTTAAGTTAGTAGTATAAGTTTAAAAATGTGTAAGTTGACTTATTATATGGCATGTTATGTTACATGTGGACAAATTAGGTTTTATCGTTTTAACAAATAACTACATAATAATAATAATTTAAGTATACAGGGTGTATATAGATATAGAGGTAAATATAATAATATGTAGCAGCTGTAATCATATACAATCAAAAAGTCTTAATGCACAGGGGGTCTATCTGTAAGCATTAACGAGAAAAAAAATATTTTATAAATGCCGTGGGCTAGAGCCGCACCTGTGCCCAACCTAAATGCTGTCCCGAGTATACCCCCACATACCCCCACATACCACTATCATTCAGCCATCACCGCTTAGTTAGTTTTGTATGGATCGCCGCTTGGAGTACAAGCCACTTCGAACATTTTATTTAAATTCTTCCCGTCTCGAAAAACGATCCTTTTCAGGACCATCATGATTTCATATAAAGAAAATCGAAGCTTGATGCATCGGCAAAAGCGCGGGAATGTATAGTTTCATTTTCGCGCGATATCATAGTAAAAAGGCGTGTTTTTTCTGTATCTACATTTATTTCTGTGTAATTTGATTCAATTCATTTTGCGTTATATGATTAAATAAATCCAAAAGAAATAACTCAGATTCATGTGGTACCGTTTATTAACAACTAACTCTCGATTCGACAAAGCAAAAGAAAAATATTTACGTTTTTTTGTAACTACTGAAGTCGCATATCCGGTGAAACTCGAACGTCTTATAAGGATATTAAATATAATACTTTGTAGACTTACGTAGAATGCTCTTAACAAAAAAGGAATGTTTATTTTATAAAAAGAAGAAATTTAAAATGCCTCAATTTTGCTATTTTTACAAGGGCCTTTATTTATTCAGAATGACGTTAAATGAACTTACGGTATACCATTAAGAATAATACTAAAAGAGTGCAATATATTTATACATAATACCACATTTAGCGGGTGCTTAACATGACGTTTCCTTGTATCAGGCCCATACTAAAGAATTTTTGGCTCTAAATTTTACTTTTTTTTATTCTTTAATGATGAAATCCCGTTTCGGTGGGTTTGTGTTTTATATGTCGTGTAGTTAACACCCAAGCACTTTTATTCTACTCTTCTACTCTTTTATTTGATACACTCTGTATAAATAATTAAATGATACCAGAGAGACTATGCAGAATACCCCAAGATGTTAATCTTTACTTGCGTTCATTCACTTCCACGTTGTGACAGAAAAAGTTCCAAAGTTCATCACTCTACAATACAAAAGTGTGTTCCATTATTCATCGTGATAAATTATATTGTCACAATCAGGGTGATGGCAACCTTTTTGAGTGGCTCCAGCCAGTATAACAAAAACTCACCTCAAAGCGTCGGGAGTTGATGTTTAATGGCTGGTTGGCACTATTGTCTTCGTTCGGCGCATACACAGGGTCCTGCAGGTCAACTTTTATACCCGATTGCTCATTTGCTATTGAAGTGAGATGAAATCATACCGGGTGTTCTAAAAACTGTCCGCATAATTACTTAATATTTCCTCTAATGTTAAGAAGGACTTCGCACAGTGGAACCAAACGCCCGAAAAGCAGACAAAAATCCATATCTTGAAAACGGATAATTCTATCGAGATGCGGTTCATTTTATTAGATTTAGTGTGAAAAAAATACGTTAGCAATAACAGTAAATTTCAAAACCTCGTTTGTTTAATGTATACTTTATTAACAGTGTTACCCACAAGTAGTTTGTTCTTTGTCAGCTGACAATGAAATATATAGTACATATAAGATTTTAATGACTTTTCTTTTGGATGTTTCAATGATACAAATATTATTTTCTTCAGAATGTAATATAAATTTGAAAACTGCAAGTATATAAACACTAAAGAAAATCACACCAATACAAATTGTGTACATGATATATTGTTTGTATATCTGAAGATAAATAGATTATACTACAAATATATTCAATACTAATCATCGAAATCTTAAATTTACTATCGAAAAACAAAATTTCGCAGATTTAACATTGTAACGAATTAATAAAAACAGAATTTTAACAAAATTACACCAATAACCAATAGCATCAAATATACAACGTGTGTATAAATTGTCGCAAAAGCTACACGTAGCGACATACTTCGTTCGTTTCTGAATCGAAAATCTAAATGGTAAAATATTGTACTATGCTTCATAAGTCTTCACGAGGTTCTTGAAGTTCGGTTTTTTAGTTCCATAATAAGCGTTTGTGTTCGTTATTTGTCGGTGTAGATAGCTGCAATTTTGAATTTAGACGATTTCTTATTCCTGTTTTTTCGTAAACAGTTTCTTTTTGATTTTAGAGCCTGGTTTCAACATTTCTTCATAAGCATCCTCTCATGAAAAACACATTTGGAAACATTGTAGGACAATGACTTTGTATTCTAATTTGATTTCAATCAAAACAATTACTGTCAAATTTTGACATTAATCCGAAGTATTCAATTTTATGCAAGCTCTGCTCTTTTTCGTGATTACTCGTATTCTCTTGATTAGTTTTTCTGTTTCAGTGTTTTTATCGTTCTCGTATTATTGTTTTGTTTATTTACAATGGTTTTTACATTTAATGAATATGCCGATATGTATATGGTATACGGTCTTTGTAATGGAAATGCTAACATGGCAGAACAGGAATATCGCGTACGTTTTCCAAACCGGAGACATCCTACTGGAAACGTATTTCGACAGCTGGACCAACGTCTACGTGAAACTGGTTCGTTTAAGAAAAGAAATGCCAACGCTGCTGGTCGACCTAGACAACGGCGTACATTACAACTGGAAGAGGAAATTCTAGACTCAGTACATGAAGATCCCTCCGTCAGTACTCGACAGTTGGCGTCCACATTCAATATCCGCAGTAATAAGACCGTTCATTTGGTTCTACGTGAAAACCTTCTTTATCCATACCATATAACTAAGGTGCAGCCGCTCTATGAAAACGATAACATACACCGTTTAAACTTTTGTCATAGTATCTTAAATATGATTCAAGAAGATGGCGACTTTTTAAGAGGTGTTCTTTGGACCGACGAGTCTATGTTTACCAGAGATGGTGTACTCAATACCCATAATTTTCACCATTCGACAGATGAAAATCCTCATGCGTTTCGGGAATACGCTCACCAAAGAAAGTTTTCAGTTAATGTTTGAGATGGTGTACTCAATACCCATAATTTTCACCATTGGGCAGATGAAAATCCTCATGCGTTTCGGGAATACGCTCACCAAAGAAAGTTTTCAGTTAATGTTTGGCTGGGTATAATAAATCACCGTGTCGTTGGGCCAATCTATCTGCCAAATCGACTTGATGCCAACGGGTATTTAAATGTATTAGAACAAGTTATTGACGAGATGCCATTGAATATACGCCGTAACATGTTTTACATGCATGATGGAGCTCCGGCACATTTTTCTTTTAATGTGAGAGAGTGGTTGGATGAACACTTCCCTAACAGGTGGATTGGTCGCGGTGGTCCTATCTTATGACCTGCAAGGTCTCCCGACCTAAATCCTTTAGACTTTTTTGTTTGGGGTTTCATAAAGGTGAAAGTTTACGCAACATCTCGACAAGACGCTGACGAAGTTATAGGACGAATTAACGCGGCAGTATTAGAAATTACACCGGAAAGGCTTGAACAAGTAATACATACAATACCTCGTAGATTGCAAATGTGTTTACAAGCAGACGGATATCAATTTGGACATATGCGTAGGTAATAGTGTCGCTAATTTGTTACAAGAGATGCGTTCGAAAAATCAAAACTACTAATTCTGTTTTAATAAAACTTTCTTATTGCCTTTCCCTATGTATCATTTGTGTTATCCAATTTGTCATCTGTAATTCTGGTCTGTCAATTTTAACAAGTATTGTAACTACCATTACGGTAGTATGCGACTACAGTGTTGCCAAATGTATGTTACTTTCAAGTGGCTCCTGAAGACGCATGAAGCATAGTACCATATTTTACCATTTAGATTTTGGATTCAGAAACGAAGGAAGAATGTCGCTGCGTATAGCTTTTGCGACAATTTATACACACGTTGTATAATAATATGTAAATTATAATTCAAAATGAATCAATTCGTATTAAAAAGATGTTTTAATATTTATTACAAATATTATTGCAAAAGTAATATGGTTTAATATTATGCTTTAGAATAGTTAGCTATAAAAAAAAATAAGTTTATATCATTCTGATGCACTGCAGTAACTACCTTACAATTAGTGAATTTCCAATTTGTAGAGAGTATTTGCCTCGGTATAAACTGTATTCTTGACATATAGTAATTTTAACCCAACAGAAATACAAAATAACATGATTATCACACTTTATTGTGGTTGTAAATTCAAGTTATGTTAGCAGACGAAATTATGTCTATAGAACCAGTTGATAAAGATTTTGCATGTCGAATATGGGTGTCTAATCTTTGAAACTAACGCCACTATTGAGATATTTCTTAGAACAATATATGATGTGTTTTAAAATTGCTCAAACTTTTGACGGGATAGTTCATACTCAAACACGAGAAGATAAATCTGATTTTAGGTGCTCTTTTTTTGTACATTTTCTAAATTTATCGGAATAACCTCAATTTTTAATGTATTTTACTTGCCCCTAAGATTATTCTTTAAACTTTTACCTTTTTTTCCCATTTAAATCACTCTGTAGCTCGTATACTTTTCAAAATGGCGATATCATCTCGGTTAAAATTAGCCGCCCTGTATGTGATATCAAGTGATTTAATATTTCTCTTTACAAGATTCGTTGAATCAATCTCCCTCGATTTTACTGTAACAACATATACAAAACTCTTGATTTTAATTTTTGTTTATATTTATCAGCTCATAAATATAAATCTAAATCATATTTTTAAAATTTGAGCACTCAATCTTGCACAGCACACCTTCCTTGATATGCATACCAAATTTCACGAATTTCGATCAATAAATAAGAAAGTTATAGACGATTTAGTCGATCGATGCACCGTACATCGGTCAATGGAGTGCTGCGGGGAGAGGAGGGAAGGGCGGGGGGATCAACTTGGGGTGAAACTCGTTTCTGTGAACAGGACTCCGCTGTCCTATCTTTTGGCCAATGAGAGCGACAAAGTCGGGACGATAGAGTGGGGATAAAATGGGCTACGACCTTGTCTATTTTACGGGTCGCTATCTAATTTTCCGATTGCGTTTGTTGCACGTTCTATGGAATACGTGAATTACAAAGCGCGCGGGCCGGTTTAAGACGGAGACGATACTTCCTTGTCTGGCGTACGCTCCTTATGGTCAGTTCGCTTATCGCAAGTAGATTCAGAACTAGCGCGCCGATTTTAAAAATGCTTTCACCGTTGTGACGGGCGTATAATATCTTTTAAATGTTGAAATTAATTTTGATAAAGGGAATGGGAAGATATTTTTTTTTTTAGAAATGATGATGACTGTGAGTATAATTCTATTGTATCGTAATTTATTAATGACGGAGCTAAAGTATGTATAATATTTCATAATTAATTTCATTTGCTAAATTCATTCCATACCTTTAATATAAAATATGTTTACCACAATATGTTTAGGCTATAAGTCGTCATTATCAAGTGTGAAACATAAAAAGAAAAAGAAAAATGATGTTATGAAATGACATAATAATAAATATAGGACAATACAAGCGCGTTAACTAAATAAAATTAATTATTTATATTATTTTATCAGTTACAAATTCTATATATCGTTAAATTTACAAGAAAAAAAAAGTTCGTTTAGCATGTGATCCTATATTTAAAACATTTATAAATCCCTATGTTCAAAATTGCATTATATAGAAGACTTTATAAAGCTTCTAAATGTTGCGCAGTGCTGTACCATTATAACATCTATAGGTACTTAAATTGAGTATAAAGCAATAATACCCCTAATCAGGCTGAACGAATAGTTTTTAATAAAAGAACAATAATTTATTGAATTCCCTTTCAAACATAAAAGATAAACAAAACGTCCTATCGATTTTTCTGGGCAAATATTGCTCCTGACAAATGTGTCAACAGAATTATCAATATATTTGCAGTAGGTTTTCGGCATTTTCAAGAGTCAGTAGCGCAGTTAGGATTTTGTTAATCAAGTTTTATTCGTAGGTATATGTTTGCCGTTGCTATTAATTGTGTTTGCCTTCCGATTATTTCGTCAACTGTTCAACATACAGATAGAAAGTATAACATCATTGCAAATATATATGTATGTATATGAATTAAAATCGTCTATTGTTTTTGTTTTTTTTAGGTTTACCTATAGTTGTCGTTTAATTAAAAATGGCTTTTTAGAGAACGGCCACATTAAATGGTCTATACCGTGCCTCAGGCATGATGGCTTTTGATTGGCTTTCGCATACTAGATAAAAAGTTCACATTCTTACCGTAGCTTGCTTTAAATATAGTCATCCTGATATCAAAAAATCAAGTTGAACAAATTATTCCTTCTAGGTGTAATACTTTTAATGTCACTGAGCATATTTTTAAAATTATTATAGTCTGTGTATACCGGGTGTTCACACTTAAGTGTGCACTATTGATAACTTTGTTATCTTTGGAGGTACAGAATCGGTCAAACGGACAAAGTAGTAGTATTTTTTATGGCGGTTACAATTGTGAAAACAGAAAAACAATTGAGCGTCGCCTTCTCTAGATATTCGTCCAAAATTATTTTTTTTAATGGAACGCCCTGTATATTTTTTTTTTGCAATTTAAAAGAAAATTCCAAACTGAACAAAAAAGTCTTAGTACACTATTATAAAAAAATATCAAATAAAATAGTTATTGAGAAATCTTTATCTTTGCTTTGTTGGCATGAAATCGATATACCTATGGAAAATTAAAGCGTTCCATTGTTTAGTAGCTGTCAAATTATTTATATTTGTTGTTGTTAAAGTTACTGTGCGGAAAAAGGAATGTTTTTACAATTTTTTCAACCGTAACAATGGCATTTACTCGTTTGGAAAAGTCTGATATGTGGGAGTTGTACTTGCTGTTTAACAAAAATTCAGATAGAGGGCTCGAACGTTACATTCAGCAATTTCCTGACTGTGATGTACCAGACCGTCGCTATTTTTTAAAACTTTATCGAAGATTAGAGAAGCAACGAAACAATTTTTATAAAGAAGAGGAAAAAAAATGATTTTATATTATCACAAGAGATAGAAATAAATGTGTTGGCATATTTTCAGGTACATCCAAATAATTCTGTAAGGGATTTGTCCAGAGAATCAGGTATTTCTCGTAGCACGATCCATAAAATTCTGAAAAAAATATAAATATGTTCCCTTTAAATATCAACCTGTTCAAACTCTACTTTTGGGCGATTATCAAAGACGATTAACTTTTGCTCAATGGTTTATCAATGCTTTTGAAGAAAATCACAATTTCTTTAGACACATTTTATGGAGTGATGAATCTAACTTTTCTAATCGCGGGATGTTCAATAAAAGAAATAATCATTACTGGAGTCGTGAAAACCCATTTCTTGTTTATCCTTGTAATCCCCAACACCGATTTAGTTTAAATGTTTGGTGTGGTATAATCGGATCCCGAATTGTTGGGCCATTTTTCTATCGGGGTTCTTTAACAGGAGAAAGATATGTGGCATTATTGACAGAAATTTTAGAAAATTTTCTGGATGAATTAAATTTGGTAGACAGACAGATTATTTACTTTCAACAAGATGGAGCGCGCGCACATAATCACCGTGACACAAGTGAGTTATTAGAAAGATTATTTGGAAATAGATGCATTGGCACAAATGGTCCTATTCAGTGGCCTGCGCGTTCACCTGACATGACACCATTAGATTTCTTCTTGTGGGGAGCAGTAAAAAATCAATTGTACAAACATAGATATACAACAGTGGATGAGCTTCAGGAAAGAATTTCCAACACCATTGACGACATCGACGGTAGGACAATTTTAGGAGCTACTCGTAATGTTCACAGAAGATTGATAAAATGTATTGAAATGGAAGGAGGATGTCTTTGAACATTTAATTTGAGTAATTTTCTTGACTAGTTTTGTATTTATTTTTATTTGTTTATTAAATTAAATGCTTTAATGAATGTGACGCTTTAATTTTCCATAGGTATATCAATTTCATGCCAACAAAGCAAAGATAAAGATTTCTCAGTAACTACTTTATTTGACACTTTTTTATAATAGTGTAGCAAGACTTTTTGTTCAGTTTGGAATTTTCTTTTAAATTGCAAAAAAAAATATATAGGGCGTTCCATTAAAAAAAAAAAATTTGGACGAATATCTAGAGAACGCGACGCTCAATTGTTTTTTCTGTTTTCACAATTGTAGCCGCCATAAAAAATACTACTACTTTGTCCATTTGACCGATTCTGTACCTCCAAAGATAAAAAAGTTATCAATAGGGCACACTTAAGTGTGGACACTCGGTATAAGTATATCAGTACGAATGGATTTACTGTAAAACAAATTCTACACCAATGCGATCCTATCCGGGGAATTTCTCCAGAGCTTTCCTTCAGGATAAATCCACGAAACGGAATTCTCGAGTTACTTTTAAACTAACTGACGGAATGCTACTAAATTTAATCTCTAGGTCTTTCTTCGGTTGAAACTTGGTAACGTATTTATTCGCTGGAAAGAGGAGCAAGCAAAGAAGAGTAAATCGATTCGTTTCCGGTAAATGCGATCCTATATACTTGCCGCTTCGATTCGAAACGGAAGACAAAGTTCAAGCAATTCTTATATTCGGAGTGTGGTTCTCACGCAATTATTAAGTATTTATTGCTGTCTACTTATTTTTATGTTTTTTTTTGTTTTAGATAAGTGACACTACCCCAGTGACCAACTATATTTATTTCATATTTTATAAATATTTAAAAAATATTAAATCTTTCTTGAATATTAGTTATATTAATATAATATGCATAAAATATATTATAGAAAATATATTAGGAAAACATTTAAAAAATATATATGTTATGTAGCATTAATAATATTTTATTGCAAATGTTTTCTCAATATATTTTTCATAACTCTGCAAGAATATTTTGCTTTGTATTTCTGTAAATATTTATTTCATATAAAAAAGAAGATCGAATTTTTGCTTTTGTACATTTGGTGCGTAGGACGAATAATATAAAATGGGTAAAATATGCATACATATTAATTAGGTATGTACCTATTTAAAATGATAGTTTAAAGATTAAATTAGATAATATATATCTAATATGATTTAATTAGTATCTAAGTTGAGCGCTATAACTTTTCTATTAATATATCTGCGTTTTGTATTATATTATTTGTAATATTTGTAAGTTGCGAACGTCAACACAACACCTCTATTCATTACGGTGCCGGTGTTATATGATTTAGTATTGTTTTTGCGTCTATGGATTAGGTACATAGAATGCATACGCGCACGTGCGTATCATCAACGTTTTCATTCGTTTGTCCGTTACATGTTATAGTTTATAATAGTATACGATTAGGGCAGATTAAGGTTAACTGTGTAATTAATTGTTGCGGGGTGTGTTTTAGTTTTTGTGGTGACTACGAGGTAAGCAAAACTTTGAACATGTCATGGCATTTATAAGATAATTGAAATGCTCAATATCGCTATTTACAGAAATCGTTTAATAATATAATTGTAGGAATTTTATGCATTATATATGTACTGCATTTACCAGATAAATTGCTAGTTGATTTGCTTAAGAGATTCATCTCGGTAGATAAGCGTCATAACCTCAAATAGAGGTTAGAATACATTGTGTTGTTTTATTGTTTGTACGTATAATGTTTTCAAATATTATGAAATAAAGTAAAAATAACTATCGTAAGTATTAGAATGTAGCTACCACTCCAATTATTGTAAATGCTCCAAATGTATTAGTAGGTGTTGATAATGTTTTATTCATGGTATGATTTAATACAATTAGCATTGTTTTAGAGGCCACAAGGAAACGTCATGAGAGCGCCACTACCGAAGATATGAAAAAACCCATAGGGTTGTACCTGGCACCAGCCAAGGCTAGACTGAAAAATGAGTATTTTTCATTTTTATTGGCTTATTCAAATAAAATGATAATAAATACGTTTGTTTTTTATTTAGAACACTTCAATTAAAAAATAGTGATTAATTTGATAAACCTTCAGTATGCCTTAAAAGATGCCAGAATTATTGATTATTAACTTGTATGGTGAGTGTGAAAAAACAAGTTCTTGCCTTTTAGACAACTCTATGTATGTTTCAACTTTTCGTTATCGACGTTATACATTCTAAATAACCAAGAACAATTTTAGTTCATTTTGACAAATTAAATAGATTGCATAAAAAAAATCTCAATTTTCATATAAATTTTTAATTGAATATTTTATCTATATTTAGAAAAAATATGAAAAATATTCAAAAACCTCTCACGAAAAATATTTATAAAATATATTTTTAAAAATATCTATGTAATATTTCTGGCTCTTAGGGTAGCTTAGCGACGATGTTCTTGACAAATCCTTTTTCTCGGATAAAGCATGGTTTTATTTATCTGGATATTTAAATAAACAAATTCTTGAAATACCCTTGCATTCTTCAAAAATAGGCGTTTGGTTGCATAATTTCTTGCTATCTGCCGTGACAGATAGCAAGTGGCTAATCCCCGGTAACCATCATCAATCAAATCGTTATATCTATGGACAGACTATATCTCCATATATTTCCTATACCTATTGTTATACCAGTTATAATCAACATCTATAGAAGAGATAAGACGGGATATCGGAAGGCACATTTAACCGTATACCGAAAGATAGAATCGATACAGCTTCCTCGATGGTCGTTAACCTACATACCTAAAATTCGATTCGCATTTATGCCGAGTGGAGCGCGCATTTCCGCTGTACGAGAGATGAATGAGAGATCAACACAATCGCATTTCGCCCTTCGTAAATAGCGTACGCGAATTACCGTTTATTCTAGCGCGTTCCCGCCAATTTTTGTTTTTTGCTATTTTCTTTTTTTGTTTTTAGGAGGCGATTTAACGTTTATATTTATGAGCGTTCGGTGGATGTGGAGTAATTGCCGAGACCCCTCTGCTGGACGTTTCCGGCATTCGTTGCGGCGACTTGGATATAACGAGCGAGGTGTGTTGAATACGAAACTGTGAATAATTTTTAATTATAACACCGGCACCGCTGAAAATCTAGGTTTTAATTTTTGCGTGTTGATATCTTATTATTGCTAGTGCGAACGAAGAAATGAGAAGATAGGAAATCAACTACAGCAATATAATAAACAGCTTCTTCATTTATGAAACACGGGAGATTTATCCGTATATAGCGTGTACGTGATTCAATACTATAGTTAAGATGCTTATGCGCAAAACACGGTAGAACTACCAAGGTTCCCCGAAAACACACGAAGTGCAGCAAAACTCAAATAATCATAGTTGTGGCAAGTTGCTACTTATTTACGAAAATACATGAGTTTAATAGCAATTAGTATTATTGTTCTTGTATTAAGTATATGCTGTAGTTAGATACAGTACCAATAGTCACAAGTAATACGTTACCTCCCGCTAAGATTAGATTAGATTAGATTAGGATTGGGGTGGCCTATCGACCTGTTTCACCGCGACCTTTTCAGATCTATTGTGATCCCCTTTTTCCTAGAGGACGCTCTCTAATTTTGCCCTCTTGATTAGGCCTATCATCTTTGAGAGCGGCTTCTTTATGTAGCTACTAGCTGTGGGGTTCTCCTCCCCCATTATTAGAAACCTTGTCCTCGCCAGACCTTCACATTGGCACAGCACATGAACTGGTGTTTCTTCCTCCTCTTGGCAGTATCTGCAGGTTGCATCATCTGCCAGGCCTATGTTATACATATGCCTATTCAGTCTACAGTGACCAGTCAGCAGACCTACTATCATTTTGACAGTCTTCCTGTCTTTATTCAGTAGATCTCTCGTGAGTTCAGGCCTCTGCTCCTTTTAGAACTCTTTTGCCTGCCATTGTCCCGGTGATTATTGCCACCACTCTTTGGACTGATTGTATATCCATTCATTGATGGATTTTTTTGATTTGCGATTTGGTAGTGCCGAAAGAAGGGTCGGCTCCAACGAATGGCCTTGACGAACCTCGCCTGGCCAGCTCGTCCGCCGCCTCATTTCCTCTCACGCCCGAGTGGCTAGGGACCCAGGCTAGGGTTACTTTCCTTTGGGTGCCCACCTCATTTAGGGCGCTTACACAGTCCCAAATCAGCCTTAGAGTCCACGCTGAGGAGCTAATCGCTTTAAGTGTGGACTGGCTGTCGGAGAAGATAGCGACGCTTTTACCCGGTGCGGTACATCTTTCTATCTCTCTGACACAGTGGTGAATTGCAGCAACCTCAGCTTGGAACACAGTCGTGTCTTTGCTGAAGCTTACCGAAAGAGCCTTTTAGGTTTCTTAGTGTATATTCCCGCTCCAACGCCGTAATCCGTTTTAGAGCGTCAGTAGACCAGTTTGAGTCCGCTCTTACCGGGCACCTGCCCTCCCAGTCTTTCTTATCTGGTATTATAACCTGATATTTCTTATCTAGGTTAGGGGTTCGAACCATGGCATCACATGGCATTCCTAAAAGAGGTGCCTCCTTGAGTTCGTCTAGTAGTTTTTTATAGTCAGCCCCGTGCGATTTACTTATCGGTACTTGACTATGTAAGAGTCTATGTACTGTGGACCTTGCGGCTCCTTGTACAAAAATATGTATTGGTGGCAGGTTCAGAATTACTTCTATCGCGGCGGTAGGGGTCGATCTCAACGCCCCCGTCAACGCCTTGGCCGCTCCCGCCTGCCGCGCCTTTGGCCACCATGCTACTGCTCCATACGTTAACATGGGTCTGATTACCCTTGTGTACAACCACAGAGTCATCTTGGGCTAAGGCCCCAATTCTTTCCACAGAGCCTCCTGCACCTGCCTAGGGGATGTGGCTTTGCTAGTCAATTTTTGGATATGTGAATTCCATGTGTGCCTTTGATCAAACCATACTCCCAGGTATTTCGCCTCTTTGACGTATGGAATTCGCTCACCTCCTATCACTAGTGGCTGTAAGCCTTCTAGCGTTCTTTTTCTTGTAAACGTGACAGCCTGTGTTTTTTGAGCATTGACTGATAGTCGCTCTTGTGCACACCATTTGTCAACCGTGTTGAGAGCGGTTTGCATACGCACCACCAGAACCTTTGGAAACCGCCCTCTGACGACTATTGTAAGGTCGTCAGCAACTTCCCGCTAAACAAGAGACCTATATGAAACATAACAAAAAAATTCTTAGGAGTAAAATTTGCAACATATACCTTGTAACGCATATGAAACGCTTTTTTTAATATTTCTTGGCAACTCAATAAACAAGAAACGCAAATGAAACATAACAAAAAATTCCTTAGGCGTAAGATTTGCAACATATATTTGTAACTTACATGAAACGTTTTTTTTAATGTTTACTTGTAACATTTAGGAAATGTATCTTGTGTAACCTAAAGTAACATCGTTATAAGCAGCTGCGCATTGCGCATACACAAACACGGCAAATTTCGAGGGCACCGGGCACTGCTAGCACGAGTAGAGTTCGCGTATGCTGGCCGTTGTAGCCAGATCAGATTGTGGCGAAGTGGCAAACTTATGCTTTTTCTAATTAACATAATGACAGAAACACCAGAAGCTGAGAATTCGGTAAGTATATTAGGTATATACTTAGTTCAATTATGACCCACATAAAATTTCTCTCAACTACTCGATATACATAACCTCAACTCACATTTTGCTGGAAAAATAATGCGTTAGCGAACTTAATTCAGACCAATAGTGTAGTAGTTATCAAATCATGTTAAAAAAAAAGAACTTTTATAACTTATTAATACCTTATTAACCTTTTAACAATTTTAGCTGCTGTAAGAAAAAGATACCTACTCATGGTTGTTGGAGGTCATTTCTCAGTATACCATAAAGATATGGTTTAAGCAAGCTGATTTGCAGTATACTAGATAGTGCAGTGAGGCAAAATAAGTTGTAACAAAAAAATTAATAAAGACTTTTAATACAATTCAGTTTCCGTTTTTATAACCTACAATACACTACGACTTACAATTCTGTACCACAGAGGTAAAATGTCATAAGTCCATTTTTGCCCATTATGAAGTGTATACGATTTTCTTAATCTGCAATTACAGAAAATGGTATACTAAAACTTCATAATGGGCAAAAATGGGTTTACAACACTTTACCGCCTCTATGGTACAAAAATGTTTCAAATGATTACGTTTATAAAACGTTTCTTAAAATGTTAACAGTTACGTTTCTAAAACGTATTCAAACGCAACGTTTCTTTGAGACGCTTCTGAGGACGGACATGTCGCAGGTTCTGTACGGTAAACAAAAACGTTTCTGCACGTTACACTCGAAGTTTCAAAGTTAATAATGTTACATCTCTGAAACATTTCTGTTACTGAATTTTGTTTAGTGGGTTACCACATATCAACAGTTTGATTACGATGATTACACAAGAATTTGTCAGGTACGTTGTATAATAGCCAATAATGAGAGCACGCATTTACAGTACGAACTTGCATTCAGGAAACTGCGTTTAGTTGCAGGTATTAAATGAGGAGAATAGTTACAAGTAAAACTTTATCTATTGTAAATGATTTTTTTTATCAAGTAAACACTTTTTTTCAATGTATACTCCCTGTTTTTGTACAGGTCATAATTTGTGTTTCTAATAGCACATTGACAATCAGTAGAATAATCAATTTTCATGAAAAATAGAGAAAGAGAAATTCTATTTTCTCCAATCTGTATTATATTTATCTACTACATGTTTCGTTCATTCAAGAATCATCTTCAGAGAAAAAACGTCAATCTGCATAAGTTACAAAAGATAAAATGTTGTCTGAAGATGCTTATTATGTTAAATGAGCGAAACACAGCAGAAAAATTCTTTAAATAAATATAATAAAGATTGGACAAGACAGAATTTATTTTTTATTCTATTTTTCATATTATTACATCTAACTTATTAGAAAACACACATTATATTTTTCAGTTTATGATACTAGACAACTATGCAGACAATAATAACAGTAGTTTATAAATAATATATCTCCAAAGTCGGTCACATACATAACTAATTACGAAAACTCCAATTCCCTCCATCGAACACAACTATAAATCGACGGTTTGAAAGAAGTTCTTACACGAGAAAGCCACTTAAACTATTTAGAGAAACTGAATTAGGTACTCCCCGCCAAAGTTCTTACGTGCGCCTCTGGAATTATCACGGTATTTAGCGCACAGGAGGAAGTGTCTGGCTCCGAGCCGAATATCATTGGATTAAACTAGGATCCAGAAGACGAAGCAGCAAGCAGCTTTACAAATAAACAATAGCGCCGGGTGGAATTTGCAATATCGAAACTATACAAAGCACTAGTATCTAGTTATGAAGTTATAAAGCCACTGCAAAACTTTTGGCTAGTTTGCCATTTTACTTTGTGTTGTTAGTTTGTCGTTGCAGTTTTCTCTGTCTTTGTCAATACAGCCCCCTGTTGATTATATACACAGAGATTCAAAATGATTGTTAATTCCACGCCTATAGATAGTAACAGGGTGTAGGTATATGCCGCGTGTTTGTAATGAAGGTTTGAACTAAGTCAGTGTTGGAACATAAGAAAGTAAACGGATCTGTCATAAATAAGGAAAACGTAACCTATATTTGAACTCGCATTATATAAACGACTATGGATTGGTGTTTCTGCTTGTAAAAATGAAATGTAACATACAATTAGTATAATTATTAAGTGAGAAAACTGCATCTCTCAGTTCTTCTATGGTATGCATACGGTTTCTATAGATCCTATTTTTTAGATAGCCGAACATGAAGTAATCTAATGGGGTTAGATCAGGCGATCTTGGTGGCCATCTTTGTGCTCTAACGACCCTATCAGCAAAAAACTGTTGAAGATATTGGCAGGTTTATCGAGCAGTATGTGCTGGAGCATTATCGTGCTGAAAATAACCTGCTTCAAGCTCATTTTCTTGTAATTCTGCAATAAACAATTCCAACATCTGTTGGTAACGTTGGGCTGTCACAGTTTCCTCGAAGAAAATTTGCCCTATTATTCGTTGCCTGCATATAGCTAACCAAACTCCAACTTTTACGGGATGCAATTGCGTTTCTCGAAATTCGTGTGGATTTTCTGCAGACCAGATACAATAGTTTTGTAAATTGATATAGCCTGTTAGATAAAACCAGGCTTCATCCGAGAAAAATAATTAGTATGTTTAGCAAGTCATCGTCCCTTAAATTGTTATTAAACCAATGACAATATTCCAATCGCCTATCGTGATCTAATGGTAATAATTCCTGTACCGTAGAAACTTTATAGGGATGAAAATGTAACTTTCTTTTGACAGCTCATTGCGCTGAAGTGTATGATAAGCCTATAAAATTATAAAATGTAATAAACTATTTCACTTAATGTTAATATTGACTTTTTACCTGTTTGTTGAGCTATTACCACAGATAAATTCCCTTATTTTCTTACAGTATTCGGAAATACTATTGTTGGTGATATTAGATGTAAATATAAACGATTTGCAAAAAATTATAAGATAAATAATCGAAAGATACCACAACACGCACGCCAATGTCGCTAAATGTCAAGAAAATTAATTTAATGTATGAAATTTGTATGTAGCTAACTTCGCTCATTAAATTGGTAATAAGTATAGATAAATTTTTCCGGAAAAGTTTTTTTTATTACGACAATCATTTTGAATCACATGGTACGTATATACCATGTGATCCTCCATGAAGCTGGAGGTAATTGGTTTCCTAATATTTTAAAGAATTAATTAATTTTTATCAAGTTATAGTATAAAATACCATTTCTTTTTTTTTTTCGTATTATTATTATCAGTTGCCATATTTCGCTCAGTTATACTAAGTGCGGTTTTAAGGTCGATAGAGGGCGAACTAAACCCCGATGGCTTTCCTGTCCATTTCCGGTGTGCGGTCAGCTCGTCTGCGGTTCCAATGAACTGGCATTTGATTCTCTGGGAACTGTGATTTGCGCATGTATACTTCTACAGGGATTCATGAAAGAGCGAACATGTATTATTTTCTATTGTAGACTCAGAAACGTTAACTTCGAGTCAAGTTCGTGTTAAATAGGTATAACAGTTAAAGAATGAATTATGTGGACTGTTCTCTAACACAAATCACAGTTACGAAGGAGAATATTACCACAATTCTCTTTCACGCTCGTGGACTTATTGAAATTGAAATTACTTTTATTATACTCAATAGAATTCATGAGTGTTTTTTGTTTATGATATTCTGCTTGAATGGATTTGTTTAGATCATTACATTCGCTGTAAATTTTGCTTGTCAGGGAACTGTACATAGTCTCATTCATAATATACGAAAGTGTATATGAAGAGAATGTTTCGGCTATGACACGCCATCCTCAAGTCTTAAAACCGTCAAATATCGAAATTTAAAATTAAAAGTCTTGATTCTATATCCGTTGGCACTATATCTCATTCTGAATTCGTTGTTTTGTTTTCTTAGTTGCTTTTGTTTATTTCGTGTCTTACTTTGAATGTCTATATTTGACTTTTTAATTTTAAATTTCGATTTTGACGTTTTTAAAAGCTGAGGATGACGTGCCATAGCCGAAACATGTATTCTTAAAATATATTAAACACTTTTTTGTAAAAGTAAGGTAAAGACGTTTTCTTCATAAACACTTTCACTAACCACAGCCAATGGATTTTAACATACAATCCATAATACATGTTTCTTACAGTCTTACAGATAATCTTACAGACACTGCAGATATGCATAGAATCCTACCATAAACCTAAGAATAACCGCCGCTAATAAGCAAATAACAAAATTGTATGGTGATTTCTCAGAGGTTGGCAACAATGGGGAGTCTAGTTTGAACATAGATATAAAATGTAATGTCGTATTTTGTAATAGTTCTGAGTTGCCAGATATTCAGTTATTAGAAGTTGAGTATTTTTATTATAAAGTACAAAGAACTGTAGATTGACAATAAGCCTTCATATAAAAATATTTGACAATGACATACATAAAGCGATTATAATAGTTCGGAACAATGAAAATTCGCTGTCAAAGCGATGTGTTCGGAGATTCATTTTTCTATTTTTGAAAAAAGCATTTTGCAGGAGCCTCTGAAATAGATGGATCTCTTCGAAGCGGTTTTAATTACTTTAAAATCAGTTGTGTTGTGAAAAGCATCCGTCCATTATTGTCCATTTAGTACCTCGTATAAATTATGAAGAATGTCTGATATAAGTTAAGATATTACATAAATGTGTATTATATTTTCCAATATATGTTGTTTAAACCTTCTATATCTTTAATTAAACCTGGTTGTATTTAAATAGATAATATATTAAGAATCACAATGCCGATAAATCCGCTTTGGCGTATCATTTTGTTAATACAGGACATACTTTTTCAATTGATGATTTAGAGTTAATTAAATCTTCAAATTGTAAGAATCTTAATATGTGGGAAGCTATTTATATGAAAAAACATATTAATAGCTTGCTCTATACTGATTTAACACCCCTTAATTACAAATATTTAGAATTCATTGAATATAATAGTTTAATTAATTTTTGTAGCCTAGGATATACTTACTATATTTACGCATTTAGTATTTGACAATACACTTGTATGTAGACCTGAAGATGTTAGCCTAGCTAACGAAATGTACATTGTGTTTTTGAAGATTAAACAATTTGTGAGACTGAAGTTTATTGGCATTTCCTACTAGTTACTAGGTTGTATTTGTTATAAAAAAATATACTGTTTTGAAAAATTACGTCATTTTTGCGCAGGAGCTAGTTGAATGACTCATACTTTAGATGCAATTTTGGTGCGCTACACTTGTTGTCTGGGGTTGACATTAGTGTATATTAAGTTGCATACATTACTGTGTTTTATGAACTAACTTTATTTGAAAGAGTGGATGTAAATATTGATATAATTTATAAAATTGATTGATTGATGTAAATATTGATTTAATCTTCGTGGAAACTGGAGTAGGTCAGGACAGTCTTATTCGATCTCACGGTACCATACGACACTATTGAACTGTATTTAAATTTAAATTTTCGATTTGGGAATTATTTAATTAACTCTAATCGATGTGCACGTCTGGCGTGGTAACAAAAACCACAAAATTTCCTAATTTCAGGCATTCCTAGGCAGAATTGTTTAAATAAAATACCTTTTCACTCATCTCGATATTATGGCCTTGAATATTTGTTATATTAAATTTCCCAAAAGACTCGCGTATTTATAATCACTTTGCACCCCGACATCCATAATAATTATTAATCTTGATAAAAATAATATCCGTAATGTTCCCACCTTTAGTACCCTAAAAAACGCATTTTAAATTAAAATCAAACAAACTGCTATCACTATCATATAATTAAAGGTTTTGCAAGCGATATCTCTCTATAATCCCATATATTTTATACGAAGCTATAGTGTATGAAGGGCTCTTATTAATATTTATTAAGGTATAAAGAGCTTAGATAAACAATCGTACTGTTTGAGTTAGAGCTTACTGAAATAATATTAAGGCAGTCATATTGTTCTCGCCAGCTTCTGGCAGGTCTTAATTTAATTAAAACGATGTGAATTCGTCCTTATTAGATACTAGTCAACGCTAGCTTTGAAGTGAATAATTAAATATGCAGAAGAGACGGAAATAAATTTCTACTCTGCTGCATATTACAGTTGCTGTGACTGAATTTCGTCAAAAATTAATATAATCGTAGAAAGAATTATATTTTTTGAGTACTTATACATCTTATCTTCAAGACTTATTATTAGCGTTTTAAATAATCAGATTTATAGATTGCCATTTACATATTGAAAGCAATATAAATTTCACTTGATATTAGAAACATTATCGCCAACATATTTCAGTACAAAACATTAAACTATTAAATTTCACAACTTCTAAGCTACACAAAAATTCACAAATACGTAATCGTAGCAGCTGTCAAAATTTACAATACCAAAACTTTAAATTTACATTACTGCCTGCATTAATACAAAAAATATCGATTTTCATATTTGTAAATATATATTTAGGGCCTCATATACGTACAGTAATATCTAGTCTTGTAATATTACAATGTCAACTTTACAATAATTTTCATCAGTATACGCTTATTAAAAGAAAATTCGCCTCCGTAACTGCCAAGGAAATTCTTAAACAAATAATTGTATTTTAAAATGGTTATTACTGGAGACCGGATTATATGCAAAGTGCATATATTTTATTTTTTGCATATCTTTAATTATAGTCTATATATGTAGACGTATTTACACTAATTGAAGTTAATTAGCGCTAATTAGTGATTGCATATATTGCATATTTAGGCATTTCTATGCATATTTTTACAAAAGTTGCATATATTGCATATTTAAGCTTTTTTTATCCTTTCTATTAATAAAAATTCCTAATAATGCCTAATGTAGATCGACAACCGACAATTCTCAGAACGATAAATCTTTTACATTGGTTTCTCTAATACTTTTTTCCAAGAACTGCACGTGTTTAATTTCGCCTAGCAGAAGGGATGTGGTAAATACGTTTTATTATTATTAAATCCCAAATAAACTATTCATTCATTGAATATATTTGAGCGAAACAGCATGTAATTGTGTTACGTTTTTAAATACTGTGCGTACATACAATGAGTATAGCGAACAAAATTTCTTTATGGATTAAGCCATATTCTGAACTGGTAAAGGATGGCGACAAAATATTTTGCCGAGCCTGCAGTAAACTGGTAAGTTTAATTTTACTAAAAGCTTTACAGTTGTTTTTAAATTCTTTAACTTTTTATATAAAATGACAATTGTTGTTGTAGGTGTCTTCTGAGAGAAAATACCTGATTGATCAACACGCTAAAACTCCATCACATATTGGAAAATGTGAAAAACTGAAGCGATCCGCATGTGTGCAGCAAATCTATACGTCAATGTGTAACATCAACTTCACGAAACTCGTCGAACAAGAAGAATATAATACGGATCTGTGTAACGCATTAATTTCGTCCAACATACCATTAGCAAGATTAAACAATGTTAATTTGAAATCATTTCTGCAAAAATTTTGCAAACATAATATCCCTGACGAAAGTACCTTACGAAAAAATTATGTCACATCTTGTTACCAGCAAACAATAGCAGAAATTTAACAATTGGTAGGGAATAATTTTATTTATATCATCGTAGATAAGTACGGATAAGTGTGGCCGTTATATTGCCCATTTGTGAATAGGAATTCTTCATGAAGATATTGTAGGTAAATCATATTTAATTTATTGTAAAGAACTTCAAAAAACAAATAATGTGACAATTGCCCAATTCGTTCAAGAAGGTTTATCTAATTTCTTTTTACCTGAAAGTATACCTTGTGAACAAATTTTACTAATGTTGTCCGACGCTGCACCATATATGATAAAAGCCGCGTAAAATTTAAATTTTTTTAATAGTAACATTATTCATACCACTTGTTTAGCTCATGGCTTCAATCGTGTAGCCGTATTCTGATAGAAGACAAAACTTTCTTTGACACAATTTTGAAAAACATTTAATTATAAATTTGTTTTAGAAATATGTTGTGTAAAAATTTTGTGCAATAAAGTTAATGTTTAAATTTCTGCTCTTATTTATTTTATGTAAAAATTTTGCATATTGTCGCAATTTTTTTGCACATATGCCCCAGGTTTATGCATACCCCAGTGACCAACTATATTTATTTCATATTTTATAAATATTTAAAAAATATTAAATATTTCTTGAATATTAGTTATATTAATTAATATGCATAAAATAATTAGGAAAACATTTAAAAAATATATTGTTATGTAGCATTAATAATATTTTATTGCAAATGTTTTCTCAATATATTTTTCATAACTCTGCAAGAATATTTTGCTTTGTATTTCTGTAAATATTTATTTTATATAAAAAAAAAGATTGAATTTTTGCTTTTGTACGTTTGGTGCGTAGGACGAATAATATAAAATGGGTAAAATATGCATACATATTAAGTAGGTATGTAGCTATTTAAAATGATAGTTTAAAGATTAAATTAGATAATATATATCTAATGTGATTTAATTAGTATCTAAGTTGAGCGCTGTAACTTTTCTATTAATATATCTGCGTTTTGTATTATATTATTTGTAATATTTATAAGTTGCGAACGTCAACACAACACCTCTATTCATTACGGTGCCGGTGTTATATGATTTAGTATTGTTTATGCATCTATGGATTAGGTACATAGAATGCATACGCGCACGTACGTATCATCAACGTTTTCATTCGTTTGTCCGTTACATGTTATAGTTTATAATAGTATCCGATTAGGGCAGATTAGGGTTAACTGTGTAATTAATTGTTGCGGGGTGTGTTTTAATTTTTGTAGTGACTACGAGGTAAGCAAAACTTTGAACATGTCATGGCATTTATAAGATAATTGGAATGCTCAATATCTCTATGTACAGAAATCGCTTAATAATATAATTGTAGGAATTTTCTGCCTCATATATGTACTGCATCTACCAGATAAATTGCTAGTTGATTTGCTTAAGAGATTCATCTCGGTAGATAAGCGTCATAACCTCAAATAGAGGTTAGAATACGTTGTGTTGTTTTATTGTTTGTACGTATAATGTTTTCAAATATTATGAAATAAAGTAAAAATAAGTATCGTAAGTATTAGAATGTAGCTACCACTCCAATTATTGTAAATGCTCCAAATATATTAGTAGGTGTTGATAATGTTGTACGATGTTTTATTCATGGTATGATCTAATACAATTGGCATTGTTTTAGAGGCCACAAGGAAACGCCATGAGAGCACCACTACCGAAGATATGAAAAAACCCATAGGGTTGTACCTGGCACCAGCCAAGGCTAGACTTACAAATGAGTATTTTTTTAAAATACGTTTGTTTTTTATTTAGAACACTTCAATTAAAAAATAGTGATTAATTTGATAAACCTTCAATATGCCTTAAGAGATGCCAGAATTATTGATTATTAACTTGTATGGTGAGTGTGAAAAAACAAGTTCTTGCTCTTTAGACAACTCTATGTACGTTTCAACTTTTCGTTATCGACATTATACATTCTAAATAACCAAGAACAATTTTAGTTCATTTTGACAAATTAAATAGATTGCATAAAAAATCTCAATTTTCATATAAATAATATTTTACAAATATTTTAGAAAAAATATTGCGCTCACATTAATTTTAAAATACGGAATAAATATTTTAATTGAATATTTTATCTATATTTAGAAAAAAATATGAAAAATATATTCAAAAACCTCTCACGAAAAATATTTATAAAATATATTTTTAAAAATATCTATGTAATATTTCTGGTTGTTAGGGTATTTTCTCAAAAATCGATGCATATATATTCCAGTTTTTCTTTGCCTTAATCCGGTCTCTAGTTATTATACTATCCTATATTCAAATAAATACTGCAATTAATCCCCTTAAAATATCATCAGATACGTTGGATCTCACTATAAATTATCGTTGTCATCATCAGCGTTAGGACTATCAAATAAACAACTTACTTTTACTTTTTTGCCGCGTTTTGCGGCGATAGCCCGTGACTTCCTCCGTATTTTATCCAGAGGTAACCTTTAAATTAAACACTGTCCCCGCAAAAAATCGTAAAATAGTCCCGTTTCGCCCTCTATTAGAAGCACAGAACCCGTTTCGTCCTGCTAGCTTAATAACACCAAATAATTTAAAGATAACAAAGTTTATATGTACAATCGTCTTTTCTCGGAACTCTTAAAGAAGAAACAAAACAAAAAAAAAACCAGCGAAATGTTCTTCACCCCTTATTAGTTATAAAATAAATATTTATTCCGTCGCAGCACCCCCGATTCATGAAGGGACGATTCGCGTATTGCCGCGTAATTTCACCGTGAAAACGCGCGACGCTCGACGGTGCACGTGCTTACGCAATCAGGGAACGCCGGTTACTGACGCCGGGCGCCGTTGATAAGCTCGAAGAGACGCCGTTTGGGACGACGGTGTATACGAAGATCCAGACGTAAGTGTTATATCCATTGTATATATACGTTCGTACCTAGAGATTCTGTACGCCGATCGTGGAATGAGTTTTCGTCGTCGCATTATCTTTGTCACCTCGCAAAAAAGAGCCTAGACACTTCGACGAGGGGTACACGCAATAAAAAAGGAGAATTGTCTGTCGCCGAGTTTGTTATCTCGCCAATTGGAGTTTCTAAAACGAAGGGGAATCAATTAGTGGTAGGGTAGGGTGAGCAAATATTAGAAACAACGCAAATATATGAAAGGGAAGGTAAATTATCGACATGTTGACTGTATCTGCACAACATTTGTTATCAAAATAAAATGGTCAGTAATTAACTACTATCATCTTGATATAAAGTTGCTGAAAATTTGTAAAGTACTCACTGTCAAATTCAGCTCAATTTATATTGCAGAAAAACTACGTATTAAATTATTATTAAGCAAAAACCTTCACGAAGATACAGATGCATTATTGTAGTACTTATATTTATATTGGTTTCTAACGTCATTCTTGCTTGCGCATGCGCAGACAGTAGCTAACAGTAGTTGTACAGTAGCTGTTAAGGATGCGTTTTGTGGTTTGTTGTTACTTTGATAGGCAATTTTGAAATTGTATGGTTTGAAAATTTGATTTATTTTTTCGGATAAATGTTTTTATATATTGTGTAATTGTTAGTTAATTATTTATATTTTTTGTCGATTTATTATGAAAGAGAAAAATTCTTTGTTTGAATATTTTATTGATAAGAAAATTTTCCAGGTAATCAAATTTAAATTTCCCGCAATTATTTTCAATAACTTCAACATTGAAACATGAAAAATACATTAAACATTACGTATATAGTAGACGTTTTCGATTGTACACAGCTGGTTAATCAATGAGTTCGAACCATGACGTGATAGGTAAGAACTGGGTATTAACAACAAGTTATCCGATCGAATGTAAACGGTTATACAGGTTTGGTTATAACTGTTGTGCGTTATAACATTCTGCTTTATATTTTCGAAATATTAACGTTACACTAGCCTTTTTTACGAAATGTATAAGAGAATTACTGAAAAGGAAATATTTGCGTCTTGCATTAGGCTGTTGGACGATATCACACATTCTCCAAACAACAGTTTAATGCCCGGTAACATAAACAATAGTTACCCATTTGTCAAAGTTAATCAATGGATAACAGCAAAAATCAGTAACATAAAGGTTTGTTAGGAGATAATCATTTGTTAAATCAGTTGTTAACTTAACCACCGCTATTCCGGTAGTTACAGTCTAGATCAAGTTTTAAAAGAAGTATTGTTCTTATGGACTATATGCGTCCCTTTCAATTTCATACTCGTTTATATGTATCTATCTTTTTCTATCATGGGGATTGTTGCCAGATTATTTGGTGGCTATCGGTCAGAGATAATATAGCTGTTGGTAATCATTTACTGTACCTGTCATTTGTCAATTTCGATTATTCTGTGTCTCTTGAGTTTACCCCAGTTTTTTTTTCTATTACGTATTTATTTTAAACAGATCAGTTTTTATAAAAAAAGCCACTATCGCCGTCGTTTGTATTATCTGTTGTAAGTCCCTATAATAAAACAGCTGTTATAATCACATGTAATACAAAGGTGATGTATCGGAGAATTGGAGTATGGAATCTTACAGGCGAAGTGTATTCGTCGAAGGAAAAGCAAGTGATCCTAAATTCTTTTTACATATTTTGCAAAAAATATGAATGTTTCTAAGGCTGTGGAGAAACAAGTAAAGCGCTTGGTTGTGGTAAAAGAATGGTGTATTCTGTTCGCAATGAAAAGAAAATCATCCAGTGGCAAAGCTTACAAACGAAGATAAATTGAAACAACAATTTCGTTTGAAAGTATATATGATGAACACATTCAGACACTTGTTAGATGTAAAGTTCATAGCTTTTTTGTAAGAAATATTCCGCCTGCGATGGCCATAATACTAACTGCAATAAATAGCGAAGAAGGTTAACCCGATTTTTCGAAAAGTACACTCTACAGGTTCTTACTTGACATTGGTTTTACATTCGAGAAAATTGGAAAGAAAGTAATGTTGATAGACCGTGATGATATTATAAGATGGCGACATGATTGTTTTCGTGCTATTAGGAGGTATTGTAATCAAGGGAGAAACATTGTTTTCACTGACGAATCGTGGGTAAATACTGGACACTTTGTTGAGGAAGGTATGTGACGGTTGGATGAAATGCAAAATGAACCGAAAGAATTTATTATTAATTTAACATCGACCTCATCATCGTCTTCCTATTGGTCTTCCGACATTAGTTAATCGTGTTATTATTACTATAGAAATAATTTCTAATTTGTTGTGACCATACATCTGTAAATATTTGTAAATATATTACAACATGTATGTAATATCTATGTATGTTTTCCGGAAAATAAATACAAAACCATAAAATAAAACATTCTATTTATGTTGTGTATTTTGATGTGGTATAAACAATAATACAATCAACATTCTATGAATTTTTATGTTAATGGGACATAACAATAAATAACAAACCGGCAAACAAAATTCACTGAATTGACATTTATTAAGCGTTAACCTGAAAATTCGTCAAGTTATTCAGAGCGACAACATACGAAAAATTAGTACTTCAATAGATTTGGCATCGGTGGGTACTATCTCCATAAGAGTAATACTTCCTTCTCAACGTGAACCAGACTACACATTTGTTAAGATTTACCAAAGCACGAAATGTGCCGAATGTCCAACGAAAGTTGCCGTGCATGATTGCATCAATAGATGGCGGAACATGTGAACTTAGACGGAAAATCTATTTGACATTTTGACAGAATTTTTATTTTTGATTTAATTTGATCACTGATCAATTAATTTGGAATAAGATAGCAGCAGTAAGTTTAAAATATATACGTTTAGTGATTATTACATTACATTTTTATAATTATGGAGGCTAGGTAGGTGTAATTTCAACATTTGATTTCTGATAATATTATCACTAAATTTGACACTATGCATGATAATGAGTAGGGAAATGCAGGATGCCGTGAGAAGAGCAGAAATTTTACGGTAACAAAGAGAAACACACATTGTTAGCGATCATTGAAAATTATAAAGGAGTTGTTGAAAATAAAAAAAAACCCATGGAGTATCTATTAAAAAAAAAAAAAACGAAGTATGAGCAGAAATTACATCTGAATTTAATTGTCATAGTACTACTGGGTAAAGGATGAAAGAGCAGTTATTTACATTATACAACTTTATGAAAAAGTACAATCAACACGACCAAAATCATTATTTTATTTGCCTTTTTTTTCTTATATTTTCATGATTCTTCTCTGAATAGTCGTGGTCTATGACGTCTATCATATATGTTGTCTAGTATATCGAATAGTTCTTTATTGGAGGACGATGATTAATCATTCCATATATCCGTTTTGGTTATGATCTTTATAACAAACTTGACATAAGCCAGAAGCAAAAACTCAATTACTGAATTTCTAGGTGAAAACATCAAAGTTTCAAGTTGGCCCTCTATCGGAACCAAACTGAACTATCAATTTTAGTAAATTTACAGTTAACTAGTTTACAACAGCCATTAATCAGTTGTTAACTAATTACTTGACATTTAACAAATGGTTAAGTTTATGTTACTCAACTTTTACTTAACAATTTGTTAGTGCTAACAAATGATTAACTAATCATTTGGTTACACACGCTTTATGTTACCGGGCATGAATGTTTTGCCTGTCATTTTAAAAAATTGTGCATATAAAATTATTCCTTTACACGAAAGAGTAAGACATGAGAGAATACCAGATTATTTCGAAACTTGGGTTAATAGATATCTGGCGTATGATTTTTATATGCATTTTAGAATGCAAGTCGATACATTTCAGTGTTTAGTCCGTCTAGTACACTCAAATTTTACAAGAAAAAATATAGGCGGATGCATAGCAATGCCATTAGAAAAATGTCTCTTGATGAGGCTTTGGTATTTAGCGAAAGGAGAGACAATTGCGTCTATTGCAGATCGCTTCAATGTTGCAAATTCAACAGCATGTGTATTAATAAATGAACTAATAGAATGTATTGTAAAACTATCAAGTAAGATAATTATTTGGCCTACGTCAGAGGAAGCTACGTATTTCAGTAGCCAGAAATTGCTGGGTTTCCTGGTAAACTTCAATTTTTTTACTGATTTAGAATACGCACATATTCAGTAACGCCGTTGACGATATTAATTAAAATAATTAATATTAAAGGAATGTCACTCATAAAAGATTATTCAATTAATAGTGTAGTTGTAAAAAGTTTCCTATATCGCATGAGCCGTATTTTTTTAATTTGCCGCTATTAATGGCCTCCTCAAAAAATTCATACATAAAGTTATCATCTGCAAATGAAATTTTATTAAGAATAAATGTAAAACACATATCTTTATATTTACCGTGGATTAAATTATCTATAACTATACTATCAGTTTCTTCAAACTCAACATTTATATTATTAATTATAAATTTAAGTAACATTTTTAATACTTTTTCTACGACTGATGAAAACTTAGGATTGACACCCGTTGCAAACAGCTGTAAACAGTAAGAAGAGGTTATGTATATTGCTAAAAACGTTTAATACCCAAGTCCCGACTCCGGTTAAAATTGGTTCAACCAGGTTGCAACTGTGACGTCACGAAAAACACAATCGAATACTATTGGTTATAACCGAATGATACCTGGTTAAAACCAATGTATAATCGAAAACGTCTTTTGATAGGCAATTTTGAAATTGTAGGGTTTGAAAATTTGATTTATTTCTTCGGATAAATGTTTTTATATATTGTTGACTGTTTATATTTTTTGTCGATTCATTTTAAAAAAGAAAAATTCTTTGTTTGAATATTTTATGGATATAAGACAATTTTCCAGGCAACCAAATTTAAATTTCTCACAATTATTTTCAATAACTTCAACGTTGAAACATGAAAGTACATGAAACATTGAAACGCAATCTTTAAATAAAACAAAAATTTATAGTAAACTAAAAAAAATTATTTATAAATAACATCACCCATTTACAATTTATAATTTTTTATAACTTGAAAAAGCCTTTGTTATAATAAAAGCGAGAATTAAGTAATTATATGCATTTCTATATTTCTCTAAGAAGGATCTAAAAACCAAGAAAAAGAAAGAAAACTTAAATGTAATGTTGCTGATGAATCCTCTGATACCAGTATGTAATTTAATAATAAAAGACATTGCATACACAATGGAAGAAAACAAATTAATTACCGTCTTTCATTATTAAAATAAATGTAATTGGTTTTCCTTTAAATTACGCTAGCTATTCGAGTGAAATAATACACTTGAACAAATCCAGAATTAAATCGCGAAAAACTCGTTAAGAGTTCACATTAAAGTTTAAAGACCAAGTTAGTCGTATCAAGTTGTACACGTCTCCAGGTTATAGAGACTAAGGAAAACGTCAAGAAGAAATCAACATGAGATTTAACAATCATGGTAGTACGAACAAAATTTGTAATATACGTAAATAAAAAGACTGAGTAAGCAAAATAATGTAAACGAACAGTACAACAGATTAAAAATTAATGTAAAATAAAATAAAATCTGTAATGCAACCAAAATTTAAAAATACCGCCACTCGTGTGTGCCATCTGCCGGCATGGCGAAGGGACTTTCGTAGATGAGGAAGAAGATAAGCATAAGAAGCTATTAACGAGTTTAATCGAGAACCGTTTTGAAGTTGTATTTTACATTTATTATGTAATAATATATTATTATATAATAAATAAAGAGTTCACACTAAAAATCTATTTTAACAAATTAAAATATTGTACGCCATCTATGTAGTTGAAGTGGTTGTACAACACGAGGCGGGAACCTGTTTACGCATACAAATCAAAGGTCTGCATGAATCGGCTTGTTTGGCCGATTTAAGTCACTTGGAAAGGAGATAGTGATTCGTATATTCAAAAATTCACGAATCGTACATAAAGTTCATTCGCAGGTCCTCCTGAAATGATTTGATTTGGATTTATTTATATTTAGTGAATCATTGAATTCATATAAAAAGCGTATTCGCTATTTTTAAACTAAAAACCCCACTTTTAAAGGAAATATTTGTATAATCTCTTATTGTTTATCTTAATGGAAGGAATTAACGGTAATCCAATTATTATCTAGTGTAATCAACTAAAATAAATTAAATATTACTAATTACTCATATTTACCTTTTTTGTACCTTCATTATTATTGTAATATTTAATTTTGAGAAGATAAATCATCATCAAAATTGAATTTTCAAATTTTGAGAACTCCGTTGGTTAAAAAAAAATGTATTTTAATTTCCAAACCTTCCGAATTATTAAGTTTAAAATCTGTATTGGTTAAATTCTTAAATTATCTTCTTTATTAAAACAGAATATGAATTAAATCTGGAATTGCACAACTACTTTTTATGCCATAATATAATCCAGAATCTTTTTTTTTTTGATTATGACATAATTAATTTTTGAAAGTGTATTATATGTCACAACCCTAATAGCCAAATTTAAATTTCCCGCCCATCAAAATAACTGTAGTACAAAATGGTAGGTAATTTTATGTTTCAAAGTTGAAGTTACTAAGAATAATTGCGGGTTTTTTTATTAACTACATATTATGGTAACATAATATCTCGTTCCTTAAGTACTTACAAAACTTTTAAAAATTGAAATTTGTTGCAAAGTGCATTAAACATATCGCTGCCAAAACCAAAATTTTCCGGAACTATGTTGTATAAAAGTCACCTTAAACAATTTATTAAAATACATCTTTTACTAAATTTGGGTATTAAATTTGTTCAAAAACCATCGAATAGGAATTAATTTGGTACTTTGACTATACCAAATTACATCATTTATTTTTATACTTATAGTCTTAGAAAAAACATTAAAGCAATAAATGTAAGTTTTGATTCAAAATAATCACACCAACCACAAAGAAGATGTCAATTATATTACTTTGAATCAGCTTCCCTTTTATTCGTTCATGTCAGCGATTTAATAAGATTACCTCTGGGTTAAAACAAGAACTTCAGAGGTTCATTCAGCGTAGATTTAATCCGAACCGCAAGCTTTTAACTTTAACCTGTCTCATCTAAATCTTTGTGATTACTGCGCATTCATTTACGTCAAAGCGATGAATGAAGTAAATCTTGAAATTGAAAACGCTATCTTAAACTGAATCTATTGGGTAAATACTTATAATTTCGCATTATATTACATCAGTACGATTGCAGATATACAAAATTGCTTTACAGTAAAGTTTTCAGTAATTCAAATATGTAATTTAATTATTATCTAATATAGCTAAAATTATATAATAGGAAAAAAGTCTTTTTAAACGGTTATATTTAAAAATTGACTGCTGTTGTAACAAAATTTAAATTTCCCGCGATTATTTCTAGTACTTTGAGTGGCTACAATTAATTATTATTTTAACACCTTTATATTGAATTTACCAAAAATTAATGCAGAGAATAGAAGTTAATTTTTTAGGGCCAACATATTCGCGATAAATTAAGTCCTATTCGCACATTAAACGAGAAATTGTGTGGAATTTGCTGCTATTAATCCCTGAAAATCACGTGTAACTTTAGTAATTGCCGTTTTAATGCTACATTAAACAGGTTTATGTTCTAAAATTAACACCATTCGTCATATTTGATTTTGTAGTTACATTGCAGAATAATTATACACCAATACAAATCGTTGCAAGATAGACATCGTAAAACCGTTTCATGTCTGTATCTCTACGCGTTATATGGCTTATATAATAATTTATGAGATCTAAAAAGGTTACCTTTCGGGCCTCGACAAATTAAATAATATTTTTATCATAATTTACCACTGCTTTTGTTTGCGATATGAGCTTTGCTCTTTTGATAATAACGTATGTGAGTATTATAATATTTCTTATCTCCAAATATTTTGTGAGGTAACAAAAATTAATCGAAACGAACTTTTTTTTCTAAAATTGAAGTATGCTGTTTTACCACCTTGACGTTCTGGCTTCATGTCGATAGTAGCTTACAATTGCTTATATAAGCTTTAAATTTCGAATATTAAAGTTAATAAGCAGTTGTGAGTTACTACCAAGATAAAGTAATGACGTCAAACTTGTAAAAGGAACAAACTATAAAAAATTACAGCCATTCAATGGAAGATGGCAGCACTGTCGGTGTAAAATCGCCAAAGCGTAGTTTAGTTTATCACCTAACCTAACGATCTAACGTTTGCGCTAATTTGGTCATGATGTATCGCTATTTATTCACTAATTAATTATTTACAATTTAAGTGTTTAATTATTCGTAAATGATGTCTGAGGACGAAGTGGAAAAGTTCGAGATAACCGACTACGATATCGAGAATGAATTTAATATTAACAGGCCGCGACGCAGACCTACCAAACATCAACAAATATACGGTAAGCGAACAAGTCTTTCCACCTTGTGGTGTTTACATCGTTATTATTATGCTATGATCCAGGCATATGGGCAGACGAAAGCGATGATGAGGAGGAAGCAAAACCGTCGTTTCGAAATAATAGACACCCGAAGAATTACACAGCACCTATAGGTTTCGTAGCAGGTGGTGTACAACAAAGCGGAAAAAAGGATGAAAAGAAGGATTCAAAGAAAGAGAGTGAAGAATCAGATGATGGAGGTCCTTCTACCTCCTTTAAAATACGTGATAGCTCTAGTGATTCGGAAGTGGAAGCTTTACCACGTGCAGGTAAGTTTTAATTGGTTATTGTAGACTGTTTTTTAGGCATTTATCTTGCTTTATATTAGATTCTTGTGTTGTTTCTTTGACATATCGAGTCATTACTTCTTTAAGTTGCTTGAAAAGTCTATATAAAATTATTAGTAAAATTTAAGGTGCTTTGGGTACTGTAACAATGTTTATTGTTGCAAAAACTAATAAAAATGTTTCAATAAAATCCTAAATATTATATATATTACTCAAATAAATGTTACTGAATAAAGATAAAATCAATTCATTTTTAGAATTAAAACTGAAAATACTTACTGAATCATGTAGTTTCTCTGCCTCAACTGCTGTAGAATTCATGTTTGTAACTTGAGGAACAAGATACTTTTGCAATATCTTCACTTTTTAGTTGTTTTTTCCTTTTTTGCATCGTTATTTGCGCTTTCTTCACTACGACTTGTTCAACATGTTAATTATAGGTTTTGGTGGATATAAAGGACAAACTAATGCTACCATGACAGAAATAACTGGCGATATAGCCGGTTTGAGGAATAAACGTTCACAAATGAATAACACTTTGATAAATCAAGGTGTCGGGAACTGGGAAAAGCATACGAAAGGCATTGGTGCGAAATTATTGTTACAAATGGGTTTTCAACCGGGAAAAGGTCTAGGTAAAGATCTGCAAGGTATATCTGCTCCTGTGGAGGCTCATCTACGGAAAGGACGAGGTGCAATTGGAGCTTATGGGCCGGAGAAAGCTCCCAGTGTAGCCGTAAAGAAGGTTATCCTCTTTCTAGTCATGGAAATCATTCGGGAATTTATTACAACTTTGCTGTTTTAGGAGGTGGAAAAAATGGACATCGATAGATCGGAAAGTGAAACAAAATGGAAGAAAAACGACATTTCCAACAAGAAAACAAGATATTACTACAGAAGTGTTGACGATGTTATTGAAAAAGGTAAACGTCCAGGAGCTTATAGAAATTGTGGACCGGCAAGGTAACAAAAACTTGAAGCTTGAAACAGAAATAATTCTTTTTTAAAATTCCTGATATTAATTTTTATAAATATGGGTTTTTTACCCTGATTTTTGTAGTAATTTCTGCTTTGTTACCTCATGAAACTTGAAATAATAATGGATTTTTTCTTTTATTTGATGATAATCAATCGTTATCAAAGAAATGACTAATATAAACACAGTTTCTTTTTCTATTTTGCAGCGAATTGAGCAAAGTGAAAGTTATAGACATGACAGGACCGCAGCAACGTGTCCTAAGTGGATATCACGCTCTAAGCGGCTTGAAAGCCCCTCCGGGAGTGGAAAGATTCGAAGATGTCATACATAAGAAATGTGTTAATTTTGCACTGCCGGAAATCCAACATAATTTGGATATATTGGTCGATATGTGCGAGCAGGTAAGAAAAATTGTTCGAAATGTTTTATTTTTTGATATAAATTCCTTTAAATTTTAGGATATCATCAGAATCGATAGGAATTCGAGGACGAATCAAGACAAATTGCTTTATTTGAAACAGGAGGAGGTGAACTTGAAAAATGTTATAATGAAGGAAGAAAATTTGATTGATAACTTGAATACCGTACTGGAAGTCGTCAATAAATTGATGGATCCGACGTTGGGTTTGTCGTTGGGACAAGTGGCTAATATCTTTGTCGATCTTCAGGTGAGAAACAAGCAGTATTCTATTTCTTAAGTCGCAGACAATACGTTTTTGAAAATTTTGTTTTCCATTTGTGGTAGTATTAAGAAAAAATGAAAATAATAAATTTTTAATCCGTTAGGCATCTTAAGAAAATTTAGATTAGATTTTGTCGTTTTCCCAAAAAGGGCTAAAAGATATTTTATTAATTCTTTTTAATTCCTATTAAGCTTTATAATAATATAGAAACAATTAACTAATTATGGATGTCAGTAAAATTGTTTCAAATTCTATTTTTTTTTTTTGTCACCTAATTAGTATCTTTTAAAAATAACGACGCAGCATCAGTATACTTTAAAATAAAAATAGAAAATAATGCAAAATGTTTTCGGAGTTGAAATTATTAACACAGGTATTATGTTTAATAAAAAGTATTTATTTATATAGTTACAGTCTAATAAAAATAAAATAACGCTACTAAAAACACTGCTTAATAAACGATTAAGCGCTACTGAAACCACTTATTAAACTAATTCACTTAAATACTACTATTTATTTTCATCGATTTATTTCCACTGTTCGTTCGTCACTTTCGGCTTTTCCAATAGCGCTCCCCAATACAAACTGACGCGTTTTCGCTCGCATATTTATATTTGGCGCGTTCAATTCCGAAGTAACCTGAAGCTCTCCTGAACGTTCCAGTGCATTCGCACCCAAAAATTTCGATTTCGATTCATGCATCATACAATAGCGCCCTCTATGAGCAACTTCGCGATCTCCACTCTAAAGAGGTGGCGCCATCTGCCGGCGCAGCAGGGAATCTAAATTCAAAAACGTCGACGCGCCATTTGCCATTCGTGGCCGGTATTTGATCTACGTACAAAAGTTTCCTGATGAAATTATTTCATAGCAGTAGAATGTAATGTAAAATAACGGCAAACATCGACACCTGAGCGGAAGACGTTAATTAATTTACCTAGGGATCTGTTGTAAAAGTAAAATTAACGTAAAAGTAGCGCAGTAAACAGCTTAATTTTTATGAACATTTTGAAAAACAAGACTGGTCTTATAGTTGCAGTTGACTTTATCTTTGCTTTTAACAATTCTTACTTGAGACGTTTCCAAACGTGTTCTTCAACTTGAATAAATTCTCTGAATAATAGGGGAAAATATACAGGATATTCCACGTAAGTGGTTCATAAAAAGTTTATGATGTTCTATTATTTACTTATATTTGAGATTTTGATACCATTAAGGTAAAGTCAGGTAAGTGTGTACTAAAAATTGCATAGTGTGAAAAAAAAATGTAACACTGTTCACATTATAATATTTTGATATTATAATATCAATTTGATAATATTTTGATAAATTTTACACATAGAAGTAGGTAATATATGTCCAGTTGTAAGCCTTCAATAGATACACCTTTTATAATTACCAACGGTTTACTAGAAAAAAAAAGAAATTTTAAACGGTGTCAATACTACACACTTACCCAGCAAAATGGGGCAAGTGTGTAATACTATACTGATGCCTTTTTAATAAGGTATGATAAATTTACAAGATATCTAAGTTATACACGTTAGAGATGTGAATTTTATTTGCCAAAATTCGTATGAAGTTTAGTACATTAGTAATACAACAGAGGACATCCATATTTTAATTTTAAAAATAAATGTAGCCAAACTACACACTTGCCCCGGTTACACACTTACCTGACTTTACCTTTTCTGTTTGATTGGAACTATAAATATGATATACTTTAACCAAAATTTTTTTTATCGTTTTTTTGATTTCGCTTTTTTATATTTTATTAGTTGATTATCAATAATTGAATGATTCCTTTTGTATTAATCGATCATATCCACCACCAGTAGCAACCTCATACATTTGAGTTTGATTAATCCGTATAAACGATTTTCACTGTAATGATTTAGTATCCATTGATAAAAGTGAATATTTATAATGTAAAAAGTGGGATTTTGAAGCGTTTTTTTGGGTACTACATCCGTGTTTTGGGGCTGACATAATTTCAGTGTCACAGCTACTTTTTTTACAAAAATCTTTTTAGCTGAAAAAAAAATCCGTTGAAGAAAACTTCCAACATCATTCTCCACCATATATTTAAAAAAAATACGAAAATTGCAGCTGCTATATTATTCTCGCTGCTAATAATTCTGTTCTCGTAATTATAATTTGAATTTTACATTTTTTTAAATTAATTTTAAATTGGTTATGTACAGGATGTCCATTTATATTTTGACCCCCACCTACAGGCTGTATTATTTAATATAGGAAAACACTTCAAATACAAAAGTTATAGGATTTTTACTTTATTATCTTTTACAATTTTTAAAGTTGATATTATCTCATAAATTGATAGACAAATGAATACAACTTGCATTATTTTTTAAGTACAACATCCTATATATTATTAAATAGTATGAACGACCTCGTTTCACTGATTTCGAATATACTGGGTGAGTTTTTTATCTTGAGATAACGGAATATTTCTAAAGCACTGCATCAAATCAAAAATCTTATTAAGATCTTTTTTTGATTTGATGCAGTGTTTTAGAGATATTCCGTTGCCTCAAGATAAATAACTCACCCTGTATATAGGTTGTTAATGTTTGAATAAGGCGTTTTTGAATTACACGAGTTTATATCAGTCAAACTGTATCAGTGAAAACTCTAGATTGCATGAAACGTATAAAAACTTCATATAAAGAAGAAAAGAATATATAGTTATCAAAAACAAAACAAAAACTAAAATACTAAAAGTTTTCAACATAACCACCGCCATTATTTATACATCAACAACCTACATATATTCGAAATCAGTGAAAAGAGGCCTCTCACACTACCTAATAATATACAGAGTGTTGTATTTAAAAAAATGCAAGTTGTACTCATTTATCTACCAATTTATGAGATAATATCAACTTTAAAAATTGTAAAAGATAATAAAGCAAAAATCCTATAACTTTTATATTCAAAGTGTTTTTCTGTTGTGTTAAATAATACAGATTGTACGTAGGAGTCAAAATATAAACAGACACCTGTACATCTTAGGAGAAGAGTACATTAAGATTTACGGGGTGTCTGTTTATATTTTGACTGTATTATTTAGCATAGAAAACACTTTGAACACAAAACTTCATATTCACTTTTTAACATAAAGCCTCATTTCAACCCAATTTATGAAGAAGAAACCAATTAAATTATCTGAACTCTAATTAGCTGTTATCATTAATGGATTGTGTTATTTTAAGGAGACTCATTACGAAGAATATTGTCAATACGAATTAGGGGAATTGGCTCCCGGTTTAGTCGGTCCCTTACTCACGTCGGCCCTAGCCAGCTGGTCTCCGCTACAAGCGCCCTCACAATATACCGAAGTGTTTCGACAGTGGAAGGACATCCTGGAGAAGCCGTTGCAACGTGGGACACTAGAAGGTAATAGTATGGGGATTCAGCCGTATGATAGTCTCTTATGGCACACTTGGGTGCCCGTTATCAGATCTTGCGTTAGGTAAGTCACCACATTCCCTTTTGGGTGTTAACACAAAAAGAAAAAAAAAATACTATGCAGAAATTCCGCGATGGGGAATCACACACACACATTTTTCCAAATTATTTCTCTTAACACTTTCGGATCGAACGAAAAATTAAAATTCACTCGGAATGTTTTCGTACCGTTTTATATATAAACCAGGTGTTGGATTATAAATTCGAATATTAGCCACATAAAATAGCTTCTATTAATAATACCTCGATTTAATATCGAATATATTTCCAGTTCTTGGTACCCGAGAGATTGCGATCCGCTGATAAATCTCCTGGAAACGTGGAAGCCTCTCCTTGCGTCCTGGGTTATCGACAACATCTTAGATCAGGTCGTGATGCCACGATTGACTTCGGAGGTGTCGACTTGGGATCCCCTCACGGATACGATACCGATTCATACTTGGGTGCATCCGTGGATACCACTTTTAGGTATTGTATAAATATTTTAATCAATCAAATAAATGAATTAAAATAAAATTGATTTTCACAGATGTTCGACTGCAAGCCAATATCTATCCGATAATACAAGAGAAATTAGGAGCTGCTCTTGCGAATTGGCATCCGTCTGATAGGTCGGCAAAGTTGATGTTGAAACCGTGGCAGAGGGTGCTCCCCGAGGGATCGTTCGTGGCTTTCTTGGTGAAGCACATCGTTCCGAAATTGCAAATGTGTATGCAATCGCTGGTGATCAATCCGCACCAACAGCCGTTAGGTAAATTATTGTTAATAGTTTGATTTCATGATGATTTTCGGTTTAACGGAACCAATTTAAATGTTTATCCTTACAAAGGAGCCACAAACTTTACGTCCTGTTTTCAAATCGATTTTTTACAGCTTTTACTAAACATTACTGGTACTCGAATTTTGATTTTTCAACAATCTATAATCTTGATCATAACATTTGTACTAAACCATTTTTTTTTTATTTTTTTTTCGTTGCTGGCATTTTTATTTTAAAATTGATTTTTGTCTTAAATACATTCCAAAAATTTAATTCCAAATAATCTTACTATCAACTTATGAAAACTGAAGAAAATATGTTATGTATAACACAAAACATTCAAAAACCAAACTACCCTAAAGTTTTAATCTCTGAACTCAAATAGAAAAACCGTTTATCAAAAATTATTTTTATCTAAAAAAAAGATAGTAATTTTTTTTATATTAAATTATTTTTTATTATTTTTTTGGAAATAAAAACAAGATTTATGGTACTGGTTATGGCAACAACATAATAATGTCAGATATTTTATTAATTATTACATTATATAAATACATACTCCTTCTGGTTATGATTTCGTTCAAAATAATATTGATTTAATTTATAAAAAAGTCTTATATAAAAGTAAAAAAGCCACTGCAAACATATATTTTCTTTTTGTATTGGTTTGTCTATCTAAGCATTCCTACTTTTTCGCTGCTATTTTACTGATGATATCACAAGCATACTGCGTATTGCTGTGTACTGATTGAATTTAAAATGCAAAATGCGTTTTAAAATGTCTTTTTAAAATGAAAAAAAAAATTAAATTAGCTGGCTCAAGGGATAAAATTTGAATTTGAACAAAAGAACAATTAATCTCAGAGTTACCCCCGCGAATTAAAACTTGAATCTAACCACGAAAAGCAAATTGTGAGTGAATGAAAACTGACTTTCTTAAATACCCCAAAAATTGAAAAGGTTTAATTTAAAATAAAAAACAGGATTTTTTAACCTAAAAACGCTAAGTAACAATCAAAATTTATTCAACAAGGGTTAATTACAATTTGTGCAGAAAAAAAACCGTGAACTGAGGGTTCTGGCCAAAAAATAAAAACTGCACTTGATTCTAAATTACAATAGGACAATGCTATTTCCTATACAAAGCAAAAGTGTTGTTTGCTCAGGAAGATAATCCAATATTTTTCAATTTCAAACCACGTGGTTTCAACAAAATAAAATAAATTCGTGGACAAACACGAAATTATACAAAAATGAAAACTAAATGCAAGAACAATGCTTCTTCTCACCCAAAACAAGTGATAATAAACCTAAAAAATAACAGCAAAAAGGAAAACGGGAAAAAATTTAACTCTTAACTATAATGAGCAGAAAAATTAAACGAAAAATATTATCTTCCTCACAGAAATAATAAATGATCTTATATCTATAATTGCACACATCAATATAATAACAATTATTATAAAGCGAATTCTTGATGCACAGAATATTAAAAGGTAATTTAAGCGAATTCAATTACGATCAATCAAATGAAATACCAAAACATGGCAAACAATGATTTCAAAAAATACGTGCTACTCACGATAACAGTCGACCAAGGAATTGCGGACAAAATTCAACAGGCGCTGTCAACACAATACGAACAACGCAAACGCACAAATCACCGACAAAAATCTAGTAGAACAAACATTAAATAGAACTAGCTAACGCTAGACATCTTAAAGAAAGGAATTAATTTAAAAAAAAATGAGCACTTAATAAAATAAATTATACAATTAACTCTTTACCTAAATTTATACAAAAATAAACATTATTGTGGAAATTTCTTGTCTACACTGGATTCACGATACGAACATAACGTTGGAAAAGAGACTTATATTTAAATGTTTGTGCATAGGAAATTTATATTAAATAAAATGAAATATTATTGATCGCTACGGTTATTGTAACACCAGTTGCTTTTAAGTCTTTGTTTAGTTCCCCATTATATCATTATTTTGTTAAGCATATTGCATTTTGACAATGTGATAAGGATTTCGATTACAGTGCTATCTATTATATTCTCAATTGAAACGGACTTTACTTTCGACTAAATTTCGATTGCGAATTTGTACAGCAAACAATTTGATTATCTACGACATGTACGTGACACGCCCTCTAAAGAGTTGGCGCCATCTTCTGACGCAGAAGGGAATTCAAATTCAAAATTTCAAAATAGGAACAATTTATAATTTAAATAAATTTCTAATAGTAAAAATTTATTAAAATTAAAATTTAAAAAAAAAAAAAACGGAATCACCAAAAAATTTAGAGAAAAAAATAAACTGCGTTGTTAATATGTTATGCAACATGTAAAGCAAGAAACTATCTCGCAACAATTTTCATATTATATAACTCGTAAGTAACTTTTTAAATAACAAACACTTCCACATTTCTTAGAACCGTGGCATTGGGTGATGGAATGGAACGACATGCTATCAGTCGGCAGCATGACATTAATATTAGACAAATTCTTCTTCCCGAGGTGGCTGCAAACCTTGGCCATGTGGCTGAATCACAATCCCGACTATTCACAAGTGACCGAATGTACGGCTGGAAAGAGGATGATGGTCTGAACAATTCAGACAAGCCTACTATTTAAAAGTAATTATTTAACTATGTTGTTTTGTTTTTTCCTTATTTTAGCAGATTATGTCGAAGTAATGAAATTTTCTGTAAATTTTGAGTCCTATTTCCTACATTAGGTTTTTCTTTGTCTATCTTAAGCAGATCCATGGAATTTTACGCGTTTGTTTGTATTTTAGGTCATGATTTGCTGCGTTTGTTTGTGTGTAGAGCAAGCAAATCCAGATCACAAAGAGGTTCCCTCTTTCTGCTCGCGATCCGGACGTCCGAGCCGAATTACGAGACAATTTGTGCAACATAACCAATCGCGCTAACACCGTGTTGTAAACTGTCATTTGTAAATGAATCTGACTTATAACTGCATCGAATATGCACGAAAAAAGATTAATTAATGATACCAATGTGATGTAAAGAACGAACATTATTTTTAAAAAAACTTCACTCTGGTAGATACATAAATTACTAGTATATGTGTATTTTATGTAGTCTAGATTCATAATTTGAAAAATTACTTTTACTTTCCCTATATCAAATAGCTGTGACAATCTGACAATAGTAAATATAAAATTAAAGGTTATATTGCAATCCGAGCGCGTTGTTTGTACCATCTTTTAAATCCAACTTGGACGCTCTCAAGTTACTCTGATGACGTCAGTAGATACTGCTCCAAGCACACAAACAAACAAAGCTATTAACAGACGTTTTGCCAATGTGCGCATTGGCTTTTTCAATAATTTTAACGAAACCGGAACTGTAAAGAACATTTAACAATTAGTATTGGTTTTGCAAAATAAAATTAGGTAGAACGACAAGGGGATTTACCAACCACCAATGATATAGTAAAATTAACACAGAGATAATCGACAATGGATGAATTAATTAACAAATAGTTTATTCTGTATAGATACCCTGTTTTGTTTTATTTTTTCATATTTTTTATTGTGCTTGATTAATTCATCAATTTTTTTTTTTGAAGTTATCTAATTTTTATATTTATATCGACCATTTTATTTATTATAATTTTATATTTATCCTTGGACGATGTCAATGTTTATTTGTAAACGTATAACGAATAAAATATGAATGAATTAATCCATTTACTACTATTAAAAACTTGAAGTTGAAATTTAAAAAAACAACAAAGCGACAAATACTTGGAAAATATATTTGTCGGATATTGCTACCACTTATGACAGGTCCCGATGTGACTCTAATTTGAAATTTATCAATTTTTAAATTGGTTTTACTCACAAATATGAAACCCAAATGTGGAATTATTTTAGGCATTAGGCAATAATGTCACATATTATAAGATGTACAGTTTCATCATCTCAATGTCACTTACTTTCTTTCCTCGGGAAGAAAAGTACAATTTTCCACCCTAGGGAGGAAAAGTACAACTTTGCTCCCTCAAATGAGGGAGGAAAGTGTACACTTTTCTCCCTGCTGGGAGAAAATACGTTTATTTCTTTATGTGGTTTTGCTGCAATCTGTTAGCAGATATCTGATTGTGATTGAATCTAATTGACCATGTAAACATAAAGTAGTGGCAGTTTATTTTAATTTGGATATATCGAATGAGGTATATTGGCGACAAACAAATCGCAGCGATTACATACAATATCTTCAAGCGAAGCGTCTAATAATGTAAAAAAATACGAGATAAAATTCATATAAAACTTTATTGCTCCAACATAATGCGCTAAAATCAGAATTTTTTATAAACAAATTATATTAACCGCCATAAATACTGTCCTAAATCATTTCACCCATTCATCTGTCGCAGAAAACTTCCACAAAGCTTTGGAAATGATGAACCGTGCAGTCTGCACCGGGGACAGCAACCGGGAGCCAAAGAATCCGTATCCTACTTGACCAACATCGAAACCAATTTACCCCCACCACCTCCCCCACGCCTAAAATCGACAATTTCGCCGAAGCCGTGCGCACCGCCACCCAAATACTCCAAGGTTTCAAGGATCTAATCGCGAAGAAGTGCGAAGAGAGGGGAATACTATTCGTACCGATCCCGAACAAATATCACGAGGCGAAACAGGTCTACAGGTTGGGCACCAACGGGATCCAATGCTACATCGACCGAAACGTCGTCTTCTACACGCAGAATAACTCCACCTGGTTGCCTACTTCCCTGAATAGATTATTAGATATGGCGTAAAAGAAGAATATAAAAAAAAAACGCATTTTATTCGAGTAATTTATTTTTTATTATTGTGTATATAGATAATAATAATATTAATAAATAAGATTAATTGATTAATATTAATTAACACTGTATATAATCATTTTGCGTCTTTTAGTAGTGTATGTTGAATATGCGAAAGAAGAAGCTTAATTGTTGACGTCACCTTGGGCTTTCAAGTCGATTTCGTTGCCTGCTTGATCTGTTTCTTCGTGTTTTTCGGTGGGATCGTCTTGTTCTTGTTGTTTGTCGTATTCGTTTTGTATGTTATTGCCGTTATCGGTTTGTTCTTCGTTCGGTTCTTCCCCTATTATGATTTCTTCGGGGTCTGGAGCTCGGGGAAGGAATTCTTCGCCCGGATAGATGCTATTGAATATTTCTTTGGCCTGAAATTACGAAAATAATTCGAAATTATTATAAAGCGTAAGTTCAAATTTATTACAACACGTTTTATCATAAGAATAATTTAAGTATCACAAGAAAAAAAAGAGAATTAATACCGACAAGAGAAAAAGAATTCACTCTATGCAGAATGTCCCATCAAATTACTCCCCTTTTTAAATTTCTAGTAGGAATTTGATTTTGAAGATAATAATAGACACTTATAATATTTTTAAAGTTTAATTTTACTGTGTTGCCAACCTTTTATAACTGTAAATCACTTTGGCAAAGTTAGAAAATCCCTTTTCGGCTATAAAAATCCCTCACTAATTTATAATTCCTATTATAATAAATAATATATTTGTGCAATAAAATACATATACAGCAGAACATAACATGAAATAGGAAAAACCAATATTCAATACAAAACAAAGACTACAAATATAGAAATAATAATAGCATTCATAATAATATTCTCTAATTTATCTTTACGAGCGCACGCCACTGTCTGCATCTTTTTTTTTTCTGTAAAAAGAGCAACTCACGCCTGATTCACAGCGTGATATCAATGATATGACAAATACTATGTAACGCAATTTCACATAATTGAAAGGTTATCATCCTACACTGCATTCACTGTAAGAATGCAGCGTTACATTAGATAGGCGAAAGATTTACGACTTGCGATTGGCTGATAGACGAGGCGAATTCACACACACGAAAAAACATTTTATATAGCAAATCAAATTTAATTTGGATAAAACAAAATATTACTGAAATCTATGACATTTGTCAATCCTGGTGTTGGTTTGAGCTCTGTATTTGCGTGTTTATTGCTTTTTGCGTCGTTCGTGTGATTAGTGTAATTTTTATAAACAAATTGTTACAAAAATAATTCTTCTTAAAGCTCTACTGAGTGCTGTTGAATATTTGAGGGTTTTGTTTTAATAACTATATAAAATGATAGCGATGACAGTATTTTTTACATCAATTACAACTACCCCTGTAAGATTCCCGAAATGTATTCACTGTTACTTTATTTGTATTATTTTAATCACTAATATTATGGACCTATAACAATTCAAATAAATACATAAAAGCGTAGTGATTCCATGTTACCCTTTGCTATATTACAAAATTTTATCGATACACGAAACTTTTTCGGTATAACACTGACAATTTACAATTTGAATTTGCCGCCTAATTTTTCATTTCTTCGGTGTCATTTGGGCGCCGATCGCCAGCGCTATTTACTGCATTCTTAAAGTGAATGGAGTATAGTCGCGTCGTACTCAATATGTAACATTCCTCACCTAGATGGCGCCACTAGGATCACATTTAAGTAACATTGGCATTTCGTTCTAGAATAAGGGTGTTCTATGATCACCGTTGCAAATTTGACATATTAAAAAAATTCACAGCACAGACAGAGCTTTTAAAACATACATTTTCACACTTTTTTTCTTTCAAAACACTAATCTTATAAACGAGAAACCTGTAAATCCCTAGTAATTTAGTAACTTTTCTTTTGAATAAAAAAAATATAGTATCCGACCCTATTTATCGCATAAGTTGTGATAAATTTATATAACGGTTCCTTTCTCTATCTCTAAAGTCAACCGTTTTTTAGAGATCCTGGCGTTTTTATTGAATTTTTGAAGTTTGCACTGATTAAATTGTTAGATGCAGAAAGAACGCCCATTTAAGTAAATTTAAATAAATTCTTAATATTCTTAACTCTGAAGCAAAATCTAAAGTGGTTTTAATGCTTTTTTAATTTTTTTTTGTCACATTTAAACATTTAGTGATAGAAAAAATCGAAAAATAATTCTAATATTTTTAATATGAAAAAAAAATATCTCTAAAACAAAAACAAAAAAAATATCAACAATGTTATTCTGACTTTGAATTACCGGAAAAAAAAATGTAATATTTGTGTAAACTTATTTCCGTTACCCTTATAGCCAAATTTAAATTTCCCGCTACTATTTTTAGTGACTTCTACGTAAACCCATTAAAATAACTATTAATGTAGTACAAAATGGTAGGTAATTTCATGTTTCAAAGTTGAAGTTACTAAGAATAATTGCGGACAATTTAAATTTGGCTATGTGAGTAGTAATAAAAATAAAAGACAGTAAAAAAGACGTATTTCATTTATGAAACAATTGCTTGTTAGAGTTTATTATGCAGCCAATTATATTTTAATTATATAAAAAGGGTTAGTGGATTTATTTTTATTATTTTTATTTTAAGTATAATTTTAATACTTTCACATTTTAAAAAGAAAAAAATTAAAAAGACTGTAAATGTCGAAACGTTAAATCAATTTTTCTGTTTCAACTATTTCAAATTAAGCCAATAAATCCAGTAACTTGTTATATAATTTACGAAACAGTGACAACTAGAAGGTTAATTTACTAATAGCAACGTTTAAACTATATTATTTCCTTCTTCAAGGTAAATACACAGTCGAAAAGCTACGTTGGCTTTAATTCATTCACAACAACCATTTTAATCTTTTTAAATAAAATTTAGAAAGTCGGAACTGAGAGAGTAAATATAACAAATTTTAGTAAATTGGTAAGATCATATGGGAAGTAATCATAATTAATAAAATAAGAAAGAAAAATGAGGCATTCATAGCCAATAAATAAAACTATGAAAATCTTATTTTTAGGCCGTTTTACACCTAGCAATTTATTGGCCAATTTAAAATTTTACGTGTATAACACGTATTTAATCTGTGTTATACATGTAAAATTTTAAATTGGCCAATAAATAGCTAGGTGTAAAACGGCCTTTAAGTGAAATAAAGCATAATCGACAATTGATCCTCTGCAAATTCCCAAATTAAATTCGATCAACCGACCTTTTTAATAGATAAATCCATATCCAAATCACAGTCAGGTCCGGGGCACAAGAACACATTCTCCGGAACGTCTTGTCTCAAATCTGCCTCATTCACATCGGGAGCGGAATAATAGAAGGACCAGAGCACGGCCGGTCGATTATCTTTGGTGTCGCTATCTTCCTCTTCGCTTTGGAACAGCTTGGAAACGCACTCCTCCAAGTCTTCTTTCGGAGTGTTTATCTGTTTGGTGAACATGTGGACGATGTCTGAAAAGCATCGAGCAACAGTATTAAATTTTGCTAATCTCTATGCGAACGGACTTACAAATTCCTTTCGGGCAAGTTCCGGTTAATGTTCCGAGCTCTATAACTTTGCATAAACTCTTTCCCTTTTAACGGATAGAAGAGTAGGGTTAAATGTTCCTTTTCGCTACCCATTATGGATCTATTGAATTGAATCGAATTAAAATCACTCTTTGAAAACAGAAAAGATATGTATGAAGTAAGTATCCCATATTTTCTATATATTACTATTTCTGATCTGACGTACAGGAAGCCGAACATATAATATTCACAAATTATTTAATATGTGATTTTATTAAAAAAAAAAGATAAAAGATAATGAAATAAAATAAGAAATAATGACACCATTAGTAATTTCAACAATGTTATCTTTTCTTATAATATGATTTTCTACTGTCCATTGTTTTGGCGAAGATATCTGTCTTAATTTTAATTTCTGTAAATTTATTAATTATAAAGTTATTTTTCATAACCTAAACAAGTGTTTATGTTTTACTTCAGTTAAGGTTTAATATTTTGTTGTATGTAGATTATTATACTTTAACTACCGTTCCACTTTTTTCATTTTTTATTTACATTCCATTTTATAAATAATTCAGTTTGTTACTTTGCGATTTTCAGTTTTTTATCCTACTTATTTTTCGTTCTTCTACACAGAGTTAAGAAAAAAATGTTTATGCGTTTTCTATTGTACGATTTAAATTTTAAACATTCCCATTTGTTCAGTATATAAGTAATAAAATAATAATCTTAGCTTCATGCTTTATCTCTCATCTAATTTATGTAAAAATATATAATTATCACTCTTTATTGAGATATTGCTGTTTCATATCTCGCACAATTTTACGTAAATTAAAAAACTGACTATTTTTGTTAAAAAACAATATATTTTAAATAAAAATATACAATATTGCATGTTCGCGCCCTCTCTATTCAAGTAATGCAACTACAGCAGCTCTACTCCCAGCTGTCAAAATAAGATGGCGCACATATATAAATTTATAGCAACAATCTCCAAGCAATTCGTAACTAAAAATGCGCAATTGCATCTTGAAAGTATGAGTTTAATAATAACGTATGGCAAAGGTTAAATAAATGCAATAGTTACAGAAAAGATAATGAAATTTTTTGACGTAAAATAATTCTCAGTTTTCTTTTTATAACGAATGCAGGAATAAAATAAAAAGTTTGAAATAGTCATATTGCTTCGGAAAATAATAAACAAAAACAAATTTACTGCCTCAATTTTGCAAAAGACTACCGAATAAAAAATAACCTTCAAATTTAGCACGGATCAAAACCGCGATAAATATACAGTTCAGCTATTTCTGTATAGATGGCGCGTTCTCTGCTTAGCTTTTGATTAGTAAATCAAATAATGAAATGCTCATTTTAATGTTTTATCTTCTTCAGAATTATTTTGTTGCTAAATTTTCAGCTTAACCTAATTCAGTCATTTACATAATTTACATTTACAGTTAAATATATATTTATACATATATTACGAGTTGTTAAAAAATGAGAATTTTACTCAAAAATTCAAGAAAAAAAAATTCCAAATTGAATTTTAAAATCTCACAAAAATTGACACCAAACAAACTAGCATGTAAAACTATTATTAATTTTCATTATGTTTGAAATTTGAAAAAAAAAATGTAATTTGAGAAAAATAATTGTAAAAAATATTGAATTATAAAAAATAATACTAAAACCACATACCCAAATAAAATTAATAATTTAGTTAGAGAGAGAACATTGAAAAAGAATAACAAACTAAAATTATTTTTATGAAAAATATCTGTATCTTGTCAGTTTTGAGAATCTGAGAGCAAGGAATTTATTTCTATTGGAACAAAATGCCATTACCTTTAAAAAAAAAAAAACATCAACTACTGCCTTTTATAAGAATAAAACTGACATATTTTAGCATTATTTCCCCCAAAAAAGCATTTAATAACTATATTATGAATATTATGCATTATTTTATGGACATCCTATATTCCTTTAATATAAAATCACTTATTTAAGTTTATTGTTTACCAATAGGAAATTTGTGTTTAGATAAGTAATAAATTAATGTTTTTTTTTTTTCTTTTGTGAGAAGTAGTCAAAACCGAAGCAATTTAACTCTAATCAGTATAAAATAGAAAATATATGACACTGTTTAAAATATACTTTACCCATTCGTCACGAATACTCCTCGAGAAATGTAAGATCGTTGTATTGACTTCAGGAAATCGGCAGGACTTTTTTCAACACCAATCACGAGGTGTGGCGCCTTGATTATCTGCTTACCGCAGACAAGCCCTTTAAACTTTTCATTTTCATCGAATATAAAGCCTCCTAAGGTTTGATTTAAAGCGTAAACTCCACCGAATACGGCGCTTAATCTTCAGATACATAATAAAGAAAAAAGAGATGAAATATTTTCAGATATCATTTGATTTCTAAAATACAAATTACCTACAAAATGCCTGACTTAATTCCCCACTTCCGTACATAGAATACAAGAACGGTGTCTTTCCGAACCTTCCTAAACTACCGAGGAATCTTTTAATATTCTCGACACCCTCCAAACACGGAGTGTCGATCGTACTCATGCCGATTGCATACAAAACATAATGGATGAGATTATCAGTCAATTTTTTGTCTTTTAAGTACGTATGGAATGTTTTATTTTCATAACCTATAATGAATAAAACTTTTTTTATAATATAACCATTGTTTAAATATATCTAGTTAGTCAACGTAATGCATTTTCGGAAAAATAAAGTATTGCTCAGGGAAGTGGTGCACTCTATCGGTGAATGTAAATTGATTTGAAAACGTGATAAATATAACAAATATCTCGGTCAGAGTGAGAGACAGATTTCTGTGTTTTATCCATCTGCGGAAACGACGGAATCCGTATCGGTGATTTACTGGCATTGGCGAATTGTGTGGCCTGGGGAAAAGGGAGGGTGGATGCATGTGACGCTGTGATGACGCAGCTCGCGATAATTCTCGTGTTTGTTTACATTAGAAGATTAGTATTCTGAGGTATTCTGTTATAAATATAAAGAAATTGAAAGTATATTGCAAGGCACGTTCTTGTTGACAAAACATTAATTGAACAATTTTCTAAATTGAGGTTTTTTCTTTTAAGAATAAAATATTTAAACTTAAAACAAAAATCACTGAAAAGAGAAAAGTTGAATCTAAAAGGACGAAAATTTGCCGAGAAGAAAAAACATAAATCTACTTCTCAATTTTTATTTCCTTAGTTTTTAAATTAATAAGTTGTTTTGTTAACTTAATTTACTTATGCTGATGATTATATAATAATCAGAAAATGCTTGTTTTATTAAAAAGAATAAGTATTTAGTTTGATAATATATAATCTGTAGTTCGATGGCCTTTTTATATTTAAAATTTTAATAAAACGCGGGTTTTTCGTTCGAACGTATATACGAAAACCTTCTTCTCCTCCTCTCTCCTATTGCCATCTTCGCTTCTGCCGTGTATAGCGGTACTATCGCTAACTTCAGCTGGTGTAAAGGCGGGAAATTTGAAATTTAAAATGTAGCCTACTATTAATCGTTATTTTTTTTAGATGTATGTACCATTTTACTTTACTTTTTGACTTTTTCTTAGTTCTAATTTAATGTATAGGTATCTATGTATATAGTTTTCTTATATTCACAAAACGTTTTTTATTTGATTTACTTATGTTTACTATTACATAATAATAGAAATTCGTTTTTTATATAATGAATAAATATGTAGTTTGGGGGTACAAATCGCCATTTATTTTACATATATGCACCACTTTACTTATAAAAACACCATACATGATGACGCATTCGCGCTCTTTCTCTTGAGCGGCTGAAAAGTTACGAGGTAACCTTTGGGGGCAACATCTGTATATACAAGGTTACATCCTAACTTTTCAGCCAATCAAGAGAAAGAGCGCGAACGCGTCATAATGTATGCTGTTTTTAATAGCTTTGTTTATTTGTGTGCTTGGAACAGTATCTACTGACGTCATCAGAGTAACTTGAGAGCGTCTCAGAGTTGGATTTAAAGATGGTACAAACGAACGCGCTCGATTGCAATATAACCTTAATTTTATTATTTACTTATTGTCACAGCTATTATGAGCTATATAGGAAAAGTAAAAGTAATTTTTCAAACTAATGAATGTAGACTACAATAAAAATGCATCATATACTAGTATTTATGTACCTACCAAGTGAAGTTTTTAAAATATAATGATCGTTCTTTACATCAATCACATTGGTATCATTATATTATCCATATCGTGCATATTTGATGCAGGTATAAATCGGATTACATTTACAAACGACAGTTTACAACACGATGTTAGGGCGATTAGGTTATGTTGCACAAATTGTTCGTAATTGCTCGGACGTCGGATCGCGAGCAGAAAGAGGAACCTCTTTGTGATCTGGATTTGCTTGCTCTAAACAAACAAATACGCACAAATCATGCTCTAAATTATATTATCATTATTTTTATAATGAAAAACGAATTTCTACTATTATGCAATAGTAAACATAAGTAAATCAAATAAAAAATGTTATATAAATATAACACAAAACTTAGAACTACACACATATATAGAGCATAACATTAAATTAGAAACTAAAAAAAAGTAAAGTAAAATGGTAAAAAAATAACGATTATATATTATCATATTAAATATTTATTCTTCCTAATAAAACAAACATTTCAATGTAAACACGAGAATTATCGCGTGGCGAGTCATCACAGCGTCATCGCCTATCCACCCTCTCTTTTCCCGGACCTTGCAATGCTATTGCAATTAAATATATTTTGCCGACACGTAAGAGGGCCATCTTGTATGTAGTAGTCTAACTATAAAGCTTATATTTAAATCGAGATGGGCACCAACGCCGTGCTGCCATCTACTGCTTTTGTCCAAAATGTTCAAAAATCCGTTAACTATTTTGTCCATAAGGTTGACTAACTAGTATGTATATAAACAATGATATAACAAATAAAAAAGCAGAAAATTCACCTTTAAATTCATTCTCTTCACTATCCATGCAACCGTTTAATAACTTCATAAGCATACGTTTTTCTATAACAGTAACTTTCGGATTGGAAAAAACATCGGAGCGGGAACACGGAACAACTTCCAATCGATCATTTAACCAAGTCAATACACGGCTGACGCTGCGATATTCTGAATACCGAGCGATATTGGAAGATATTAATAATTCTACGAAAATCACCTCTCGCAAATTGCAGCTAGAAAATCCACGATAAAAGCTTAAACTTTGTCAATTGTCAATCTTACCTTTGGAGCGATATCAATGTTAAATTTTCTTGATTCTTTCAATAGCTTTTCTTGTGTCCACACATCAGCATCCCCAATACCATTATCTGCCTCCTTTTCCGCATCACAAGAATTATCGTTAACCTCTGCATCACCTTTATCTGTCACATTTTCTGCAGTATTTTTCGATTCCACTTTCCTATAATTGACATTAGTTAAGATAAGATCAGATAAGTTTTATTTCCAAAGTAATCACTATTACATACAGAAAGTCAACAAAAACAAAGAAAAAATAATAACTTAGAATAAATGAAAGAAAGAAGATTAAAGAAAAATAAAAAATCAAAAAAAAAATACATGCTTATATGAAGCTTGAAATATGCATAAATTATTTATAATTGAAAGTTGTAAAGAAACAAAAAATTTCTTATACTAATGTATGTCAAGATAAAGAAATAAATTCTGAAATGGTATAATAAGCCTCCCGTAATAACAATTGTTTTATCTCTCTCTTGAAGGTATTGATCGGCATCTCCCTGTACTTAAGAGGTAGGTTATTGAAAAATTTGATGGCTTTTGGTAGCGCATAGAAAGTTGAGTGGCCTTTACTCGATGGCACGGAATCTCTAAATTTATATTCATTCTTGTATCGTATTCATGTAAGTGTAAGCGTTGTTTAAAAGTATTGAAATTTTCTTTAACATATATTAAACAATTATAAATGTACAGACAGGGTACGGTCAACACCCCAAGGTTCTTAAAAAGTGTTTTACAATGTTCGGTGGGTGATACTCTGCTAATGATCCTAATAATCTTTTTTTGAATTCTGAAAACTCTTATAGCGGATGGTGAAGCTCCCCATAAAGTTATACTGTAATTAACTGAACTAAAGAAATTGGCATAATATAATAATAATGCAACATTAACATCTGTGAAGTCTATTATTCTTCTTATTTGATAACAACAAGCATTAAGTTTAGAACATAATTCATTTATGTGATGCTTCAGATCAGAATTTAATTTCAACTTATTAGCTGCAAACCAATCCGTAGCAGTCTCAAAAGAATTTATTTTCATAAGTAAGTAAAGAAGGTATTGTTTCACCTTTGTTGACAAGAGTAACATCATCAGCGAACATAATAGAATGGCCAGTATCTAAGTTAGGTATAAAATCATTAACAAATATAATGAAAAAAATAGGACCCAGCTTCGAACCTTGAGGGACACCTAAAAAAATATCCGAAGTACTAGAAACATTTTGATTTACATCCACCACTTGTTTGCGATCACATAGATAAGATTGAAACAATTTTAACGGTATATCTCTGATGCCATAATGTTCTAATTTGTTTAAAAGAAATTCATGATTGACACAATCGAAAGCTTTGCTTAGATCTAGTGAGATCGCTGAACATTTTTGTGATTCATCAATTGCTTTTATTATATCTTCAATTACTTTAATTAATGCTAAGATAGTCGATTTGTTTTTACGATAACCGTACTGATACTGACAAAAATAAAAGTTTTTTCAAAATAATTTACTAATCCAGTTTTCAGTAAATCTTCAAAAATTTTCGCCAGCACGGGTAGAATTGCTATTGGCCTATAGTTATTTATTAAATCTCTGCGCCCTTTCTTAAAAACAGGTATAATTTTAGCTATTTTAAATTGTGCGGGAAATGTTCCTTCTATAAAGCATTTGTTAATGATTATTCCTAAAGGAGAACAAATGACATGACCCAACTTTCTTTAAAACATATGCAGTAAGTCCATAAATATCAGGACATTTAATGACAAAATAGTTTGATATATTTCAATTTCATTAGTAGAAAAGAGGTAAAAAGATTTACTATTATTAACGGGAACGTTATTTAAGTAATTATCAAAAGAATTCTGTCTTTGCGGTATAGCTTCAATAGTTGAAATTGGAATTGAAGCAAAAAAGTCATTAAAGTCAGTTGCTGAAAAAAATTGTTGATGGACAGGTTCGTTTTTAAATTTATGTGTGAATTGATAATTTGCCATGATGCTTTGCTCTTGTTATCTGAATTAAAATATAATTATATTGGCACGTTTTTTTGCTTTTTTTATTTCAGCTTATATTTTTTGTTAAATTTATTGAATAAATTTGTAGACTCAACGCTTTTTGTTAGTTTTACGTATAATATCAAGTATTTCAAGTTGATCTTTAATAGATTTAAGGTCATTTGTATACCATTTAGGCTTGCTATAATTGTGTTCATAAGAAAATTTCTTTAATGGGCAATTATGATTGAAAGCATTCATTAAAGTATTAAAAAACAAATCAAAAGCTGCATTAGCAGACAAAGGCTCTAAAACATTCCAATCAAAGTGAGAGAGATTATAAACTAAGGATATTAGGTTGTTTTCTTTAATGTTATGTTTGCGGAAATACATTTTATTCCTACTGCAACTGGCATTGATTGTAAGTGTAACGGAAATAGCATGATGATCTAATAAGAGAGGATCAAAAACTGCAGTATTTATGTTAGAATTAACTAAAGAAGTAAAAAAATTATCTATGCAAGTTGATGAAGTATGAGTAATACTTTTATTATTATTATTATTATAATAATTAAAAATTTAAAATGAAAATTTTATAATTATGCATGTTTCCACTATTAATCATTTTCCTACTTTCAATACTTACTCAGGAACGTTCCACTTCAATGACACATTCTGTAAATCGAAAGATTGTTACCTAATGGTAGCAATTTTTCACCTTCTGAGAGCTTTACATCGGAAGAAATATTTGTGCCAACAATCTGACTTTTACCACCAAATTTATCTATCTGCTCCAAATTAAATGAAGCCCACAATCCCCCATAATAATCTTGGCTGAAATATCATGTCCTTAAACTTATTTCACAGCAAAAAATCATCTGTTTCACCTGTCTATATGCAATACAGTCTTCCCAATTCTGCTCGCTGCAGCTGACACAACTGATTCGACAATACCTGCATGAAATTAATGTTTCATTTAAATGATTCTGAATGAGAATGTTGCAATCCCTTCTACCTGTTCCTACGATAATTATATCAAATTCCGTAGGCAATTCGTATTCCATCTTAAATTCCTAGTCTTAAAAATTACCGGTTACACTTTTAATAAATCATGTTATTAACCTCCGATAATCTATAATTTTGACGTTTTAAGTGGATGCGTTCATTAGATGAAATTTAACGGAATATTAATTTATTAGAATGGATAAAATTTTGATTTTCCAGATTTTCGTTTTAAAATTACAAGGGATGTTGTTGTAAAAATAGTAATTATAATAAATCCGTAAAATATAGTACACTATTACAGATTGTAGCCAGATATATTTAGTGAACGTAAATGCAGGTGTTTCTATCTCTTTTTCCCGTTCGATATTTTAATGTGTGAAAAAGAAATGATTACACATCTCTAGCGTTTTAGTGCGTTCACACACTCACATCCATAATCCATTTCACATCCTTCTGTGACACTGGTTTGTTTATAGCAAAAATAAATTATTTTACAGTAATTCCACTATTTTAATAGTTTTTTCCAAAATGGTAAGTAACTAAAACGTGTAAAACCCGAATACCAATCATTATTAGATGCAATAAGATAATAGTGGCAATAATAAGCAATATTTTTCGAATGACTTGCTATTTTAAGGTTAGAATTATTTTTTTTCCAGAGTTTCGGATTGCCCCCGATTAAGGTGAAACCGGACGTCGCCCCAGCGATGTCCTTACGCGAGGGAGCGTACGATGTGCCAAATTTAATGACTACAGGTTTTGCATCTGTTAAATCAAGTTTAGAACATCCCCATCCGATTATGGTTTCGGAGAGGAATGTAAGTTAGAATTTACTCATCATATAGTTTAATAAATCCTAGGTTTGTTTAGTATCATAAAAATCGTGAAAATTTAAATCTGGTAATGATGCGCAATACTCAAGGATTACATGCTCCTTTGAAATTTACAATGGAATGTAAAGCAGCGAGTAAGATTGGTCATTTACCATTCTTATCGTCGTCGAATATAATGTTGGATGTTCTAACTGGGAAGGATACCGATATTGGTCCTGAGGACATATTCAATACCCCAGAATTCAGGGAAGTGTCGGGGCAGCCGCATGCAATAGTGGAAAAATCTTTAGGTATACTTTGAATTGTAAGAACTACTTAAGATAAGGATTTAATAAATATTTTTTATTTGTATTTACTGCTTTTTTTTTAATTACAATTGATTATTTTTTCACCATATCAAATATTCTCAATCGGCTAATCTTTTTCACCTCCTGTATGGAAATACTTAACTCTGTGTCTTTATCGTTGCCCAATCGGTTTTCAATTGATGATAATATTGTCGGCACCTTGTTTTCCCTAGCGCATATAACGAATGGAAAATCGAATTTTTTCTTGTAACTATGAAAGAAATGTGTTTCTATTATATTTGATTATAGTCTATACAGAAACTGCAAAAAAATATTTAAACATATATAGGTTATTTATCTGTCAAAGTGACAGAACAGAAAAGTGTAGCCAATCACAAATGCCCTAATAATTATTTATAATTTTTAATATGATAAAAACGAAAACGTGAAAGAAAATATTCAAATTTAAATCTCTTGCAATTATTTTAGTAACTTTCACTTTGATATAAACCATTTCTTTTTCACTAATAAAGTCTAATTTTGTTTTTGACAAATTTGCTTGAGCTAACGGCCGTAAATATTCACTACAACATGACTTTTCCTTTATGCAAACAACATTACCGAAATTAAACAAAATATACTTACGCTTCATTTAATTTATTTAATTTAATTTTATTTTCTTGCGTAATAACATCCAGACCAGCACTTTTTTGCTCTGCTTCCGATTCATTCGTTAACGAACCTTGTTCCGCTAATTTTCCAGCCAAATCCGGATGACGCTGTAAAATTTTAATCCTCTCTAAAATTAATACGAACCAAATACACAATTTAAAAAGCGTTTAAATCGCGAGATAAACCTGCATCACTTAAAAGATCCAAATAATCATCGATTGCGTCCGAGATGTGATCGGCATTTTCGAATGGCCTGCATTTTAGAATTCCTATGGCCGCTGAACTGTAATGTTCCACGACATTGCCGAAGATCTTTATGAATTTCTCACTGGGTAATTTGTTCACATCTTCGATGGATAAACTAATAGGCGGCATTATTATATTTATTACTGAAGAAGTAAAACGAAATGATGCTTGACCGAGGTTTTGTGTTAATCTCCAGTTTTGGTGCCGATAACTTTACTGACCTTTCGAAATTATTGGATTTTTTATCGATATTTTCTGTTTGTATTTACATTTACACAATTTTATTTAACTCTCGTTAGTTTAGAGATAATTGAAAATAATGATTGGTCTATCAAATGGAATTTAGATTTTTGCAGAAACGAAAAGGAATTTGTGGAGTGATTTATAAATTAAAATCAATTTTCTTCATCATTACCGCTTGCTGATAACTAATGTGTTGTAAAATGCTTATATAATTATCGAATTAATAGCGTGATAAGTTATTATTATAACTCATGTTGATCTAAATTAACTTATATAAAAATGTCTTTGGGAAATAGATTATTGACCCTACTGGAGATACTATATAACAGGCAATAAAGATATGCTAGTTTAATGTTTATAAATATTTAAAATATTATCAAATACTTTTACAAATTCTACTGTTTCGTTTTAAATTATTTCTTTGGAAGTAAGTGTACAACATTATGACATTCTATTGCGATATCAAGCGATATTTACAGATTAGGAGTGTCAGGAAGCGCGCCAAAATAGCAGCAAGATGACATGGGTTATTTTGTTGCTTTAGACGTTTTTTTTTGTGTAAAACAAGCATATTTACCCTTCTTTCATGAATATACGGTGACGAATAATATATTGCAATTGAATATTATATCTAAAACTAACAAACAAATTTTATTATTATTATTATGAAAACATACTACTTGCTTCGCCATCTGTGCCACAATAGCCAAACTAAAATAATTTCTTCTCTGGCAGATTTCTATACCCATACGCAGCAACTTTGTTTTTCAAGTCGTGTTTAAAAATTAAAACTGTTAATGAGCTACTCTTATGCTAATTTACTTCTACAACAATTTCCGAAGCAAACTTAAATTTTAGTAATTTTCTACGTCGATTATTGATTTTTAAATTATGCATCTGTATAATTGTAGAAGCAAAGCTATTGTTGCACAGATGGCGATGTATGTATGTATGTTTTTATAATACATTTAAAATTTGTTCTTTTTGACCAAAGTTACAGATTGAGCTCACCAATTGGGTTATCTTTCTAACAGCTATAACTACTTCGAGTTACCTACAAAAACTTGTTGTCTATTTTTCAATTACCTTAAACACATTTTAGTGATATCACACATTTTTGTAAAAGTAACTATAATTGAGTCCTTAGTGCTAGTATATTGTTTTATGAAACATAAAAAAATATATAGAGTCCTTTCCAATCAGGGTTTGTTTACAAATCATCTTTTACATATTTCAGACAGATGCCGAAAATTAAAATTAAATTAATTAATTGTAAAGTTCTTAATTTAAAAACACACAGTTCTATTTTAAAGTCTAAACACTCTTTATTAGTCACTTCAATACTTCTTAACACTGATACTATGTATTCCCTGACAACATACTTGACGTACTCACTCCTTTATTGCCAACATGGCGGATTCACTCATTCTCTGACATAATTAAAAAAATGGGCTCCATATATTTCCTCATATTTCATACACTTTATCCAATCCAATGGAGACCAATAATATTATTTTCTGTTCGTACTAACAATGTGAAATAAGGTTAGGGTTGCACGTTTACCGTAATGATCGGTAATTAACCGAAATTGTAATAACCTGCTTGAGCCGGCTACTCAAAATATTAATATTTTATTATCTATGTATGTACTTACTTACAATAAGATATGACAATTGATTGTATTAATGGCGTTAATAATAAAAATTTAAAAATTAAATAATGATGGTAATACTGGGCTACTTTGGCCTATATTTTTTTCGTCTGTTGGCTACAATTTTAGTTTTTGATTTGGGAACCCTGATTTTGATGCTAATCATTTAATCAGCAAGAACGGACAACGCGAATTATTGCCCACTGAGATCAAAAATGCCGAACCTTTGATCGCAGAAGACAAAAATTCGTGACATTTGATTCGCTTATTGACAGCTAGAATGAATTTAGAGAAAGATCGCGATTGCGCGCATACTTTCAAAAATTGTTAGCTATGTAATGTATTGTAATACTTCGACAGTAATACTTTTATAAAAACATGAAATAAATCCATCTGTTTATCTATCAAACTGCAATGATTAAGAAAAATAAGAATTGTTAATGGCCGCGTTCAGAGTACGAACATGATACATATCAGTAACGGTTTCCGCTACACAAAATGGCGACCGATCCATTGTATGTTATTGATGTAGCGCAAATGTAGTGGTACGTTTTTGAGACGAATTGTCAACAGTTCCCAAACCGTTTGGGAACAGTTACGTACTCTGAACTCGGCCATCAATGCCGGTATCTTTGATCTCAGGAAGCAAAATTTCAGACAAGATGGCGATTTCGCACACACTTTCAAAATTTGCTGCCTGTCAAGTTGACATGCTCCTTATCACGGCTGTTACACGTTCCTAGCAAACAATATTCAAATTTCCCGCAATTATATTTAGTATCTTCAACCTAAACGTATTCAAATAACTATTCATGTAATACAAAATCGTAGGTAACATCTGTTGTATATTTCTGCAGAGCAATTCCAGAGGCAAAAAAAAACAAACACACTTAGGCAGTTTTCGTTGTTTCTTTAATTTTAAACGATAACATAACTAGGGTTCCATACGTCCGTATTTTCTACAGACAGTCCGTATTTTGTAAGCCTTGTCCGTAAATTATAAACTGTCCGTAGTTTGTACGTATTTCTGCAAAGCGTCCGTATTTTTTTTCTAGTTTCCAATTTGTCGTACTCATGTCGTACTTTTGTCATTTTTATAGTTATTTTAGCATTCAAACTGTCGCATGATGTGCGTCATCTACAGATTGATTTTCTTTCAATTAAGCAAGAGGTGGCGCTTGATTAGTATTGTTGTAGTATTCAATTTAGTGTTGTCCTGCTCCTGCACAGTGTTAACATTGCATTTCCAGTAGCATCACGTCTGAAGAGTGAATATTGAAGAACATTTCACGGAAATGTTAATAGATATGGTGCACTGTCCGTATTTTTGCTTTTGAAAACATGGCAACCCTAATAAACATAACAAACAAAATAATTAAAAAAATCACGCGACACGACTGTTCCCTCTCGACTACTTCTCTCCCTTTTTTACCAGCGTTGCCAACCTCCACCTTCTCCGGTAGTATCAACCCGACTCGTAAAGGTTAATAATCGCGGGAAATTTGAATTTTGTTTACTGAGTTGGAATGTGCGTTCATAATTTACAATCTACGGTGAGATCTAAAATGATTGTCATTGCCGCTTCCATAATTTAAGGCCATATGTTATGGTTGTGCCGTGTTTATGAAATGATGTTTCGAACAAAATTAGTTATAGGCGCGACGAAAGAAAACGAAATTTGAAATATTACAAATGTTAAAGTGGTATCTTTTTACATCATAGGCTTTAACCATGAACATTCCTGTGTGCCTACATTCACCCACAAAATTAGTAATAGATATTAATAGTATCTCTTCCGGAAAGTAGTATTTTTTTCCGATAATCTTTCCAGATCTCTAGTTCTAACCTTTGAAACTATCAATAATTGTTTTGACTTGACATGAATCAAGTTTGGCTTCGAATTTGCTACTAGAACGAACTCAGAAAAGGTGGCAATTCTGCGCAATTTAAATTTCTTAGTTATCCATTATTGTCTACATTTTCTTTGGTACTAATAATCAGATCACAGAATAGAGAATAACTACAAGATTCACTCCGGTAATTTAATAAATTTTTCGATTAAATTCTAGCAATTTTTATATAATTTTTCAATCAAATATTATAAATTTTTTGGAGCAATTGCGCATTAAGTAGGGGAAGGGGCAAGATGGGGCATGATGGGGACATCGTCTTATCTACAAAACGGCAGTAAGCATCTGACAAATAATAGCAGTCCTAATATTGACAAATGTTATTTTATGTTTATTGTAACGTAGGAAACTTTACTAGTCGTAATAACAAAGTTATTGCTGTTTGTGCGTGAACTTTGCAATTTCCAAAATTTCGTTATTATTTTGATGGTGAGTTCAACGGCCAGTATCGGAAGCATAAGTAAATTATTTACAACTACACTTTTTTGTGCTTATTAATTGACATGTATTGCATGCATTTTCTATAGTGCGTTATTTGTTTATTTCAAATATTTAATATGCTATTATAACACAACCAGAAAATGTCCCAAAGAGGCAAGATGGGGCTATTGGTATGGGGCAACATGGGGACATCATTATCTCACTCTTCAGTCTGATCCGTTATGTCTGGATATGCCATTATGCTTTCTCGAAGACATAATGCCTATTTCTCATGTTAGGAATAAAGTACAGGTTCAATCAAAGCGTAACAAGGGAAAGACAACAATCCTTACAAGTACTACGTATAAAAATCTGCTACAAGAGAATAGAAGTCTGGAGAATCCTTAAGGCAACTAGAAGTGCTGAGGGAGAGTTAAAGGAAAAAAAAATGATAAAGAAGAAAACAGAAGAGATCAAGAAGCCGAATTTTGTAAGGAAAGCAGAGATAGATTTTTTTTTAGACAAGGAAATAATCAAGTTCTTCTGTTGCGGAAGATGACGCTCTATGTTTGTATTGCCTCAGAAAGTACGGTGAAGATATCAAAGCGGAAGTATGGATACAACGCCATGGATGGCGAGGTTGGGTACATGGAGTTCGTCTTCTATTGTCTCAATTGTGAAGATTAAGTTTAATATTCTTATCGTTATTGTATTTTTTTATTTTAAGTAATTCTGCTTTAAAGAGTTTAAGCTTTGTTCCTGCAAGTTTTTAAGAATATTTTAAGAATCTATGTTTTTTTACCCATTACCTAGATTTATGGTACGACCCATTCTTAACTCACCTGGAACCCCATCTTGCCCCCATGATGGGGGAAGATGGTGTAATTACACATTCCTTTTCAAAATTTTCTCACTCACTCAAGAGTACCCATCGAAAAATTGTAAATTCATCCAACAGCAGATAAATGTTTAAAGATTACAACAAGCGTACTTAGAACCTTGTATATTAATTTACAATCCTGATGCAGTGTTCTAAAGCTTAATGTTCCCATCATGCCCCACCTTCCCCTACTTTATTTCTGCACCCAAACTCGTGGCGTCGTCGTATAAACAACAATAAAAAATAAAATGATGGTGACCATAGGGAATAACATGGGAGTGAAGTTCCTGATTGTTCTCTATTCTCCGTGAGTACCTAGATAATGATTTTCACAATTAGGTTCGGTACTTATGAAGTTGCACACAAAAACGATGCAAGTTATCGAATGCTATTATTGAACAGGTGGAGTGGATGGATATTAACAAAAGTTATAGCATTTGAATATGTCAATATTTAATGATTTTTCTCGTCAGTTTTATACGCCGCATCTCTTTTCAATAAATAAAAGAGTGTTTAACTAATATGTCTCTCTATTTACGCAGTGCACAACCTAAATATTGTCACTCATTTACGTCGTCTAATTCCAATCTGTTTGAATAGAGATATTACGGGTCGTTATCTGGACACACTACATACATAGGTACTTACATACTTACCTGTTTGCATGCGCCAATACAAGCACGCATAACCCACCGTGCATGGAGAGGAAAGATTTATAAGCCACTCCCTATAACAAGTCCAAGGGCACCGCCTTCCACGTTCCGTAGTCCCTATATTTCAAAGACTCACCTCTTTGCCCACGGGAATATAACGACATATACGCCGGCATCGAGCCCGAATTTGGTTAGTACGCCATCCTAAATTCGTCGGAATTAATTTCCTAATGGTGCCCGGCACTTTTTATTACCTATTAGGTTGGGCGGACTGCTCGTTGAATATTCTATTGCCTGCTTAGAGTTACTTCTCTTCTTTTATTTTTATTTTTTCGGTATCATTATATCGTCCGTAGGTAGATTAGGAGGACGTGAACGCCGAAGAGAAAAAAAAAACCATAAACGGGATTTTTCCGAGAGAAATTAAAACGCGCCGTGTTTTCAAGATATTTATCGAAACTCTGGCAGGATAATGCGATAAGTGTTTACGATGTATTTCCGTAGATGGCGATGCGTGCATTTCGAGCCGTGGAATAAATAGGAAAGTTTATGTAGGTCTAAATTACAATAATTAAACGTTTAAATTATAATAATTAAACGTTTAAATTATAGTGCGATTAAGGGTGTTTTTACTGAAAAGACTATATTTGGGTCCGTTATGACTGATTAAATTATATCCATATAAATCAGTTTAACACTTATTTAATAAATATTTAAACGCAAGCTAAAAATAGTTAGAGCTTATAGGATATTTAAATCAATTATTTTTAGTAATTTCTATTAATATGCTTCAATAAATTTTATAAAAAAAAGATTGTTGCAACATCTGTTACCGACATTTAACTAAATAAATATAACTCAACTTTTAACCAACAAATGTAATTATATAAATCCTCCCACAATGAAGAACCGATATATTTAAACCAACCAAATATATTTTGTTAAGCACTTTTTCTTTGAAACAAGCATGCCTTTTGTTGTTTCAAATATATGCAAAAAAATGTACACTATTGACTGAAACAAAATATTTTGTTAGAAACTTTAATATATTCAAATAAATTATTTAGTTCAGTGTGATCTTAACACAATAAAAATAGTTGGTTCAATTACTTTCATATTGTTGAGACAACATCGGTACTTTGTTAACACAAACAAATTTGCAAAGGTTGCAAGCTTTCTACAGTAAGAAACTAACAAATTAATGTTTTTCTGCTAATAACTGTAATAATTAATAATATCCTCAGCCAGCATTCGAACTTACATAGTCTCCTTTACGGGACGAACCTCTACCTATTAAGCTAGAGAGAAACATATAGATTCGAGCGATAAATCGACGATAATTAAGAAGGACGTCGGTCTGCCAAGATGTTGGACATACCTCAAAATTTACGAATTGCTGTTACCGAAGCAAAAAAGCTAATGTTAAGACGGGCATCGGTCTGTGTTTTGTGGTTATGAAGATGTATGCGTCAGTGAAGAAAATAAATTGTGTGACAGCAGATTTGACGAAAGAATAAATGTATGAGAATAATCCTAAGATACCTATTCATTATTGCTTTGGATTCGATTGATCTTATTTTAATATTGGTGGGACTATTTTTCCAAACCTAGCCCACATTTTTGTAAACAGGTTCTGTGACAGTTTACAATCTACAGCATAGTCTCTAAGCATTATTATTATATTTCTACCCATATAGGTACTATTAGGTACATACTGCTGTGTACTGATGGTACCAGTATAAATGCAAAATGAAGAGAAAAAAAAATTAGTGATTAGCTCAGCGGATAAAAATAAAAGGTAAAAAAAAACTATATATCTCAGGGTTACTTTCACAATAAAACCTATCATGAAAAGTAAAATGTGGGCGTTTGAAAATTTTGACTTTCTTTAATTACTCTAACAATTGAAATGGTTGATTCAAAAATAAAAGAACAGAAATTTTGAATGACGTTAACAATCATTAAATTTATTTTTTATAAAAAAAAAGAAAAAAACATTTAATTACAATTAACACAGGAAAAATCAAACCTTGGACTGAGAGTCCTGGCCAAAATCAAAACCGGCTTGAATCTAATTTACTAAAGGACAATTCAAATCCTTTAACAAAGCAAAGAGGTAAATTTGTTCTAAAAGAAAATCCTATTTCACAAAAAATCCACGTGGTTACAAAATTTAAAACAACCTAAATTAATTCAAACGTGGACAAAACAAGTGTATAAATAAAATTGAAATTTAAACACAAGCACAATGCTTCTTTTCACCCACACAGTGGTGATTAACTAAAAAAAACTAAATTGAAAACTAAGAAACGGAAAAATTTTAAACTCTTAAACTAAAAAACTCTTTCTAGAGCAAATATAATAACGGATCTTATACCTAATTTGTGTACACAATAATATAATAACGATTATTATAAACGAGTTCCTTGAAGGATGAGAAAATTTCAAATTAAACGAACAACATTTTTAAAATCAAATGAATTTACAAAAGGGCAGCAAAGAAAATAAAATTTAACTGTACTTACACGACATCGTTCAAGTAACTGAGCTCCAGGGGCCCAAACATCGCATACATATAACAAACAGATGCGTGCCAAAGCAGCGCATAAATGCACAGATCATAGAAGGAGAATTCTTCTAGGAAGGACACAAACTACATGATCAAATAAAAAATATATTACAAAGTGAAACAAATTCAACTGAACATTTAAAATAAATTCAACAATCAAATCAATTAACAAAATCTTATCTAAAAATAAATTATTAATTTCTGAGAGAATTTCCCCGCCACATTGAAAAAGAGTAATCGCTCGTCAAAAAGAAACTGATTTACAAAACCGGGTGCCAGGCCACTAGCGATACGTGAATAGGTATAATGTTGATACAGCCCATTGTTGTTAAAGATAGGCGCTTCTCCCTATTTCACTCATAACACGGTTTAAACAGAAAGTTGATTTTGGTTGAATTTTACTGGAACAAAACATTGTATACCGGCAAAAGAGAATTTCCAATAGGTGACCGTTTTATTTTAGACACACCGTGTATACTTACTACTACCAGTACTGTTAACTTAAATAAGCACAGGATAATATAAACAAAATATTTTCTAATCCTTAAAGAATAAAAAAGTTCTCATACATACTTTCCTCAGGACCCCATATAATAAGCAAATTTAGATTTTCTATAATCGTTTTTAGTAACTTCAACATAAAGATGTTAAAATAACCATTACTATAATACAAAATTGTAGATAACGTTTAAAAATAATTGCGCGATATTTTTAGATTTGCCTTTTAGCACATTTAGTTGCAGCGTACAATTATTAAAAAATTTTAAACAATTTCTGTGCGGTAATAATTCTGAAAAATTAAAGGTGTCACAGAGTCACAGTAAAGTATATATTTATTTACCATATATATATTTTTTTATAATGGGTATATATATATATATATACATACATATATAAAATAAACTTTATTTATATCGATTGCCTGCTAGGCGATATTTTAGATCTTTATCTTTGTACACGATATCTGTAATTTGAATAATCCGATTCCTTCCATATCTATTTCGGAGATGTAAAAGAAATATTTAAATACTGATGTGTGGCTGTGTGTGTGTGTGTATGTTGGCAGTTAAATCGGAGAAATTAATTATGGAAATCAGGTAATGTCATGGTGAAATTATCGAGATAGACATCTGGACTCTGGTAGGATATAATTGCGTCGACTATAAAATTTTATTGTTTACACCTTTTTTCCATTAGTGTTACGCGTAAAATTGTTTATTATATTATTATTATTTATTATTACTACTACTATTGTTATCAAACAGAGATTAAGGTGGTATATTTTTTTAGGTGATATATTTGAAAGGGTTAACAAAAATGGAATAAATAAATAAAATGTTGTCTTTCTTATTTAGTTTATAACCTCACAAACACTATTCGAATTTGCCACAGTTATTTTTTGGAATTTTGAAAACATGTAAAATATAAAATTATATCTATCAATTATATAACGTATATATCAATTATATAATATATATACTCCAAGTATTTTTACAAATGAGAATGCATGCTATACAGAGTGTTCCGAATGACTTGCTTTGCAGTGGTAATTCTAGCATATTTCTGTCGGTTTTATGAAATAACTATGAATGCACTGAAAAACCCATTTGTGTATCGTTTATTTTATGTTCTCATAATAACTGACATAGATAAAACTAGTTACTAATAATTGACAACTTACTTATCATAGAAACTTACACCTATATGGAAGGTACAATACATAATAATATATAATCATAGATGACATATGGAAAGTATAATACACTACACAATTTCGTTTTTTAATTTTAGTTGTATTGACTAAAATCTTTGCTTAAATATGGGCAAACAAATATATTGTTGGGCGAAGCAAATAATTTTGTTAATAAAATTTGTTTGTTAAAAATGTTAAATAAAAAGATTTATTGGATGGTACAATGTGAGTGCCTAGCTCAAGTGCCTGGACTTTAGATGCCCACCCTAACTTAATGAATGTTTAATTATTGGGTCAAATGTTTGTAATACTCAAAATAATTAATTATTTCATTAAAATAATGAGATATATATGTTTAGTTAAAATAAAATTTTATAAAATTGATCAAATGGAATATTTACTTCAAACAATAAATTTTATTGACTCAAATAGAAATAACACACACAGAAAAACAGGACATTTTGTTGAAACAATTAGATTTATTTGCTTATTTGAACTATACATTTTTTATAGTAACAATATTTTTGTTTTAAAGTAAAATATTTGTTGTGCTTCGCTTTAGTAAAAATTTAATTGAGGTTACTGCGTTCCTTTTTTATTTTAAACAATAATTTTATTAGAACTACTTACCTTATCTGTTAACGCCAGCTCTTTTATTTCTTGATCAAATTTAATATCAAATCTAACCATAAAATTTACTATTCAATAAAGTGTTACTACAATACGGACATAAGCTATCTATAAAAGGAGCAATAAATTCGCATGCAATAGTGAATTTTCAGTAGAATTTTGCGTGCAGTAAAAAGCTGGACTGTTGGATCAAGGAATAAAGGGTCCTTTAATTTGAGAAGTTTTGATCTCATTAATTTATTTAGTTCTGTATGTAACGTTTGTAAAGTCTCCTTTGTCGGTATACAATTACAAGGTTTTTTTCCGGTAAATGCATCAAATTAACTTATAACCGTGTTTGAGTGAAATAGGAGAAGCGCCATCTTTACAACAATGGCTGTATCATATATACCTATTGAACGTATGTAAAACTTTCGCCATAATAATAATGCTTAGATCACAGAACCTGTTTACAAAAGTGTGAGCTAGGTATGGAAAAAAAGTAATTTGAACATAATAATTACATTAAATTAACTACAATTGTGGTTAGCCGAATCCTTATTTCTTAATAATAATCACTTTGTTAATTGAAGAGTACTATGATCACTTTTTATAGCAATTATTTTCTTAATTTTCGCAATATCTCTAAAATAAACGAGATTTTATTACTTTGAGGGTTTGTTTGTTGATTTCATTAACGACAATACGTAAATCTCGAGGGATGTTGGCAGCTGGTGGTTAAGATTATTACTGCCATGTCGACAGATCGATGCCCATCTTAACATTAGCTTTTTTGCTTCGGAAACAGCAATTCGTAAATTTTAAGGTGCACAGAGATTCAAAATGATTGTCAATTCCGCTCCTATAGATAGTAACAGGGTGTAGGTACATGCCGCGTGTTTGTAATGAAAGTTTGAACTAAGTCAGTGTTGGAATATAAGAAAGGTAAACGGATCTGTCATAAATAAGGAAACGTAACCTATATTTGAACTCGCATTATATAAACGACTATGGATTGGTGTTTCTGCTTGTAAAAATGAAATGTAATTAATTTAACTTTACTAAATTATGATTTTACAATTCAGTACTAACTGGTTGTTTAACTAATATTTATTACTTTAAATGTATAACATCAATTAGTGTTAGTATTTAAGTGACAAAACCGCATCTCTCAGTTCTTCTATGGTATGCATGCGGTTTCTATAGATCCTATTTTTTAGATAGCGAACATGAAGTAATCTAATGGGGTTAGATCAGGCGTCTTTAGTGGCCATCTTTGTGCCTCTAACGAACCTGTCAGCAAAAACTGTTGAAAATATTGGCAGGTTTGTCGAGCAGTATGGGCTGGAGCATTATCGTGCTGAAAATAATCTGCTTCAAGCTAATTTTCTTGTAACTCTGCAATAAACAATTCCAACATCTGTTGGTAACGTTGGGCTGATACAGTTTCCTCGAAGAAAATTGGGCCCTATTATTCGTTGCCTGGACATAGCTAACGAACTCCAACTTTTTACGGGATGCAATTGCGTTTCTCGAAATTCGTGTGGATTTTCTGCAGACCAGATACAATATAGTTTTGTAAATTGATATAGTCTGTTAGATAAAACCAGGCTTCATCCCGAGAAAAATGATTTGTTTAGCAAGTCATCGTCCCTTAAATTGTTATTAAACCAATGACAATATTCCAATCGCCTATCGTGATCTAATGGTAATAATTCCTGTACCGTAGAAACTTTATAGGGATGAAAATGTAACTTTCTTTTGACAGCTCATTGCGCTGAAGTGTTATGATAAGCCTATAAAATTATAAAATGTAATAAAACTATTTCACTTAATGTTAATATTGATTTTTTACCTGTTTGTTGAGCTATTACCACAGATAAATTCCTTATTTTCTTACAGTATTCGAAATACTATTGTTGGCCGATATTAGATGGTAAATATAAACGATTTGAAAAAAAATAATAAGATGTTCCAATGTCGCTAAATATCAAGAAAATCATTTTAATGTAGAAAATTTGTATGTAGCTCAACTTCGCTCATTAAATTGGTAATAAGTATAGATAATTTTTTTCCCGGAAAACATTTTTTTTTTATACTGCCAATCAATTTTGAATCACATGGTATGTAGGTTCAAATCCTGCATGAGGAGAAATTTTTTCTTGGGGAAAGATCCTCTTAGTAGTCAATCAGCAGTGGGTTGTAGCAATAGTAACTGCATTATTTTTAAATACGTATGATTTATAATTAGTGAATTTTGCACAACTATATTTACACACGTCATCATTTTTTAACTTTACTGCAACGCAGTTAGAATTACAGATTTTCATTCACATTTTACGTAGAACGTATAGAACATCCATCCCTTATAACGTCGAGAAAATTAACATATTTAAGAAAACCTCCAGCAAAAAGGACGAGATAACATTCAACGCCGGGACCCAAGACAAACGTGGAATCGCTTTAAAAGCGATTTGTATTGGAGGGGTGCCGACATTTTGGGTAGAATGAGGGGCGCTGTAAAAGTCGAAGGACGCCCGCTGTGAACCTGTCCTCACCTGATTTTCAGCAACGCGATCCCAATTAAGTTCGACCCGCCATAAAATCGGTCGTGCAGGAAATCCGATCCAAAGAGTAAACAGCAAATAATAATAGTGTTTTTGCGGCGCCTTTCTGCTAATATTTTGACATGTATATCTCGTGTTATTTACTTATTATTATAGATCTCTACGTCTATTTGTAGTTACAGTAGCGATAATTAGTTCAAAGATAAAATAAAAAGAATAATGTTTGTCTCTAATCACAATCCTTCTTTATACACTGCTGTTACAATTGTTAGCTTCTCTGGTCCCAAAATGAAACGTCACATCAACTCTTAACAAACATTTATTACTATTAGCCATGTTCATATACATACCATGTGATTCAAAATGATTGTGCGTAAGAAAAAAAATGTTTCCGGAAAAATTTATCTATACTTATTACCAATTTAATGAGCGAAGTTAGCTACATACAAATTTCATACATTAAATGATTTTCTTGACATTTAGCGACATTGGCGTGCGTGTTGTTAGTTATCTTTCGATTATTTATCTTATAATTTTTTTCAAACCGTTTTATATTTACATCTAATATCACCAACAATAGTATTTCTGAATACTGTGAAGATAATAGGGAATTTCTCTGTGGTAATTAGCTCAATAACAGGTAAAAAATCAATATTAACATTAAGTGAAATAGTTTATTAATTTTTATAAATTTTATAGGCTTATCATATAACTTCAGCGCAATGAGCTGTCAAAGAAAGTTACATTTTCATCCCTATAAAGTTTCTACGGTACAGGAATATTACCATTAGATTCACGATAGGCGATTGGAATATTGTCGTTGGTTAAATAACAATTTAAGGGACCGATGACTTGCTAAACAAATCATTTTTCTCGGATGAAGCCTGGTTTTATCTAACAGGCACTATATCAATTTACAAAACTATTGTATCTGGTCTGCAGAAAATTCACACGAATTTCGAGAAACGCAATTGCATCGCGTAAAAAGTTGGAGTTTTTGGTTAGCTATGTTCAGGCAACGAATAATAGGGCCAATTTTCTTCGAGGAAACTGTAACAGCCCAACGTTAACCAACAGATGTTGGAATGTTTATTGCAGAGTTACAAGTATAATGAGCTTGAAGCAGATTTATTCAGCACGATAATGCTCCAGCACATACTGCTCGACAAACCTGCCAATATCTTCAACAGTTTTTTTGCTGACAGGTTCGTTAGAGCACAAAGATGGCCACCAAGATTTCCTGATCTAACCCATTAGATCACGTCATGTTCGGTATCTAAAAAATAGGATCTATAGAAACCACATGCATACCATAGAAGAACTGAGAGATGCAGTGTTGTCACTTAATAATTATATTAATTGTATGATATAATTTAAAGTAATAAATAAATTTAGTTAAATACCAGTTAGTACTGAACTATAAAATCATAATTCAGTAAAGTTAAATTAATTACATTTCATTTTTACAAGCAGAAACACCAATCCATAGTCGTTTATATAATGCGAGTTCAAATATAGTTACGTTTCCTTATTTATGACAGATCCGTTTTACTTTCTTATGTCCAACACTGACTTAGTTCAAACCATCATTACAAACACGCGGCATATATCTACACCCTGTTACTATCTATAGGAGCGGATTTGACAATCATTTTGAATCTCATAGTACTTCATATTTGCTTCTACCCACGTGGTTTCTAGTCTGAACATAGGTACAAACATTTAAAATTTGGCGCTAACACAATATTTATTTTCTAACTATACATAACATAATATTGCTTAAATTTTTGAGAACATTTTAACTCTAACAACTATATTTAAACTCCCACAATTATATTTTAACTAACTTCAATCAGTGAATAATGATTTTGATTACTAAGTTACTAAAAATATTTACCGGATATTTAAGTTTGGTTATTAGGGGCACGATTACCTGTTTGTTATTTATATAAACAATCAGGGATTCATAAATTAAATGATTTACAATTTTAACAGTTTTATTGCCCATTTATTGCAACTATACACTCGTTATTATTACGGTTAATTGAACCGCACAACCTCGTCTATTGCTATATCTATGTTCCGGGCATTTGTTTATAGAACTAACAATAAATTATATTAGTTGCAATTAGCACATTCACGCACGCGTCCATAACCGGCCACTGTGGATGGCCGCATCGTCAAACATCCAGCAATAATACGCGGAAGCTGCACGCGTTTACGGCACAATATTTCCTAATGAACTGTGAAAACTTTCGGTTCATATAACAATAAAGTTTTATTTGTGTGTGTGTTTGTATGCAGGATAAACACTCTGCGCTGATGTTTATATATCAGGTTGTCTAATATGTGCCAAGACGTAAAAATTGTTGTTTTTTTTCCAAAATTATGAGAGATTATATTATATCCTATTCTATAACCTACTTAAAATTATAAATAAATTGACAATGATTTACCAAAAGATCGTCCCAAACTTCGTATGTACATCATATGGTAATTCGATTGGTGTTTGTCAAATCGCTCAATCACCACTCTCTTAAGATTATAAAAAAGATTTTTAATTTGTTATAAGCATACCTCTGTAAATATGTATTCATGAAAATAAATACAAGAACAGAAAATTATTATTTGTGTTGCGTACTTTGATGTGATATACTTAAAGAGTAACACAATCAATATTATTCTATCAATTTTCATACTGATGGAACATAACCAATAAATACAAACAAAATTCACAGAATTGACAGGAATTCGCTGCGTTCTTCAGAGCGACAATATACGAAAAATTAAGTATTTAAATAGTTTTGACATTGTTGGATGATCACGATCTCTGTAAGAGTAAATACTTCCTTCTCGACTTGAACTATGACTATGTAGTGGTATTTTATTTGGTAATACATGTGTATGTTGTATAAGTTAACAATACAAACATAAAAAAATAGTGCACAGGCTCTCCTATAGGTAGGCATGTGTTTTGTGGTTATGTGGTGATTATGAAGATGTGTGTGTTAGTGAAGAAAATAAATTGTGTGACATAGCAAAGTTGACGAAAGAATAAATGTACGAGAATAATCCTAAGATACCTATTCATTATTGTTTTGGATTCGATTGATCTTATTTTAATATTGGTGAGTAGCTTTATCAATTTATCAATTATTAACTAAACAAAACCCTGTAGTACCTACGCTGTTGTAAATAGTATCTGCTATATTTATAAATTGGTGGATCTTTTACCGAAAATTACCCGAATTACGTCCGATTAAAATCAATAGAAACGTTGTTCGTTTAATGCTTACCTACACCTAATCGTGCGAAACGATATCAGAGTTTAATCATTACAAGTCATAGGTATATTGGCGTTGAAATTTATCACATGGTTTATATTTTACAACGGAGTTAATCCCAATATGTTAGACATCATAAAGCAATAAAGATATATAGAATAATATTATCTTAGAAAAAAATTCAAACACGCCAATTGTGCGTACACCACCACGTTAAGTATTTTATCACAATTTAAATCGGTCGCAATGCACAGACAAAGTTATCGCGTGGTTGTCATCAAATATTCTGCTTTGTACTGATTTTTATCGAGGTAGACGTTGTAAAAGTATATAATAATAAGTAATAACCAGATCTTCCCGATGTAAGGCAGCACATTTAGATTGGATTTTATCCATAATAATATAAATATATTGATAGTTTTCGATATTTGTGATTTTCCCTAAGTAAAATGTAATCTAACGATTATGTGAATTATAACTTATAACATAACATATTATTAGATAACTATACTATATGTATTAGATTATTAAATTTGTTTGTGTTAAATTATGGCTTTTGTCAGTATTTGAGTAATTATAAACAATATCTTGTCATCTGCACTTTAAAGTATAATCTTTCCTTATATTGTTGGGATAATTTACAGTGCCCTAAAATGGTAATCCCGTACAATAAATTATGATATACTATTATAGTAACTTGTTTATGTATTATATAAGATATTTAGCGTGAAGTAGTACTCAGGTTAGGTAGGGGTATTTTCAACTCAGCACATGGCAAATTAAGTAAAAGTTATAAACAAGAAATTCTAATTGATTTTATTGCCCAAACTTGTAACCTTCAATTTAACTACTAAAATGAAGGAATGTTGTTTGTTGTTTTAAACTTACACAACGATTATAAAGAAAGGGTTTCTTGGAAGATATATATATATTTTTTTGTGTACAATCTGGTTTTTCGAATAAGGAATTCTAATTTATTCAGTCCTAATTTGCGTTTCGTCACATAAAATTACACTCTCCGTATTAATTGACACACACACACACACAACGGTGGAATGGGTGAAACATAACCTCTCAACACACGCTCGCCTTTAACACGAATATACTGCATTCCTCCTAACGAAATGTGTATAGGAAAATATTTTTATGGGGGATATAATTACCGGGAATAATTCATTCGGTTCTCTTTTGTACATGTCGGTCGTCATCTTTGACTTTATTATTTGAAACTATCGCTGACCGTTGACGGTTAAACGTCGTATCATCACGGTCACCATTGGTAAGCATGGCCAAACCATAAAACCCAAAATCCCCCGTCCTTTTCACTTTGTTGTTATCTGTATACCTCCCGCTTTTTGGTCATCTTCTTCAATAAAGTTTATGAGGCGCGGTGCATTGAAACGTTTACTGTTGTTGATGTCTTCTTTGCCGTATAGCAGAAGGTAGGTATATACATAGGGTTCTTCTTTTTATAGCTAGGACGTTCGGCGATTTGTCGGTTATTGGATGAGGCGGTGGACGTATTAATTGGACCTCTATAAGTGGGTATAAGGGAGAAAAAGGGGATATTTTTTCTTTTGGATTTTTTTCTTCTAAAGGAAATCTTTATTTTTGTCGGCTTGTTTGTGAGTTTTTAAGAATGGTATGTAGCCGTAACCAAAAGTATGACGTCAATAATAAAGGAATTTTATTTAAATCCCTGTGATGTTTATTTGTAAGTCTCACATTAATTAATCGACACATACATGGCAAACATTCTTGAAAGTGAAAATTGAAATTCTTTTTGACAGATTTTCCACACAAAAAAAGATATGTCGTTGATTGAAGCACATTAATATATTTAACAAAAAATAGTAGAATGAACTAATATAATCTTGTATATAGGAAGTAGGTATACTTTATTTACTTTAACAGACGAGGTACACCAGCGACACTTTCTAATTGTACGACCTACAGCATAAAATAGAGCCTAAATGTGTAGCATGGGTAGTAGACGACTTATGCATTCACTGCCGTCTTCGAAATATGTAAACACAGATGTGCGGTCTCGGTGTTTTTTTGTAGTAAATCTACTTTAAATGTAAGGAAGAATGCAGTAAATAAACATTGAAAAAAACATTGATCTTATAAAATAGAGAGAATTAAATACATCAAAGGCGCATACTTATGCCTGCCGACCTACCTCGGTTAGCACAATTCGAATTTTTTCATTTACTTACCTTAAATATAATATTGTATACAAACAGATGTTTTGTTTTCTTTACAAATTCCCTACAGCTTTACCAAAATATGTTTGTGTTTTTAATCCAATTGATTCACAATGATTGTTTTTCATAACTATTTTTAATTCGCCCGGCTCCTTTTTTCGATATTAACATAATGAATAATTAATATTTATATAAACTAATCATTAATTACTAATTTAAACCTGCATTTTGTATTTATAGCTATCACTACTGTTCAATTTAGCACTAATTCAAATTTTGTATTTCTTTTGAAAAAATATTGTGAGACTTTTGAGGTAAAATCTTTGAAACTAGGGAATTTATAATCGAAATATTATTTTATCTTGCTATTATAATATTAATGGAAACATGCCATTACTATAACTAATAAAAATATTTCTGACGAGTGTAGAGACTTTTCCTTCTAATATCTGATAATCTGATATAAAAATCATGGTTTTTGAATGCATCCTCGCCATATCTCCTTTATTATTTAATGTTAAAGAAGGAAGCCGGAGCGAGTTAAAAAAAATGATATGAATCATAATGACATTAATTAGATTAAAAAATATAAGCATATTTGGGTAACGCTGCAGGGAAAACAAAACATGCATTTCTGTCAATAACGAAATTACTACAAATTTCTCTGCATTTAATAATTAATTGGCGCAACACCCACTTCACGAAAAGTGGAAGTAGTAATAATCCTTATTACTATATTGTTTAATATCTTGCATAGGGGCTGTCGCAATCTAGTTAATGCATGAACTAGATTGAATGAAACACTTTTTTCAGGTGTTCAGTAATATTGAAAAAAGTGTTTCATTCATAACGGAGGTGTGCTTTACTGATTTCAGTATAGCTAAATACTTTAAATGTCTTCATGCGATCCATTTTGATAGTTTCATTATTATTTGCATACGTATAAAATGAATAAAAGTAATAAACCCATTGATATTGCTATTTATTGTATAATTAACATGCCTTTGGTTTAGTTCCTAGTCATAGTTCAACTGTAAAATGAAAATACCTTTTAAAACCATTTAATAACACTACAGCTATTCGAAATACTTCAAACATCAAAATAAATTTATTCCTACGCAAAGATAACAAATACATAAGAGATGCATTCAACTTCGCACATTAATAAATCCAGTCTAAGCTTTTTTTAAAATAACCGACAGAGAGACCGCACATCTGTGTTTACATATTTCGAAGCGGCCAGTTACTGCATAAATCCGTCTACTATCCACGTTAAAGATATGGGCTCTATTTTACCCTGTAGGTCGTACAATTAGAAAGTGTCGCTAGTGTACGTCATTACTTGCAAATTCGGGCCATGCAATACCATATTATTAAAATAACCAACTAACATATAACTTATTCATGTTCAATTAAAGATACTATGTTGGTGCCTACTGCTTTTTAAATTGCATGCTTGTCACATCTTCCCAATGTATTCCCACCAATTTACTTATTGCTGTCAACTGTCAAAGAGTTATATTCTGCATTTGCAGTAAAGTGTGGAAATTTGCGTTTATACTTGGTATATATTTATTTAAAATAAGTAGTTATTACAACTAAACGATAACAAAACCATTGTGTAAACAATCGAAGGAGTTAATAGTTTCGTTAATCGTGTATTTCGACGTAGGACGCGAGAACAACGGGCTATTACTCCCGTTAACTTTCGTGCGAGAAGTATAAAATCCATATATTTTTAATGTCATATTCTTTACAGTATTTCGTTTTTAAAGAGTAACGAGTGTTCTAAACATTCATGTTGCAAACATAAGCAAAATTTCATCCATGAGTAAATAAGGAATTACATCCACTAACCCAAAACGAAAATGCATATGAAATAAATGTTATAAAAATTGATTATTCTACTCATTGGCAATGTGCTATTGGCAACACAATTTATGATATGTACGAAAATAGTGAGTATATACAAATATTGTTTACAGAAGTGGTTCTTTCACATACATTTTTCAGACTAACGTAACACATTAAACATTTTGAACAGTGCTCTTAAAGAGGGCATGGAATTGTATAAAGCGGATTCAATTAAATTAGTCTGGAAATGTGACGTACTTGGTGTACAACATATTGGAAATGAAATTCAGAAGTAGTAAATCAGAGAGATTGGTTTGGATAGAGAAGAAACTTGCATACTAATCGTTACTGTGAATACTTTAAGCGATAACGGTCCCGATTAAATTTATTGTACTCACTTGTGCTTTTTTGTTATTTTTTTCCACTGCTATCATGATTAACATACTTTAAATCCTGATTTTCAAAAAGAATCATCACTAATATTAACGGTAAATGTTATTTTTGAGAGTTTGTTTATTCACCTGTCAAAAGTGTTTGACAGTTAAATAACCTAGCGGTTTGTTTACGTTTTGACGAACATAAAATTTGCAACACGGTCGTGACGTCAGAGCAAACTGACTCACGTAGTACCTCGTCTGCTATAATAAATGAACTATAGCTAATGAAATGTACATTGTGTTTTGAAGATTAAGAATTTGTGAGACAGAAGTTTATTGGTATTTCGTGTTAGTTATCAATATATCTTACAGTGCTCAATTTACCTTCTATTTAAGGTATATGCTATCTGTTTGTTCTTGCAATAAATTGCAAACCATTGAACTAACGAACAAGGTATCATTTAATACATTATTGCGTTCATATCGTGAATGGTTTTACAAAAATTATACGTAAAAATAACAATGTATATAAAACAAAGGATTTTTATATTATCGAGGTATCTAATACGTTTTTATATTAATCGTTTACTCTGAGGTTTCATATGAGAGAAAACTCCACATACATATATTGCGTACTTATTATCTTTTGTATACACTATATTCATGTCACTTGTTAATCTTAATAAATATTTATTACCAAAGGTATAAATTATATTAGCGACACATTTATTCATAGGCACGTCTATACCTTGACATGATTGATATTGCAAGTGCAAACACATAAACAGCAAATATGTACGTATACTTGCAACTTTTTTTTTTCAACGATACAATAGATTATATTTATCAATCAATTTTATCGATTTTGTTTTGTTATTTTATTTATCAATTCTATTATGGAAAGATAAAACAGTATATTATAAATAACTATGTGTGAGGTGTGGCATAATTTATTCTATAATCTTATTTCATCGGCATCAATATTTCATATTCAAGTATATTTTAAATGCGAATAAAAAATAATCTCCTTTTTTTGGTGTAAACTTAACTCCTTACATACTCATACGGTGATGATGATGTAAATATTTTGCTCTAAAAACAGTTGAGCCTATTTATATTAGAGCTGCTGCAAGCTACAAATAATTAGAGTAAAAAAAAATTACACTTGAAGTATATTTTAATTATTTTCTTTTCCGAAAAAGTATATAAATATGCAGTACAACATTTTATGCAAAGTACTGGTAGTAGTAAATAACACTATTTGTAAGTAAAACACTTAAAGAAGTGTTGAATATTTGACTTAAAATTCGTTTTTACTGTGGAGTACCTCAACTTTGCTATATGCCAACTAATTAGATTAAATATTTAAAAGTTATTCTTTGAATTGTGTACTTTTATACCCTAATAGTTAGCGTAAAGATTTCTACAGAATGTGCAGTGAATAATAACCACAAATAACATACGGACTATTGAATTAGCAGAATCTACATTTTAAATTGGTGTGGGTGTGTGACTTTTTACGTTATCCTCTTCTGAGCTTGTTCGACGCAGCATGTTAAAGTGTATTGCGTATTGCTTTTAGCGGACTTTGAGGTGGGAAACCAATTTTTTTAACCAAAATTTTCCATGATGTGTGACATGTCATTTTCAAACTCTATACTACAATGTACAATGTTTATTGGAAATAATCCTACACTAAATATTTTCAACAGATCGTTCATGATAAAAGATGTAAAACATAGCCTAAAGCGCCATCTACTTCTTTTCAAACTAACCCTTGCATTTTGTAACTGCCAGGGAATTTTAAACTGATAGTACTTACGTTACCGCACTATCTGTATGTTCGAGAGGCTATTATCACTTGACCGAAAGATGGCGCACAACGAAACTCATGACTAGAGACCGGATTATATGCAAAGTGCATATATTTTTTGCATATCTTTAATTATAGTCTATATGTAGACGTATTACACTAATTGAAGTTAATTAGCGCTAATTAGTGATTGCATATATTGCATATTTAAGTTTTTTCTTATCCTTTCTATTAGTAAAAATTCCTAGTAATTCCTAATGTAGATCGACAACCGACAATTCTCAGAACGATAAATCTTTTACATTGGTTTCTCTAATACTTTTTTTCCAAGAACTGCACGTGTTTAATTTCACCTAGCAGAAGGGATGTGGTAAATACGTTTTATTATTATTAACCCCCAAATAAACTATTCATTCATTGAATATCTTTAAGCGAAACAGCATGTAATTGTGTTACGTTTTTAAATACAGTGCTTACATACAATGAGAGTAGTGAACAAAATTTCTTTATGGATTAAGCCATATAAACTGGTAAAGGATGGCGACAACATATTTTGTCGAGCCTGCAGTAAACTGGTAAGTTTAATTTTACCAAAAGCTTTACAATTGTTTTTAAAATTCTTTAACTTTTTGATATAAAATGACAATTGTTGTTGTAGGTGTCTTCCGAGAGAAAATACCTGATTGATCAACACGCTAAAACTCCATCACATATTGGAAAATGTGAAAACTAAAGCGGATCCGTATGTGTGCAGCAATCTATACGTCAATGTGTAGCATCAACTTCACGAAACTCAGAACAAGAAGAATATAATACGGATCTGTGTAAAGCATTAATTTCGTCTAACATACCATTAGCAAGATTAAACAATGTTAATTTGAAATTATTTCTGCAGAAATATTGCAAACATAATATACCTAACGAAAGTACCTTACGAAAAAATTATGTCACATCTTGTTACCAGCAAACAATAGCAGAAATTCAACAATTGGTAGGGAATAATTTTAATTATATCATGGCAGATGAAAGTACGGATAAGTGTGGCCGTTATATTGCCCATTTGTTAATCGGAATTCTTCATGAAGATATTGTAGGTAAATCATATTTAATTTATTGTAAAGAACTTCAAAAATCAAATAATGTGACAATTGCCCAATTCGTTCAAGAAGGTTTATCAATTTTTTTTTTATTTGGAAGTATACCTTGAGAAAAATTTTTACTAATGTTGTTCGACACTGCAGCATACATGATAAAAGCCGCGCAAAATTTAAAAAAAATTTATAGTAACATTATTCGTACCACTTGTTTAGCTCATGGGTTCAATTGTGTAGCCGAAGACATTAGGAATCAATTCCCTTTGATTAATGATTTAATTAGCAATGTCAAAAAAGTATTTTTAAAAACACCTTTAGGAATCCAATTTTATAAGGAGCGACTTCCCAGTGTTAAGTTGCCTCCTGAACCGATTATTACGAGATGGGGTACATGGTTAGAGGCTGCAATTTTTTTCGCCGATAATTTTGAGGGAATAAAAAATGTAATTCTTGAAATCACTGCTGACTGCATTGCTCTAGAAAACTGTAAAAAGATAGTAACATCAACAGAAATTGCTACAAAACTTTTGTATATTAAGTCAAATTACAGCTTTGTTTCAAGTTCCATTCATAAACTAGAAACGCAAGGGATGTCGCTCTCGGAATCAGTCGAAATAGTAGACGAATTTGATATGCTATGTAAGAAGGTTAAGGGTACAATAGGCAATTTTATATACGATAAATTTAAAAAAGTGATAAATAAAAATGCGGGGTATTTGAAATTGAAGAAAGTTAAGAAAATTTTGGAAGGTGAAACAGTAAACGATTTCGACTTCAATTTTAGTTTAGAATGTATTGCAAAGTCAAAAAATGCAGCAATTACATCTGTGGATGTTGAAAGAAGCTTTTCTATTTCGAAACATATGTATTCTGATAGAAGACAAAACTTTCTTTCACACAATTTTGAAAAACATTTAATTATAAATTGTTTTCGAAATATGCGTTGTGAAAAATTTTTGTGCAATAAAGTTAATGTTTAAATTTCTGCTCTTATTTATTTTATGTAAAAATTTTGCATTTTGTCGCAATTTTTTTTGCATATATGCATATTTTCTCAAAAATCGATGCATATATATTCCAGTTTTTCTTTGCATTTAATCCGGTTTCTACTCATGACGATGAATTTGAGATTTTTTCATATGATTTGTATGAAGACGAGATAAATTAATTTTATATTTATTAAGGTGGCGGTTTTGGTACGAAGCTCTTCCATTGCATCTACGATTGACCAGCTATTTATTGTCCAGTGTAGGGGGACGGGAACCAACTCTGTCAATCAGCAGTCAGCAGTGGTAATTACTAAAGACTTTCATTTGATGCAACGAAAAAATAGTGTTGAGTTTGATGGCATTTTAGGTTAAATTGATATTTTAATGTATTTGTTTAGAAATACATTAAAAAAAATGCTTTAAAAAAGCAAAAAATTATGTTAATAATAAGGTTTTTTAGAATTATCTTACTTATAAAACGTAGGACTTAACCATTCACGAAATCCAAATGCATCGTAAGTGTATCTAACATTCGCACTATATACAAATATACACGACCTAAAGTTGTTCTAAACGTAAAAGAAATGCGCCCAAAGTTGCCAGTTAACGGCGCTACAATGCGCTGACTGAGAGGTCCCCCGGGCATCGTAGCGTTAACAGCTCCGGAGCTCTTGGTGCAGCAGTCGTTGGGACCGACCCCTACGGCACGTTGTATAGGAGGACATATATACATACATACATCGTACGGCACGGTCCCCCCATAGCGGCATTCGTCCTCCGTGAAACGACTGCGGAATAGGCTTTTAAGCGGATACGACATAGTACTCGAATAACGCAAATTTAAACATGCCCAGAGTTAATCTCGCAACGAATTAGTCTAGACCGCACATTTACTTAACATGCAAATTGTCTTTTATGTATTAGTGTGTAGCAGTATGATAGGTCGTTGTGATTAGTTCGTGTGTAATTTTGGAAATTATGGAAATTGCCGACGGAAGTGTTAGTAGTATGTATTTAAATGTGTTAGTTGTTCATATAACGTCATGATTATTTCCATCAGCTTGAATTAATTTTATTTACCTATATATACAGGGTAATTCTCAATATATGCGACAAACTTTAAGAGCTGATTCCTGAGGTTATTTTGATCATAAAAGTTCATACGAGTATATGTCCAAAACGGTTTGGTTTTAAAGTTATTGAATGTTTAATAATAAATTATGAACTATATGACTAACACGATATAATATCACAATTGGTTCTTCAAAAACTATTATGTTGAGAGGGAATTGTTTATTTGTCATTTCAATATTTGTCAATAGTTGTCAGAGTATTCATTCAGTTTATTGCCAGTTTCTGTTTTCTAAAATGAATTACACGAATGCTGAGATGTGTGATATGCATTTCGTTTACGGTCTTGCCAATGGAAATTCGCGTGCTGCTAGACGTCTTTATGAAGAACGATACCCGAAACCGTATCATCCCGCATCATTCAATATTTGCCAGTCTTCACCAACGTCTTAGTGAAACGGGAAATTTAAAAAAAAAACGGACGACTGATAACGGGTACCCATCTACAGTGAGAACTCCACAAGTTGAAGAAATGGTACTAAATGAAATTGAGGAACATACTACAAGCACTAGAAAAATTGCGTTTGCTTTAAACATTAGTCAGGCCACTGTTTGGAGAGTATTGAAAGATCAACTGTTGTATCCATACTACATTCAACGGGTGCAGGCACTTTTGCCGGTAGATTTTCCGCAAAAAGTGGCTTTTTGTCAATCGCACAGAATCCTGACTATTTGACTCAAATATTCTTCACCGATGAGGCTACTTTCTCTAGAAACGCGATTATTAATTTTCATAATAATCGCATATGGGCCGAAGAAAATCCGCACGAACTAGTGAATACTCGTCATCAACATCAATTCTCTGTCAATGTGTGGGCCGGAATTGTTAGAGATCACTTGATATGTCCACATTTTTTACCGATGCGGTTAAATGGCGAGGTGTACCGCAATTTTCATGAAGAGGAGCTACCACTACTGCTGGAAGAAGTTCCGTTGCAGTTAAGATTACAAATGTATTTTATGCATGACGGTGCTCCAGCGCATTTTAGTTTAGTTGCTCGCAAGTTTTTGAACAATACGTATCCAGATCGGTGGATAGGACGGGGAGGTCCACAACCGTGGCCTCCTCGGTCTCCAGACTTAAATTCTTTGGACTTTTTTTCTCTGGGCTCACCTTAAATCATTAGTTTATACGACTCCCATTGAAAATGTCGATGAACTGAGAAATCGTAGTATCGCAGCTTTTCAAACAATTCAATACGACGGAGGATAGAAGCTTGTATTGCAATTGGGGGCGGTTATTTTCAATAGTTAGTATAAGTTAATTTTGTTTTACTAATTATTTTATTAATTTATAATAAAAACATTAATTATGTTAACTTACTATTAAACATTGTACAACTTTAGAACTAAGCGATTTTGGACATATGTTCTTATGAACTTTTGTGATCAAAATAACCTCAGGAATCAGCGCTTAAAGTTTGTCGCATATATTGAGAATCACCCTATATACGCGATACGCAAGGCATTTCTTTATTATATATTCCTTATTCCTTTATTCGTATTTTTCATTCACAAAAAAGTAAGTAAACAGAAATACCCCTTCAGGCAAAAAAAAGATACTGAAAGAACCCGCAACTGGAATGTACAAATATTGTCCAATGCGGGCGGATAGATATACCTACATAGGACGTTTTTTCGGAAGAGTAGATAAAAGTGACAAGGATAATGCCTGTTCCGACACTAAGTCCTTATCTTCCGAACATTCAATATTTGTCAGAGCTGTCCGTCTTGAAAGAATAATGAAAGATACAAGTATTGTGTCGGGAAGGCCGTCTATATGTAAAGGCTAGGCCGCCCATAGATAATAAGGAAAAAAATTGTTGTTAAGTTGGAATTTGTTGGAGTTGCAAGTTTTTATATTGAAATAACACACTGAGAAAAATGGGCTAAGTAAACTGTTTACATGATAAAAAATTATTTACAATAGATAAAGTTTTACTTGGAAATATTCTCGTTAATTAATACCTGCAACTAAACCCAGTTTCCTGAATGCAAGTTGTTACTATAAATAGTGCTTTTATTAACGGCTATTACACAGCGTACCTGACGAATTTGTGCTAAGTAACGTATTACTTATGACTACAGCACATGGGTAGTAGAAGTAACAACAATGCTGATCGCTATTAAACTCATGTATTTTCTTAAATAGGTAACAACTTGCCACAACTATATTTATTTGAGTTTTGCTGCCACCCCGTCCGGATTTGCTAATGCGACGGAGTAATAAAATAGTCCCCCAAGATTGCTACGCGCGCAACCACGGGCTAGCATCAAGAGTTACGGACGTGTGAAAAGGTCGTCGAAAAAGAGTGGCCAAGGAGTACGGCCATTGTAGGCCAGTTGGAATGCAAATATATTAAAAATACCGGATGGGTTAACTCAAGGCCCCATCCGTATAAAGAATCCCAGCGAAAGAAGAAGTACCGAGTCTATAAGCAATCGGATGTTTCAAGACTGCGGTTTTAAAGCACGTGGTGGGATATTTGAATTCCCCATCATTGTGATGATATCTGCGCCCGCTGGTGAAGTTAAAGTGTGGATGCCGTCGCTAGTTATCCGACAGTCCAAGTGGCATCTGCAGTTAGGGATACCGCGACGAAGAAGCCGTTTTCGAGGCGATCACCGGACATAACCGCCACGTACGCCGACAGAGGATCAACTCGCCGAGACAACGCCCAGTGCAAAGAACCAACAGAAACCGCAAGTTTACCGCCTAGGTATATTATTTCTTTGTTTGTCATTAGTTGTAACTTCAAAGCCATATTTCTCTCTGTCCTTTGTTTAGATTTCAATCATTTCAATAACTAAATAACGTTTCAAGGGGGCCCCATTTACCTTATCTTTTATTATTGCTTTGTTCATTTTTTTCATTATTAAGGAATATATTTTATGAGTCATTACGTTGTAAATTGTTAAAAAAAACTTTGTTAAAGTGAAACCAATATCTTTGATTCATATCAGGTAGTCACTGTCCTATACAAAATAAAACTATTACTAATAATACTGCTTTTTATTTAAATTTATATTAAATATTCACTAAACTTCCTCGTTTCCTGCACTACCTATAGTTGAACAACAAATTTGAGGTAAGTATATTGTATATTTATAGCAAACCATTACCTTCTATATATCAGGTATCTAGTGAACGTGCATTAATGATACTGTTTCCTTATCACAAGTAATCCAAATAGCTTGCATTAATTGAGGTTAATAATGAAAGTGTGATAGCCATTATAGAATAGTTCACTCATAGCAATACACATCTACTTGACATGAGCACATCTTTTACTTACCGCAACTGCATATATTCTTTGGTTTACTACTTCAATTTAATTATCACAAGTAACTTCATAAATTACCGGTATGAAGCAGACCGTAAGTAACTTAGATTGCTTCTTGTTAGAATCAGTGTTTAGAATCTCTTTTTACTTACGATAATTGTATTTTTATTTATGATTGTTAAATTTTTTCTCAGTGTATGCAATAATGGTTTATTTAACAAACTGTACCATATAAAGGAGATGTGTTATGTTGGATAATATTAATATACTCAAAAATAAATAAAAATTATGTACTATCGACTCAAAAAAAGATGACATAGGGAAAATAAGCCATAAGGAAACATAAAGAAAGATACATCTCCTTTAATCTACCAGCCATTGCGCGTGTGTAGATTCTAAGAATTATTTTGTTATTGAATTCTTCTGCGGAAACTGTAAAGCAAAATACTGCGAATGTAAATCTAGCTAAAAATATATCGGCATCTTTGTCGGGTAACATCAAGGAGATTATCTTTCGGAACGATTGTCAGCATATTACATATACCTTTCCTTTGTTGTTTATATTAGCCATCGATTACTCACAGGTGACCAGATGGCATAATTTGTGTTCGAATACTTTAGAGCAGCTGCATAAGAAAAATTAAATGCCAAATGGCAGTTGTTATTGAAAATGTCTAGAAAATATGGAAAAAACTTATTTTTTATTAAAAATTATTTTAATAGTTATTAAAAAAAATTCTTATTCTTTTTTAATGTTTTATTTCTATTGCTTTTTATGACGGCGGAAACTGAATAACATTTGTTGGAATTTTTGAATAAAATGTGAATTAGTTGTTTTAAGCTTTAAACTTTAACAATTAAGATGATTCCACTTAATAGTAAAATTTATGCCCTCTGCATGAGCCTAGCAGACGTTACGTACGAAGTTGCACTACCGTAGACGTTATGAATAACATATCGGACAGTTAGTGGTAGCAAAATCGGAGAGATATACTTTAAAAGAAGGCTTCTTTCATGGCTAAATACAGACATATTTATTTTCTTGGTAAGAGAAGCTAGTAATCTCGCCTACTGAATTCACTATTTATATGCCCACTAACGGACAGAGCACGACTTCCTGAGTCCAAAAAGGACATTCATTTTGTTAGGAATTGAAAGGAAAGTAGTGAAAACTATGTTTGAAAAGTGCTATTTCCAGGTTATGGTTGACGCGATTTTGACGTTTATCAGGTGTGGTCATACTGCGGTAGTAGTGAAAGTTACTGAATGTAACCAAATAATGTGATAAAAGGCACGCAATACAAACTTCACTTTAACTTTCCGTCGAGGCAACAACGTAAATTAATGTTAGTACTAAATATAAGCGAATTGATAATTATGCAGCTCATCGAATGTTCTGAAATGGTATATTAATTCTTTAGGATCTTAGATACGTAGGGGAGGGTGGGGCAAGATGGGGGCCACTAGGCATGATGGGAACATCGTCTTATCTACAAAACGGCAGTAAGTATCTGTCAAATAATAGCAGTCCTAATATTGACAAGTGCTGTTTTATGTTTGTTATAATGTAGGAAACTTTACTAGTTTTCAGTAATAACAAAGTTATTGGTGTTTGTGCGTGAACTTTGCAATTTCCAGAATTTCGTTATTATTTTGATGGTGAGTTCAATCGCCAGTATCGGAAGCATAAGTAAATTATTTACAACTACACTTTTTTGTGATTATTAATTGACATGTATTGCATGTATTTTCTATAGTGTGTTATTTGTTTATTTCAAATATTTAATATGTTATTATAACGTAACCAGAAAATGTTCCAAAGAGGCAAGATGGGGCTATTGGTATGGGGCAACATGGGGACATTACTATCTCACTCTTCAGTCTGGTCGTTTATGCCTGGATCTGCCATTATACTTTCTCGAAGACATAATGCTGATTTCTCATGTTAGGAATAAAGTACAGGTTCAATCAAAGTGTAACAAGGGAAAGACAACAATCCTTACAAGCACTACGTATAAAAATCTGCTTCAAGAAAATAGAAGTCTGGAGAATCCCTAAGGCAACTAGAAGTGCTGAGGGAGAGTTAAAGGAGGAAAAAAAATGACAAAGACGAAAACAAGAGATCAAGAAGCCGAATTTTGTAAGGAAAGCAAAGAGATAGATTTTTAGAAAACCGTCAAGGAAATAATCAAGTTCTTCTGTTGAGGAAGATGACGCTCAATGTTAGTATTGTAATGAGAAGTATTGATACAATGCCATGGATGGATGGCGAGGTTGGGTACATGGAGGCTGTGCGAATAACGTGGATGAGTTCGTCTTCTATTGTCTCAATTGTGAAGATTAAGTTTAATATTCTTATCGTTATTGTATTTTTTTTATTATTTTAAGTAGTTCCGCTTTACAGAGTTTAAGCTTTGTTCCTGCATGTATTTAAGAATATTTTAAGAATCTATTTTCTTTTTTACCTATTACCTAGATTTATGGTACGATCCATTCTTAATTCACCTGGAACCCCATCTTGCCTCTATGGTGGAGCAAGATGGTGTATTTACACATTTCTTTTCAAAATTTTCTCACATCAAGAGTACCCATCGAAAAATTGTAAATTCATCCATCAGCAGATAAATGTTTAAAGATTACAAAAAGCGTACTTAGAACCTTGTATATCAATTTGCAATCCTGATGCAGTGTTCTAAAGCTGAATGTTCCCATCTTGCCCCACCTTCCCCTATATCTACTGCTGTAGTCTGGCACCCCGGGATTCGTAAATTCAGTGTTATTTTATTTATTGAAATTTATCTTTATCATTGTCACGATAGAGTTTCCACAATTTTAATATTTTATTTTGACAAGATTTTGTTAATAGAATTGTTTGTTAAATTTAATGTAATTGTTCAGTTGTGTATTTTAATTTCATTCAATTGTACATATTGCGTTCGCCAGTATTGTATTTGTAGTTTATATTCTAGAGATTTTCTTGCGATTCGTGTGATTTTGTAGCACGCAGATGTTGTTATATGAATGCATTGTTTTACGCAGAGACGCTCTGTTTCTAAATTGATACCGAGAAGTAAGTACATGTAAATTTTTATTTCATTGCTCCCATTTTGCAATACTCTTTATGTAAAGATTTGTTCGTTTAATTTGATATTTAAATCGTAAATTTTATAAATACACTTGTTTTGTCCACGTTTAAATTAATTTTGTTTGTTTTAAATTTCGAAAACACGTGGATTTTTTGTGAAATAGGATTTTCTTCTAGAACAAATTTACCTCTTTGCTTTGTTTAAGGATTTGAATTGTCCTTTTGTAATTGTAGATTCATGCAGGTTTTGTTTTCGACCAGGACCTTCTGTCTATGGTTTTATTTTTCCTGCGTAATTGTAATTAAATGTAACTAACAGCTTCTTGCGGGTTTCGCCGTGTGTCAAAACTTTCGCTCGACGTTTCGCTGTTCATACTGACAGCTTCTTCAGGATAACTGAACTGATTCTCCATGGTCCGACATTCTTCTTATATACGCTCCTGGTGCATCCAACCATGTAGTTTCCGCTCCATTGACCGTGACGGTTCGTAGTAGGCTCTTCCACGTGTTGCTAAGGTGGTACCCTTCTTCTCTGTTAACGGTTTTATTCTTTTATTTCTATGGTTCCCTGATGAGTCTTTTCCCGTAGTTCTTGGTGGTAGTTATTACTTTTACATTCTTGAAATCCATTTTGTGTCCGGTGTCGTGCATGTGTTCTGCCACCGCTGATTGCTCGGTCCTTCTTAATCTTGCGTCCCTCTCGTATTCTTTTATTCTTATGTCGATGGCTCTCCCTGTTTGTCCGACGTAGCACTGTCCGCATTGGCATGTTATCTTGTAGATACCTTCTGTGCGCCCCTTGGGTATCTTATCCTTTGCGGTCGGTAGATACTGCTGGATCGACGTTGCAGTCCCGAAGCGTACTTGTACGTTACGTTTCTTCAAAATTCGGCCTACTTCTTCGGTGACTCTTGCTATGTAAGGTAAACACGCCATCCCTCTTCGTGGTTCCGTAGTTTTCTCCAGTGTCGTCTTCTTCTTAGTGGCTCTCCTTATGTCGATGTCAGTGTAACCATTCTTCTTTAGTGCTTTCTCCAAATGTATCTTTTCACTGGTAAGATGTTGTTCGTCACTGATGGTTTCGGCTCTGGATAGCAATGTTTGTATAATGTCTTCTTCTGCATCGGATGATGGTGAGATCTTGCATGCAGATATCTATCGGGTGTGCGTCTTCTTTCTAAATACTGCGTGCTGTAGCATTCCCTCTTTTGTTTTCTTAGCCATAACATCCAGGAAAGGGAGATTTCCATTTTGTTCTTTCTCCATGGTAAACTGGATTAAATGTGTTTTTTTTTCTTTTTTTTTAAAATAAAATTAATGATTGTTAACGTCATTCAAAATTTCTGTTCTTTTATTTTTGAATCAACCATTTCAATTTTTGAAGCAATTAAAGAAAGTCAAAATTTTCAAACGCCCACATTTTACTTTTCATGGTAGGTTTAATTGTGGGAGTAACCCTGAGGTTGAGTGCTCTTATGCGTACTTTATTTTTATCCGCTGAGCTAGTCAATTTAATTTTTCATTTTTTTGTTGTTGTAAATTCATTTTGCATTTATGCTGGTACCATCAGTACACAGCACTACGTTTTATATTATCCATTTTATGAAATTTAATTTAAAGTTGCATATTAATATATGACGTAAAATGATTGTAATGTACTGACTTGTTAGATTTAAATAGAGTTTGAATATGGCCAGTCGGTTACATTTTTTTTTTTTTTTTGTGAGAGTTTATTTGGCATGTTTTTCCAACAGAACCAAAAAAAAAAAAAAAAATAATAAAAAAAAAAATTAAAATGTCAGGTTGCCAGGCGGCAAAATTTGAAAGGAAAAAAATGGGGAAGAAGTGCCCCTTTTTCAGATAAGCACGCCGCGTAATTAGGCAGGTTTTTAACGGCAGAACCGGAGCCTAGGGATTGGGTGGACTGGCGAATCCCATTGGTTACGTAACGCGTAGCAGCCATTATACTATACTCGAAACGCCATTGGCCTGCCGTTATCTGTAGCCACGCCCACGGACCCAAAAGGATGACAATATTAACTAGGTAATCTCACCTAGTATTCTCATGCTAAAGCGGTCCGTAGTGTCGTAGTAGTTTAGAGATAGGTATACGAAGTGTTGTCGATCAGTCAGTCAGTGCTCCATATTTTCGCGTTTACCGTCGGATACAAATAATACAAATCAAAAAAAGGGATTGTATTCGTTTGTATATATATATACCAGTGTGAATTTTTTTTGTGTGATAAGTTTTGCGGGGAACTTTCTTCTTACGTACATACGAGTATTATTCAGAGATTTTGTTGACATTAATGCAAAGCATGCAGGTATCATATTATAACACCCCGTCCATGTATCGTCATCAGCAAGCCGTCGCACAGACGCAATTCCATTCCGGATCGCCGATGCACCATTCCTGGTATCCGCCGGGCTATCACCATACGCAGGGCGGTCAAACCGCCCCCACGTCCACTTATTGCATGCAGGAGGAACAGCAACTGTGGCACCATCCGGTGCATCATCCGCACAGCGTCTATCATCAGGATTTTAATGAGTTCGTGCACGGTGGCGGTACGACGTTGCCTCAATTGCCGCAGATCGCGAACGAGGCCCAACAGCACGATTCGCAATTGCCGTCGCCTCCGATTACCGTGTCCGGTAGCGAGATGTCCGCTAGTCCGGGCACCGGAGGCAATATCTCTCCGGCGGGGAACAATAATACGCAAAATAATCGGCCGTGCCGGCTAGAAGTCCCTACGAGTGGATTAAAAAGACGTCGTATCAGACGCAACCAAATCCCGGTGAGTAAAACTGATGTATACATTTTTTTTATTAGTGTTACAAAAGGGTACATACATAAGAAGAAATGTTCGATTTAAAGAAATTTTACTTAAGTTAAGAATATCATTGTTTCATATATACGCAAATAAATATATTCTTGGAACAAAAATAAGGTTTATTTAATTTTTAAGAAAAAAATATCTTAATCCAAGAAAATCGTTCATTGATTAAATAAAACTTACTATTAGTTGAAACATTGCAGTCTCAGCCTAGGTACACTGTAAAAAATTACAGTAATTTTGTCATGGTAAATTAGGCATATTACATGTAATAACGTTGTGAATTTACCACAATAAATCATGTTTTTTCTAGGATATTTAACATGAAAAAAAAAAGATTTCGGTAAAATATATAGCTTTTTCATGTAAGTTTAAGATGTAATAAAAAATTGAAAGGAAAATATAGGAAAAAACATGTACAATTTTATGTTTACTATCAAAATTTACTTAAAAGTGTAAAATTGACAATTTTTTTGGATATTTAAATTTGGTAAAATTTGAGGATCTTTTATATTTATTTTACTTGAAATACGCCGCAATGTGATTGGTTATTAGGTTATTTAACTGTACGCGTTCGGCAAATATACAGTTCATATAAATATTACATACGAATTTTACAGTACAATCTTTGAAAAATACCTCAGTATATGAAATTTACTAGATGGTAGAAATTTTACCTTATGAAGCAAATTTACCTGTAAAATTGTATGTAGATATCTTAGTACAAGAATTTTAGTTTTTTTGAATGAAGCTTTATTTTCTTGCAAAGACATTTGAATTTTACTTTTAGAATTATGTTAAGTGATTCTATAAATAAGCAAAAGATAATTAGCTTTCAAAAGCTTTCATTACCATTCTTTTTGTATATTACGCAAACCTACCCTGTTTGAAATTCCGTGTCAATTTTAACATTTATCCTATAATTTTTATTTATTTATCCCTCTTTTCTTGTCGTTTTATTCAAACCACTTTTCGTTAGAATTTGAGTAGCAATTATAGTAACAAAGTTTATCTTTTGCAATGCTGTTAAACTAATAACTTAAAATGGATCTAAGAAGCTTAAGTACGGCTCTGCAGTTTAAACATAAAGCAATTGAACCTTGAATTAGGGGAAGGTGGGGCAAGATGGGAACATTAAGCTTTAGAAGACTGCATCAAGAATGCAAATTGATGTACCAGGTTCTAAGTACGCTTGTTGTAATCTTTAAACATTTATCTGCTGATGGATGAATTTACAATTGTTCGATGGGTACTCTTGATGTTGTGAGAAAATTTTGAAAAGAAATGGGTAAATACACCATCTTGCCCCACCATGGGGGCAAGATGGGGTTCCAGTTAAGAATGGGTCGTACCATAAATCTAGGTAATATAGGTAAAAAAAATAGATTCTTAAAAAATTCTTAAAAACATGCAGGAACAAAGCTTAAACTCTTTAAAGCGGAACTACTAAAAATTAAAAAAAAATACAATAACGATAAGAATATTAGACTTAATCTTCACAATTGAGACAATAGAAGACGAACTCATCCACGTTATTCGCACAGCCTCCATGTACCCAACCTCGTATTCCATGACATTGTATCAATACTTCCCCTTACAATACTAACATTGAGCATCATCTTCCTCAAACAGAACTTGATAATTTCCTTGACGTTTTCTAAAAATATCTCTTTGCTTTCCTTACAAAATTCGGCTTCTTGATCTCTTCTGTTTTCTTCTTTGTCATTTTCTTTTTCCTTTAACTCTCCCTCAGCACTTCTATAGTTGCTTTAGGGATTCTCCAGACTTCTATTTCCTTGTAGCAAATTTTTATACGTAGTGCTTGTAAGGATTGTTGTCTTTCCCTTGTTACGCTTTGATTGAACCTGTACTTTATTCCTAACATGAGAAATAGGCATTATGTCTTCGAGAAGGCATATCCAGGCATAACGGATCAGATTGAAGAGTGAGATAATGATGTTCCCATGTTGCCCCATACCAATAGCCCCATCTTGCCTCTTTGGAACATTTTCTGGTTATGTTATAATAACATATTAAATATTTGAAATAAACAAATAACGCACTATAGAAAATACATGCACTACATGTCAATTAATAAACACAAAAAAGTGTAGTTGTAAATAATTTGCTTATGCTTCCGATACTGGCCGTTGAACTAACCATCAAAATAATAATGAAATTCTGGAAATTGCAAAGTTCACGCACAAACAGCAATAACTTGGTTATTACGACTAATAAAGTTTCCTACATTACAACAAACATAAAACAGCACTTGTCAATATTAGGACATCATATTTTTTAAAACGAATTTTCACCTTAACATAAGTACTTAAATATTATTAAAATCCTTAATAATAGATTTTATTTTCTTAATTCAAATATCTGATCCACTCTTTCGTGGCCTCTTTTATTTCTTCGATCGAAAAATTTGTTTCTTGGAGAAAATATATTTTTCTTAAAACAAGCCTTATAACCAAGAATATTATCGATTATTACAACCAAGTAAAATATTTGTTTTTATACAAGAATAATTTCTTATTTCAAATACAGATATATTTGAAAGAAGTAAAACTTTTTAAAGTAATATATTTACTTAACTGAAGAAATGCTTTTTATGTGTGTACCTACAATTTTCCGCTCAAAATGTATGACAATTCTATTATTACCATTCTTTTTGTATATTACGCAAACTTACGCTGTTTGACATTCCGTGTCAATTTTAACATTTGTCCTATAAGTCATGAGGAGTTCACACTCTTTTTTTGTCGTTTTATTCAAATCACTTTTCGTTAGAATTTGAGTAGCAATTTTAGTAGCAAAGTTTATCTTTTGCAATGCTGTTAAACTAATAACTTAAAATGTCAATTTATTTTGACTCATAATAATAATTAATAATAATAAAATTTCCTCTTCGGTGTGGTTGTTAAATCAGTAAATTTAAATATTAAAATTAGTTAATAGTAAGAATGGATTTTTTTTCCGATGTTGTTATTAAATTAATAAATTACAATTGTCAATTTTAATTTTATCACTTTGCCGAATTAATAAGGCAAGACGCGTGAGCTTAGGTCCTACAAATGTGCACACTGAGAATTTTTTTTGCTACCCGTAAAGGAAAATTAGCAACTAAAAAATTCATTTGTATTTGGGGGGAGGTGTGTCTAACGTTTGCTTTTTAATAAATCACATATTTTGATTGCTTCGTTTTCGATTTATTTTCAATTTCATCTTTCAAGTATTTGTTTGTATTCTCTTGTAATTTTTTTTTTTTTGATTTAAGGTCGAGTAAAATTCAGAAAACAATTAAATTGTCATTTGCCTTTTATTATTTTATCCCTGCTACGATCGTTTCGTTATAATTAACTCATAACATTTTCAATAAGCAGATAAAGTTTAGTATTCCTCCTATAAAGCAATGGAATTATCAATAGTAACATATATTATATTTGTTTTATCGCAAACTTCTTCTACCACCATTCCTCATCACAAACTGTTCAGTGTTTAATAATAATATAATGTATATATTTGCAATAAAAAAATTACAAAAATTGTCTGTTGATGACGATAGCTTTGCTATTGAAACGTACATTTATTTGAAAAAATTGCCTAGAATTCAATTTTGAGGCTGTATGGATAGTTCAGTGTTGTGCTGATTGATGATGATAGCTTCGCTATTGAAACATACGTCCAATTTAGTGCAGTTTGTGGTGAAGGATCTAGAAGAAGTTTGCAGTATTACCAGTACCACAGTTTGGAGTATTTTTGTCATTTGTTTTATTACTTACATTATTTAATTACTATTTTATTTTTTGTATCCCTAATTTCTGACGTTGAACCTACATCTGAACTAGGGTATGGACCTGAGATTCTGTAGCCTTTCATCTCTGATAGAAGCGGTACGATCAAGCCGCTGGGGGGTGGGTGTTTGGAAGTAGCTTGTGATAAGTTACTTTTCAGGGGAGATTGATGATTGTCATTTGAAACTCTAAAGGTTTACCTCACTAGAAGGTGTTACGGGCGGTCATCAGGTTTTGAACGGTAGATATTCCCAAGATTTTACGTTACATTAGTTGTATTATGTTCTACCAAAGAAAAATGTCAGTAGCATATTTATATTTAAATCTCGAATGCGGTTTAGTTAATCGAACATGAAACAAACAAACTACTTTTAAACACAATATCTAATAAATAAGAGTATACGACAATATTAACAGAAATACAAATAAACACAAATTTTTTAAACATCTACACCATGGGACAACTGTGTATTTTTCAACTGTATTTTTTTTTTATTTGTAATTGTATTTCTTCTTATATATGTTGATTTGTACAAATTAATTCAGCGAAAGGGGGGTTAATATTTAAAATACCATTATAGAATATTCTTTAATACAATAATTACAAGTATGATCATAATCTGTTGAATATTTAATTGTTTACTTTACTATAATAAGATTGAAACTGTAAACGGAGGATTATATTACATAAATGAAACATAACTATTCTCTACTTAAGAATAATCCAATTTCTTTTAATACGTCCCATTACCTCATTTGAATAATTTCTGGGTACCTGCCCAGCAGGTAGTTCCTAATCCTGGGTAAAGCTCATTAGTTAAATCATTATATCTATGGAAAGACTATAAGCATATTAAAATAATACTATTACAAATAAGTTATTCATTTGAAGACATATTCTCTTTGTATATTTAAAATCAATTAATGAGACTTTGTCAGGTTTCGATCATTTTCATGAAATATGTGATCCTTTATATCAAACACAATAGAATAATAGTTAATTATTATAAAGAATAACACCCTAGGCATTTTAGAATAAGTCGATTAATAGTTGTTATATTTATCTAAAGAGGATTAATATGTTATCAGAGTCGATTAGATATGTTATAATTCTACTATAAACTATAATACCTTATTTACTGAAATTACTGAGAAGTGTAAAATTAATATAAAACTGTTGTATTAAACAAGAATATATTTTATTGTTTGTAGGGATACACATACGTTTATACCTGCACAAAATCTATAAAATATTGTGTAAATTTTATCAGCATTTGTTTTTTTCAACATATATGCATTATCAAACTCACTTTACCAGATGTAACCAAAGCCTAGGAAATTTCTGTAGTTAAAATTAATTTTTCACGGGAATAAAAATTTCTTCTTTTGAAATTTCCGAAGTTTGGAATTCTAAAAACTCTGTATCTTCCAAAGATTCCTTGTCATTTCTAGTGTAATCGCGGACCTACTTTTTTAGTTTAGCAATCAACATTTTTTTTTTCGTGGAACTATGACTTAAATGAATGCAATATTTCTTAATTAAACAAAGTTTCGATTAATTTTTTATTGCCTTTTTCAAGTTCTTATAAACTACAATGTTCAATGAAGCTTGTTACACAATATAATAAGTAAAAATAAGTAGAAAACTTACGTAAAATTAATTAAAGGTGTGGTGTATGATGATATAGTTTATATGAACTTGAAAAAGACAATAAAAAATTGTCGAAACGTTGTATAATTAAGAAAAATTGCATTCATTTAATTCCACGAAAAGCATTTTGGTTGTTAAATAGAATATATTGACTAACAAATAAATTTCAATAAACTAGTTTTTTTTAGTAGAATTAGAGATTGAAATTACATCTACAGTGGTCAGCATATTCTTTAGAATTTTGCGATTTCCAATAGTTAGCTATTTCTACAGGAATTGCTTACATATTTTATTTTGCACTAAATACTTGAAAATGCATCTCCAATATTCCAAATTTAAACAAGAATAAATACACATTTAATTTTTGTACAAAAAAAAAATGATATATATTGTTAATACCCTCGTCATTCCAAAAATCATACTCAGGAATTCGGAATTTACTGAAAATAATAAGGAAATCGCCTTTTTGAATGCTTACTAACATAATTTATTTATTTTATGTTTAACCGGAAATACATATTTTTATTTTACAAAGAAATTAGAAAATGAACTTTGGTAATGTTTATTTTTATCTTCCTTGTAAGAAGCATTCTATATACAACCATATTCCTATTTTTTAAATGAACATTTTTAGTTGGAAAAAGATATCATATGTTTCTTCGAAAAGTAATTTTTAACAATGCATTATTTGTTTATCAGTCTTGTGATATACAAAAGTGTACATAAGACAAGTCATCTTTTAAAATAGAAACATAGCAGAAAAAAAAAAACATTCACTCAAACAACACAAAAATTCAAACCATAACCTAATCTAGGAACCAACTAGGACATGATAAGTTGAAACCAATTCATGGTTTGAAGGCGTGACATGCTTGAAATTTCTAAGTAAACAAGAGATTGAATATAATTTAGTAACTATAGCACTACATCCACTAGAGGATTGCCAAACACCTCTATGTTAGTACAACTTTTCGACTTATTGTTAGTATAAGAGCGGCCCATTCTAATTTTACCTGCGTTTAAGTGCAATAAATTTATTACACCAATTACCAATTGAATTCAATGTTGACTGAATTGCTGCAATTGCAAATCATTCTAGTTTCGTCAGATATAAGGAATGTGTTATCATCTGCATCCACAAGTACAGAAAGGTATCTGAAATATTAATTCTTGAATCATCCTTTTTGATTTGAGTATACTAAAAAAAACAGTATGCGGGATCCAAGATAGAGTCCCTGCAGGACACCTACGGTGTGACAGCTGGACAATCTCGTTTACATTGCGAAATATGTGCATTTTCGTTATTAATTTCATATAGTTGTTGTCTATCTCATCTTTACTGTATTGTACTCTTTTCCGCATGGTGAATTAAAAATGGACATGATGAGACAGCTGTTGTGTGTATATACCTAAATGTATAGATAATAAATTTGGCATTATTGTTTAAGCGCGCTCAGACGCCTAAGCTTATAAATCCGAAGGATTTACGATAAAAGGCTTTATTAAAAAAAAAATTACATAAAAAGTAATTGCACATTAAACTCTGCTTTAAAATAACTTGCCGCTCGATATAGTCATAAAAACATGCAGATTACCTAACAGTACTCTGTTGCTTTTAATTATTTTTTTTCCAAGAATTATTTTTATAATTAATTTTTTGTTTTAATGCAAATAACTATAGATGTTTTCCATGTTTATCAAAAGCTGCAAACTTCCCCTAAACCCCTCACCACAAACGGCACTAAACTGGACGTACGTTTCAATAGCAAAGCTATCATCATCAGCAGAAACACTGAACAGTTCAGTGTTTCTGCTGATGATAGCTTTGCTATTGAAACGTACGTCCAGTTTAGTGCAGTTTGTGGTGAGGGGTTTAGGAGAAGTTTGCAGCATTTCCAGTACCACAGTTTGGAGTATTTTTGTCAATGTTTATCAAAAGTTAATGAATAATTTATTTAATCTTGGTAATTTTACAGTTTTGGCTTTTCGGTTGAAGTAATTTTTATACATTCTTATTTATTAAATAATAATAATATTAACCTATATCATCTGTATGTACACTCAGCTCAAAAAATAATGACATAGGGTATCTAAGATCTCCTTTAATGTACTAGCGATTGCATATGTGCAGATTCTAAGAATTACTTTTTTTGTTGAATTTTTTTGACGGCAATTATAAAGATTCTGCTAATATAGATTTCTAGCCGAAAAGGTAGCGACAGCTTTGTCGTGTACCGTAGAGAGTATTAGTTTTTAGTGTGATTATCGGCATATATGCTTTACTTTTGTTTTTTACTTAAACTTAAATGGTATAGTTTGCAAATACTTACACTGTTGAAAATATTACGGTGTTGGCGTTAATTTTGCGCTAGTCAAATATTTTAGTGTTGATTTTTCCAAACTCTTGCCAGAACGAGTTGACTACGCGTATTTAATAGAACAGAAATTACTAGAATTCGTGTGAATTCCTTTGTTCAGGATATGAGGATTGACTATTTTCTAGACATTCAGAAACGTCAACCAATCAGAATTTTTCCCTCGGATAGAAATATAGAAACCCCACCTATTCTAATACAGTATTGCATTATACGCACCACCTGCATTGCACGTGTATCTGTTTTCGTGTTTGATTCTCCGTATTAACATATCCAAACAAACCACCAAATGTGACTGACTTGCAAAGTGTAACCTCGTGTTATTAAACGTTAATTCCAGTGGGCAAAAAAAATTCAACATCTTAAAGATGTATTGGGAACATCTATTTACGCAATTAGTTTAGACTTGATCAAATAGCATAAACATTCACTTAATTTTATAATGGTTTCTCAAAAATCATTTTAAAATTGGTACGTTTAGTTGAAACCAAAACTTGTGAATGAGTGGTTTTGCATATTTATAATTGAGAAAACGTCTTAAAGAGAGAATATTATAGCACTAAGAAATAGGAGTTGCATATTAAAAAGACGTTGTGTTTAGAAAATGGTGTTAAAACACCCAATAGATCGCATTCATTTAGTTAAACAGCTAGTAAATTTGTCTAGTCGAGATCAAATAAAATGTGACTAGAAGTATTTTATAATTCCACCTGTCAGTTGGACAAAATAATCCCTTAGCAATAGACAATACTTGACTATCTTTGCTCGTCAAATTTAAACTTCTATAGTTCTCGACAAAATAACACGTAAAGAGTGTGGACCTCTCCTGACTATTAAATTAGTCAAAAAAGTGTTAAAATTTTCAACAGTGTAGTGGTGTGTGTTAGAATATTCGTTTAACGTATCTAGGTCATAATTTTTTGAGTTGCTTGTACCTATTGTATTATTTAGCGAATAATCCCAATATTATAGAACTATTAATAAAAATACTTTGGCTCATGAAACTACTTCGAATTTTTATCTCAAAATTCTCAATAAAAATATGTCGTACTAGTTCTTCTGTTTGAGCAGCCATTTCATGGCAACTCTTTTAACAGCTAATGTAGGTTTTTGAAACTAAACAACAAAATAAATTGTGTTTTTTTTGACAGGACCTACAGTGTTTGAATGTTTTGTAAAATTAACATTATTTTTCTCATTTTCTAAAATAAATCGGGTTACCCACAAGAGATATACATCAATATTACTGGCACAAGTAATACGTGTAAATGCATGCAATTCCATGCAAGGCATTTAGATAGATAAACATCTTCCAAATTCTGTATTTTTAAAATAATATTTAAGTTAAATATTTGAGAATGAGTGCTATATCGTATAAGGATGTGCAAAAGGGGCAAGAAAGGAGCCCTGAGGAAGGTCCGACGAAAATTATTGTTTGTATCTTGGATATGATCCTCTCGATCAGAACTATTAAGAGAAAACAAATTTCATCGATGTATCAGAAGGAATTGTATGTCATTGAGAAAATACAATTTTAGCCATATTTTACTGCTTTCTTTAAAATGGTTGATTCAGCAACAAAAACATATTATAAAAATTACAAATCATGTTTAAAAAATACGTTGCTGCAATTTCATAAAAATATATTTTTAGTAACCACCAGAATACCTGATAACACTGCAATAGAATTATTTGTCAATTTTTCTCAGTTAAGTAATTCTCTACATTTTACTCGTGAAAGTATTAAACTATCACTTCAAATATGTAACAAAGTTGACCTATATAACTTGCACTGTATTATGATTCCTCTTGATGCACAATTAGTCATGTATTAACAGATTTATGTTTGCGTTTTAACTGTGCACCTTTTATTTTACGTTCACTGTTATTAAAGACTTATTTAAAGGTTACGCGGCACAATTTGTCATAAAAATATTTGACGTTGGTTTATAACAATTAACAAAGTTAGCGGGATCATTTAGCATATTATAGCCGTCAAGATTTTTGTTTATTTTTTTGCACGCGTCTTAATTTATTGTCCGAAATGCTCAACCGTTTCGTGTGTGTTTATTACATTTTGAATCACGCTGTATACAGTTTTAATTTTTTATATTATGTGATGTTTTAATTTCGGCAGAAACAAAAACATGATTGACGTCACAGGCGAAGCATTGCGTCATTCAGTTCTTTGTTATCTGGGATATATAGAAGAGTCTTTTTTTCTATACCTTCGGTAAATAAAATATATACTCACACAGAGCTTTTAATCCTCCTAATTTTTCGTACAAACATCCGTTGTATCAGATGGGAATTGTTCCTGTACGGCTTTTCTGTTAATTGCTCCTGTCAATAGAAGAATACTTCTTCAAAGGGATATCCGTAGTAGTCTGTATTGCATATTAGAAAGGAATTGTGCCCTGAAATCTTTTCTGATGGGATTTAAAAATGGCACTTTATTATTATAAGGCTATCCATATTGATATATACAAATTTATATTATTGATGCTCTCTCATTATTTTGACGGTTATATATGCTACCCAATTAGGTACCGAGCGATATTTATTATTTTATGAACTGCCGTTATTATCCACCTTAATTATTATATTGTCTCTAGTATATAAATTACACTGGCAGCGAGAGTGACGATGGGTTAGAAGCTTGATGTTGGTGTTATTATTGTTTGTTTGTGTGTGTGTCTGTGTGTGAGTATGTATTTCGACGAAAAAACATTTATTTTATACATACACAATTGGTTTATTGTACTACCATAAACGGTTACATATTTATTGCGTATAAAAGATATAATACACAGTACACGATACTCTATAAAGTTATATAATATACATAAATAAATTAGACATCATAAAGGATTTTATAATTGCATAGTTGCATTTAAAAAAAAAAACAATTGAATTTTGTTTTAATAATCGCAAAAAAATGTTCATTATTTTCGTTATTGATTTGGATGAATGCATTGTTGCCGATTTTATTTGCGGATGAACTTAAAAATAGCATGCTTTCAAATGCTAACTAGAGTAGGTTTTGTTTTTTCAATCGTTGGTCACAGTGCATGCACGCACTAACCACTTTGACAAGTTGTATGTTTACCAAAATATGTGCAAAAAATATGATAAGTTAAAAGGATTTAGATCGTCTTGATGACTTTGGAGGGACGTGGCGCAGAAAGAATTTTTTTCCAATTTTTCAAATTAATTATTTTTTTTACAACACCGGTGAGGAATGTAGGTAATAATAATTTGAATGAGTAAATTGAAGTTTAATTTTTTGATAATTTATTAATTTGTTGCATTTTGTACTTGTAACTTCAGCGCTTATGTAATAAAAAGAACATTATTTTCTTGTGATTATTAAATTAAAGAATTTAGTAAGTTTTTGTCAAATTTCTCTTATTATTATTAAAATCACATTGGTATTATTATAATAATTGGCACTAAACTATTGCAATATATGTTGGTTGTATTTTATTTTAGTGGTAAACTTTGATGGTAATTTGTAACTGAAAGACTTAAGGATAATTTGTGTATGGTGGTGATAATAATACAAGAAACAAAGATAAATACATAAAGGCTATATTTATTTGATATTATAAATTCAAGAAACATTATATTGTAGGAAACAGTTCATATGTTTATTTTGTGGTACTATCTAGGTATCATAGATGTGTTTTTACCGTAGAAAATGTAAAAATGAACTAACAAACATAATAAAGGAGGTATTTCTAAAAATACTTATATTTTAGTGTGTTGTTAATAAATGACAAGCGTACGCGTAAAAAAAAACTTTTTAGACTAAAACGAATATTACGAACATCGCATGCGTTTAAGTAAATAGAGAATAAAAAATAAACAGAATCCTCTAACAACTACATAGAAATATTGTTTTTGTCAAGCCCAGGTGGAGATAATTTTATCCCAAAAAATAATAGTTATTTATATAACAACCCCACACAATGTAAGTTTCACTGATTAGTTTTCCTAGGTTTTATATCGATTTTAGTTTAAGAAATACTTATGCAAAAAAACCATAATACTATCATTATTAGAACTCGATCATTATGAAACGTAACCCTTCAGACCTAATTACTAGTTATTATTGTTATTGTCCACAATTATACTGTTTTATAATTGATTAGAACATGCAATTTGTATTTTTCAGTTCAGAACTATGCTTTTTTATTGATTAATCATTATTTATATTATTAGATCATTATTTAGTTTATTAATATATACAATCCTAAATTTTTTCTTAGGGTGATTCTCATATATGCGACAATTTTAAAAGCTGATTCTTAGGTTATTTGATCATTAAAAGTTCATATGACTATAGTCCAATACAGTTTTGCTTTAAGTTATTGATGTTTAATAATAAATTACGAAGTAACGACTAACACGATATAATATCACGGTTGGTTTTTTCAAGAAACTATTTGTGTTGAGAGGGAATTGTTTATTTGTCATTTCAATATTTGTCAATAATTGTCGAGAGTATTCATTCAGTTTATTTGCAGTTTTTGTTTTCTAAAATGAATTACACGAATGCTGAGATGCGTGAATAATGCGTTTCGTTTACGGTCTTGCCAATGGAAATTAGCGGGTGCTGCTAGACGTCTTTATGAAGAACGATACCCGAACGTATCATCCGCATCATTCAATATTTGCCCGTCTTCATCAACGTCTTAGTGAAACGGGAGATTTTAAAAAAACGGACACTGATAAGGGACTCCATCTACAGTGAGACTCACAAGTTGAAGAAATGGTATTAAATGAAATTGAGGAAATCCTACAACAAGCACCAGAAAAAATGCGTTTTGCTTTAAACATTAGTCAGGCCACAGTTTGGAGAATATTTGAAAGATCACTGTTGTATCCATATCACATTCACGGGTGCAGGCACTTTTGCCGGCAGATATTCCGCAAAGATTGGCTTTTTGTCAATGGATGCAACACAAAATCGCACAAAATCTGACTATATTGACTCAATATTCTTGACCGACGAGGCTATTTCTCTAGAATGCGATTATTAATTTCATAATAATCACATATGGGCCGAAGAAAAATCGTACGAACTAGTGGAATGCCGTCTCAACATCAATTCTCTGTCAATGTGTGGGCCGGAATTGTTGGAGATCACTTGATAGGTTCACATTTTTACCGATGCGGTTAATTGTGTGATATCCGCAATTTTCTTGAAGAGGAGCTCACACTATGCTGGAAGAAGTTCTTGTTGCAATTAAGATTACAAATGTATTATTATGCATGACGGTGCTCCAGCGCATTTTAGGTTTAGTTGCTCGCGAGTTTTTGGACATACGATCTAGATCGGTGGATAGGACGTGGAGGTCCACAACGTGGCTTCCTCGGTCTCAGACTTATATTCTTTGGACTTTTTTTTCTCTGGGGTCACCTTAAATCATTAGTTTATACGACTCCCATTGAACATGTCCATGAACTGAGAAATGGTATTATCGCAGCTTTTCAAACAATTCGAAATACTCCTGGTATTTTAGAACGGACTCGCCAGTCAATACGACGGAGGATAGAAGCTCGTATTGCAGTTGAGGGCGGTCATTTTCAACAGTTAGTATAAGTTAATTTTGTTCTACTAATTATTTTGTTAATTTATAATAAAATTAATTATGTTAACTTACTATTAAACATTGTACAACTTTAGAACTAAGCGATTTGGACATATGTTTTATGAACTTTTATGATCAAAATAACCCCAGAAATCAACGCTTAAAGTTTGTCGCATATATTGAGAATCACTCTGCATATAAAGCTATTCACATATGCACGTATGTAACTACATGTATCTCCACTCGTTACTGAATCAAATAGAGTCGTCGGTAATATAAATACGTATAAAATATTTATATATGAGTGAATAGCGGTAACAAAAGATACTTTGGTGCGGTTTGCAAAGTTTTAGAAACAGTTTATCTGTTTAACACGTGTGGATATATGTAAACTGCCTTCCAACAGGTAGTAGGAAACAGGATCGGATTTATATTGATCTCATAAATAGGTAAACTGCCTCCCAAACCTTTTTAATTGTAAGCTCCAGCAACTATTTATCAACTGGAACCCAACTTACACATGTATATCAGGTAGCTAAAAATTGTGGGAGGCAAATTACGATTGTTAGTAGTTGCTCTTTATCTCGGAAGGCAATTTTACATATCATACCCTATAAATAACGTATAAACGCTATTAAGGAAACTGTTTCTAAAAAAATAGCAGCTTTTTTAAACTGCTAACCAAAAGTAGTAGAAGCCGGTTGTAGCTGCTAACGTAAAGAAGCAGTATTACACATCACTCTAGTACTTACTTAACGGAATATCAGTGTTTTTTGTTAAAATAAATGCTTCAGATTTGTGAAAAAATAAATAGAATCATTTGGGATTTTGTAACAAAATTTAGTTCCTTGTATACATCTTTATGTCGACCCATATTGTTTGGTGATGAGCAGCTCGTAGCTCTCGATTACTTCGGGTTTTTGTTTTATCGTTATTTCTCTCATCATACAGTCGTTTTATTTCTGTTTCGTCCATCAACGCAGCAGGAATACGTATTATATAGAGAGGATATATTGTATTTTTTTATTACCGTCAAATTAATTAATTAATACCCAGAAAGTTTACGACTTTTGTGTGGAATTTTAACTTAATTAGAGCTCATTAAATAATAGTTTTGGAAGGGAATTACCGGTTCTTTTGCTATTAACTCGTCTATATATATATAACTTTCAACTTTCGCCTTTTATATAACTATATAATATTATATGTTTGTAGGTATATACTTAATGAATACACACAGAACTTGATCTGAGAATTTTATTATGATTATGTTTAAATCTGTAGATAAATGTATATATTTTATAGTTACCACCGGATGTGATCTTGTCTTGTGTGTTGTAAACTATGATAGAAATGTAACTTTCTCAAATTATCGAGTTATGGAGACTATAATATTAAAGATTTTTAATTTTGTACCAGATGTAATACATATTCTCAAAGGTATTCTTCCAAATTATATTTGATGCAAGTCTTAAATTCTGACTATTTACATCCTTGTACTGTAGCAAAAATGCAGGGTGTCGCACGATGAACATCAGCGATCTATATATGAAAAACTATTTACCAGAAAAAAAATTGAAAATTTTAGTGTAGACAAATATAAATTTGGCCTATTCGAGCAAAATATGTACAAGTCACTTTCGGCTATGGGTCATTCCATATCAACCGGAACACCTAAAAAATTTGATGTCTTGAATTCTTTTTATATTTTAAATTTGAAGTCTTCGCGTAAAATTAGAAAACCCGTATTTTTTCCTAAAGCTCTACAGTATCTATTTAATTTTAATTTATGCATAACCAAACAATATTACTTCTGCGATTATTTTATCGATTTTGCAAACTTTGTTCGCAAATATCTTTGTAAATAGATATTGTAGAGCTTTGTTTCGATAAAATAATCGCAAAAGTAATATTGTTTGGTTATGCATAAATTAGAACATTAAAGCAGAATGCATATAAATCATGGTGTATTCTAAAGTTCAAACTACACAGTTTCATTTAATAATGCCTAAATTAGATTGTACTTCATTATGACCCCCTTTTTCTCCTGTTTAATAAAATAATGTCTTTTTTCTCTGTTTACCGCGAAATAAATTTTTTGAAAAAATATCATAATATTATTTAAGCTATGTTCTACAACAGGGGTCGGCAAACTTTTTTAGGACAGAGCCAAATCGTAACGAAAATTAAGTTCAGCGGGCCAGGTTGTAAACTCTAACGGGTATATTTTTATTAAGTGTTCCTCTGTATTTTATTGAACCGAAAACAATTCACCAAAAAAGTTTCGTCGCATCATACAGGGTGTTTGCAAAATGAGGCAAAATGCGAACAAAAAGTTAATAAAGTGTTTGTGTGATACAAGAATTTACAGAGGATTGAAATATCTACATAATGGAATTTTTGCAGACGATGTGGTAATAATAACAGACAGTGAAAAACAAAGAAAATTTGAACATATGGAAAGGAAACATGGAAGAAGAGGGCATGACAATAAACATAGAAAAAGCTAAAATCCTCGGAAACCAGAATGTTGAAACTAAAATTGAAATAAATGATACTAAATAGAGCAAATGAGAAATTTAAATATTTAAGAGTAACATTGGAAGAAACAGGAAAACAAGATGCTGGAATAAACGATTGATAAAACAATCAAGTACTACGCAATAAACCAAAAATTTATTAATAAAAAAGGCAAAAAAAGACAAACCTATAGTAGTGTTATGAAGAAAGCCAAGAAAAATAAGATTCCACTATTTTAGGGCATTTGGAAACACATTTCAGTAGTTCAATACCGGCTACTTCTGAAGATTTGGGCACCTTGAAAAATCTGGACCAGAAATTTTGAAGTAAAATAGAATCCATTTTTAGGAATTCTAATCCAATTCTAGATCACAAGAAATGATTTCGACATATTTTTTGTAATACTTCAACGAATGTTAGTATCTTTTTATTTAAGATAATTTGAAGGACGAAAGTTCAGTTGAGAGGCATAAGAAACAGAAGCAATAATTACTATTAATGGACGGAACGATTGTAGAAATTCTTTTCTCATTTAAAAAAATATAATAATTTCTCTGAGTTACAAAAATCTCAATAATACTTTTCCACTATTGCACCATCGAACTGGCGATGGTTAACTCGCCGAGAGCCAATAGAATTAACCACTGCCACAACTGGTTCAATAATGCAAAATAGATAGAGGTGTTTGATGAATTATACAATGACTTATTGAAAGCTTTGCACAAAACAAAAATACTTGGGCAGTATCAAGAATGACTGTTGACTCATAAAGAACTAACAAGAACCACTAGACACTTTTTGCCTTCTCCATTAAGAAGCGTATTGTGATATTCTCAATTTATCTGACAATCGCTTGAGCTGAGAGGTCAACAGAAAAACAAACCCTCTTTTTTGGGCACACTTCTTCAGCTTTATCGCAAATCTATTGATAAATATTTCAAATTTAATTCTAAATAAGGTTAGAAATATTATTGCAAAGTACGCCGAAAGCGTTCATCATAAATGAATCAACCGGACTTATTTACTGCGACATCAGTTGACTATCAGTCGGTGAATAGTAGATGTAGATACCTCCCGGTATAATAATTTTCGTAAACCCTTATTGTGGGTGAGAAAAACTATCGGCAATAGCTGAATTAACCGCTTGGTACTTACAATTTGCGCGGGCCGGATTGAAATACGCAGCGGGCCGGATTTGGCCCGCGGGCCGTCGTTTGGCGACCCCTGTTCTACAAGAATAGAAGTATTTAAAAATGGAGAACCTACGGGTATTCTATAAAAAAAAAAAATCATACAGTACTATACGTTACATTACGATATATCACAATGTAACGTAGAGTAGTGCAGGTTCTCCATTTTCAAATACTTCTATTCTGTAGAACATAGCTTAAAGGATATTTTATGATTTTTTCAAAAATTTAATTTCGCGGTAAACATAGAGAAAAAAGACATTATTTTATTAAACAGAAGAAAAAGGGGGTCATAATGAAGTACAACCTAATTGAGGCATTATTAAATGAAACTGTTTAGTTTAAACTTTAGAATACACCATGATTTATATGCATTCTGCTTTAATGTTTTAATTTATGCATAACCAAACAATATTACTTCTGAGATTATTTTATCGATTTTGCAAACTTTGTTCGCAAATATCTTTGTAAATAGATACTGTAGAGCTTTAGGAAAAAATACGGGTTTTCTAATTTTAGGCAAAGACTTCAAATTTAAACTATAAAAAGAATCCAAGACATCAAATTTTTTAGGTGTTCCGGTTGATATGGAATGACCTTATACAGGATGCGACATTGTTTTTTTTTTTTAAATTTTAAATGCAACACCCTGTATATGTTTATATTTTTTGAATTGCCCTTAAAATTCTAGTTAAAATTTATGTAGGGATCCCTATACTTAAATTCATTTGTTTTCGAGATATTTCGATTCTTTGCAGAAAAGTGGCATTTGTAACTCCTTATAAAACATTAAAGCAGTTATATACCTACGGACGGTTTCTGTTTCTCTGATTAATATCGTAGAACGAAAGCGTCACATGCTCTTGATATCACTTTTGTTACGTTCTCCATAGATAAGAAATAAATTTAAATAGTCTTCGTTTGTGTAGTTAAGACACGCTGGCATTTTGGTTGGCATAATATTGACAGTTCTACAGCAATTGTTTTTGCCTCATCTCGGGCATGGCTAACTTATCATATTTTTTAAAATATAAGAAAATACTTCTTTTGAAATAACTTGAAAACTCTTGCAGATAAGTATAATGACTTAATAACAAATTACCCTTATTTTTAACGTTAAATAATAATAAGGTAGAAAAAATAGGGTATTTCATTTTTAACGTTTCTGCATTTTTCGAAAATAATGTTTTAACTACGTTCATGCGCGCCCCGTATGAGATATAATAATTTTTATACGTCACCTTGATGCATTTACCTTCAATCTATAAGTCTGTCAAATGGACTGAAGAAAACTGAAAGCGCATATGAGATATTAACCTTTTTGTAAGGGGTTGGAAATGTCACTTTTCTGCAAAGAATCGAAATATCTCGAAAACAAATGAATTTAGGTATAGGGATCCCAACATAAATTTTAACTAGAATTTTAAGAGCAATTCAAAAATATAAAAATATACAGGGTGTCGCGTTTAAAATAAGAAAATTAATGTCACACCCTGTATAACCGAAAGTGCAAGAGATTTATTGTGCATATTTTGGTGGACTAGGCCAAATCCATATTAGTATATACTAATTTTTTTTCATATACAAATAGATCGTTGACATTCGTCGTGCGACACCCTGTATATAAATAAAGAAGACCGCAATGAAAACCCAGTTTTTGTTTTAGACCTAGAAAAAATATCATCAACTCCATCACTGCTAGATTTTGCTGCACTGGACCTAAATGGTACGCTCCATATACTTTTTTTTTCTTTCTTCATTGCCTTATTTAAATATTCGTTGATTCATTTTACTTTAAAACTATGCATCTTGAACGTTATAGTTAGTTGATTTTATTATTTTTGCGTTAACGCATCATGTTTATGTAATATTAAATAATGTTTATTTATTTAGATAGCGTATAGGTATTATGCATGTTTGTAGAACGCATGAGAGTCCTTAAAATTTGTTTCGATCAATATTTATGATATACATACTTTATCTTAAAAAATGGTAGCTTAAATATTTTCTCCAAATAAGCAAATATTTCACTTATATGTAGTTATAGTAAAAGAAAAAAAATCAGAAATAGCAATACGTTACTTGAGACTTATCAATTTTGATAAATGTGAAAAGTTGCTGAAAGTTTTAGAAATGCAGTATAACTTACATACATCGTGGACCAAAATTTAATACAACGGTTTTTTGAAATGGAAGTTTCACAACACAATCTGGGAAGAAATGCCCATATGTAATGTTCAAGCAAACATTTTGAATAATTTTAACATTGGGAAAAATATGAAGCGAGCGTCATTTTAGATGTAGGATTGCTTATGGTTTTAGAAAACTTTAAAATAAAGACGCTTTCTATATATACGCATTTCTGTTTCAAACTGAAAGATTCTTTAATTTAACAACAACAATTTAACACTTTCTCAATGTTTTTCTTAAAAAAAAAATGTGTTGTTATTTCTTTCTTTGATTAGAATTAACAAATTTGTTTGTTTGAATGGAAATAATATTGCTTTAGGTCGAATACAAGGTGTTTGCGGTCTTTTGATTTATTATTATTTTCAAGGGATGATTAAACATCTTAAAATAAGGTCATTAATGTTTAAAAATATCTTAGCAAAAGTTGGGTAATGAGAGATATTATTTTTAAAAAAATGCTTATAGTTTTTATTTTTAAGTGGCGATTAAACACCTTAAAAAAAGGCTTTTGACGTCAAATCGATCGATTAACAACTTGTGCAAAGTAGATGTAAACGATAGATTATTAGTGATTTTTTTTTACTAAGTAGGCTAATGTCTCTAACTTTTTTTTTCACCAGGTAAACTATTTCATTAGTTGTCACTGCATTGCTGATTTGACCTAAATTCTTCCGAATAAATCCTAATAAGGATAAAGTAAAAAATGGTCCATCGCACCAACAGTGAATACGTTGACATGTACTCGAAAACTATCTCGCCAAGTAGATGTTACGGTACAAATAATACGGTATGCTTACGCGCATATGGAAGTTACGTCACATAGAAGCATAAATGGCGCTACATACATAATTATTATTATATTAAATCGATTTCGACCGTGAGGGTTTTGTTAATGCGAAAGGTAAGGTTATGGAACATATTTTAAAAGCGTTAAGGTGTTTTCACGATTCAATTTTCTAGAAAAACCACGAAAACACTTTGTAAACACACACGAAATTCGCTACAATTGTAGAAATAAACACGAGCGCTACTATAGATGGCGACAAGATAGATAAAATAAATTTCAACTTAAAACGGGCTTTTTTTAAAGCAAAGCTGCATCTGAATTACATTAATTGGTAGTTGTGAATAATTTGGATTTTAACATTTTGCTATTTACCATACATGTATTTTTTTTTTGGATAAGCTCCTTAATGACGTCATCTGACCGGCTTGACGATTTTGAGATTCAAAACGAGCATATCGTATTATTTGTATCGTGGTAGATGCATCAAATCTAATTGTCTAGCTTGTCACACTGATGCTCGAGTATTCTTCCCATGCACAACAGATGCAGACTTTTACAACCTGAAGATCATTCTGTAACGTTTACAATTTTGCCGATGGTTCACCGAGAGAAAAAAAGTGTTGTATTAACTAATAAAATGGTGTATTGAACACTTTTTTCTTTTTCAATATGGGCAATGATATTTTAGTGTTAATGCAATACGTAAAAGAATGTTAAATTGCGTTAGTTAACTGAATAATAATAAATGTTATAAGAAACAGACTACGCGTGATTCTTTGAACATGTACTTAATTTTCCATTAACAATTTCTACCTGCTAATTGAATAATACAACAACATTATCCCAACACAGTTACTTGTTGTAGACACACGAAGTAATAATTGTCTCCATAATTTTATAACATTGGTTTAGCACTACAAAATGTTGATTAAAAACTTATATTGTTTCATTTAACCTACCTGTAGTATTTATCGAATGACTATTTGCATGTAATTCAACACTTTTAGGTGGTTATACGAAAAAGATTTTCTTGTTAGTGGAACCATTTTCAATTTTGCTTAAAATCACGTTACTGATCGGGCGAGTTTTTAATTTCATCGATGGATCCATCGATTACTGTATCATTAATGTATTAAACAGAAATATATTGTAATCGATGGATCTATCAATGAAATTAAAAATCCACCCGCACATTCAGCAATTAGTCCATTGATAGCAACGCATAGCTATATATTGCCTAATTAGGAAGACTATAGTAGGTAATAGAAGAAAAACATTTACGGCATTATATACTAAACTTATATTAGCTTAATAACATAACTAAAAAATTATAAAGGTTTTATTCATACATTTGAAAGGAAAGTACAATTTAACGTTTCATAATAAATCATTAATAACAACATTTAACTAAAATTCGTTATCAGCATTTACCGATTTCGTAATACTATCCACCAAATAATCATTATTTTCAACGGAATTGGTTTTTATCATATTAATCGATTTACTTAAACAATTAGAGGCAAAATGATTTTTACGATTACATTTATCACATCTTTTAGCTGGACAACTGTTTTGCGCATGCATAAAATTACAACGTGTACACCGACCTGTTCTAGAATTGTTCGAATCCGTTACAAACGATCTTATTTGAATTTGCCGGACACCTCTTTCCAATGATCTTCCATCCTTGTGCAGCGCTTGGGTGAAACGTGTCTTCTGTCTTGCTTCTGCATCCGGCTGTCGATCGATGTGTTTTCCAGCGTAATTTCAATACTATTTAAAATTTCTCGAACTTCCTTTCCTATACAGTGTAACAGCGTCGCTGCTTGTATTTCGGCTGTTTTCTCACTGCAACCACTCGCGGTAGAATATAATTCCCAATCTTCTTTAAATTGCCTCCAATTTTTTGCTAGGTCGCCCTCCATTTTCATCTTCTTGGGTTGAGATATATTCTTCATTTTGTTTTGTTCCTTTCTGGCACTTTTTTAATATAATTTGTTGCACTTTTTGTTCCTTTCACTGATTTTTTTTTTGTATTTTGTTTGTTTTTTATTCTGACTGCGTCATGTTATATATATACTCCGCGATGGGTTTTGATTATCTTTATTATTCAATATTAATGTTACAGAAACTTACAAACATCGGTCTTATTGCTACGGAGGTTGGATACTGACTGACTATACGCATGTGCGATCACCTATATGTAATAGTATTAAATATTACATTTCGTTGAGTTAACACCGATAATAAATATTTAAAGAACACCTTTTTCAAATGCCAAATCGACAATTTGTGGGATTAAACCAACAAGATAAAATATTGGTTACGCCTGAACACTACAATCTTGTTAAATTAACTCTAAAGTGTGCAACAATATAAATATGTTTGTTTCAAATGGTGGCAATGATTCACTGCTCAAATTCGTGACACTACGAAAAATGTTAAAATAACCATTTCATTTCTCTCAGTGTTTCTACAAAAATATGCAGAAATTCCAAATTTTTCTTCCGAACTGATCAACTTATTTGTATTGTCAAATCGATTGAAAAGATATGATTAACTCTTGTTTTTACAACATCATTTGATTGAACTTTTTAAAGAAGTTACTTTGAATTCGTCAAATTCGACACTTTTAATAGGGAACTTATATTTCTAAAGGAATTAGATTAAATCTTAATTTAGTTTGTTGGAATTGTTATTTGTAACATTTAATATTAAATCAATTTTTTTTCTGCCTTATTTGCTTATTCACCACCATCCTAGTCTCTTAAAATACTATCGAATTGCAAACAGAAATTAAATATTTTAAGGAACTGTTTAAATAATATATCAAGGATGTTACATCGTACTAAAGAGTACTTAACTAAAAACATATGAAAAAAAAAATGTTTAATTTAATATGCCTAATCACCATTTAAGAAATAAAAAAAGGCTACAATCTTTTTTATCATTAAACATTTCCATTGTTAATTATTATCATGCAACTTTTATTAAGATATTTTTACGTTAATGATCTTATCTTAAGATGTTTTAATCTCCTTTGAAAATAAAATCTCAAGACCATAAACAGCCTGTATGTATACCTCTATATCTAAAAAAAAATATTTCTTATTTGGATTAGATTCCTTTCTATCATCGCAGACGAATACAAAGACAGAAATGGATATGTGTGAAACTTTTAATGCGCCCGGGCATCTATGTGGAAGGAGCGGATGAAAAGAAACATTAAAACCTGCGGTTTCTCTTGATGGCCATTTTAGTGCTGTTGGACTGAAGTCGTGCGATGTGAATGTGAACTTTAACGGATTGAGAAGTTCTTTCTTCTTAGGCAGGTGTGCCTCTTAATTGACCTGTAAAACCAACAATTCTTGTACGTGTGTATGTATATATAGAGAGACGGGCAGATATGCTTTTACTGCCTACTGTCTGATGTTGATGATGGCGTCTGTTTCTGTGTAAAAGAAAATAGTTTTTCAAAACGACTGAAACGGCAAATGTACACAATTGAATCTGTAGTTTCCTGTAGACACATAAAGATAAAAGGTTTATTGCAACATTAAAGATGTATAAAACAGTCTTATATGCAATGACCTGTATAAATATTTTTATTGTTATTCTTTGTTTTCCCACAAAATCGATGCATATATGTAGGTTGTTAGGTACTTCAATATTTTCGATATAGAGAGGCAGTAATCTTTAAGTAAAAACATTTCTTTGACTATATATATATATATACATAATTTGGTATTGGGTATTCTGTTATAATAAAAAAAACTTGAAATTATATTGCAAGATACGTTCTTGTTGACAAAACATTAATTGAAAAATTTTCTAATTTAAGATTTTTGTAAAAAAATAAATATTTAGTCGGGGAGTACAAATCGCCATTTGTTTTTACATATATGCGTCATTTTACTTATATATACACAGCATACATAATGACGCGTTCGCGCTCTTTCTCTTGATTGGCTGAAAAGTTACGAGGCAACCTAGTATATACGGACCTTGCCCCATGCTAGCAACCATAATCATTAGAGTGGTCAGTCGTGTCTGCTTACACGGACCGCACTCACCTCGCACTATGCAGAACGTTTAGCCATAGTATATCTTCAAGACAAACTAAAGAATAAAACAAAAAAAAATCATGAACTGGTGTAAACAATTACACTTCTGAGAATTTTTTTTGTTAGGATTTAATTACACTTAATGCACAAGAATTTACTGACATTTTTCGCTAGGACAGTTTTATGTTTCGTTATTTATTAATGTAAACGTTTTTTTCAAAACGTAGGACCGTATTACGAAAAGTAATCGCGCGCGCAATTGATCTTTCGGGATAATTTACTACTGCGAAGAAATCGCTTATAATTGCTCCGAATTGAATTGCCACCGTACAATTATTTTACTATAAACAGTTTTTCCTCGGACGTACAATACTCCATTTTTTTTTAAATAAAATCATTGATCGCGATCAAAACTTACCAACCTTTATAAACTTGAGGATCGTACCCTAATACCCAGCGACGCCTTATTAAGAATTAACGAAATGAGTCGAACACCGATTTCACTTGAGATGAATTACGTATGCCTGTAACGATTCGTTTCCCTTATCTCGTAGTAGAACGGCATCAGCGCTATATTGAATTGATTTAACTTGAAGAGATCAATGTAGGGATAGCATTTTGTAGTAGTTAGACAAGGGCAGAAAATAGCGATGAGTGCTTGCTATTAGACAACGATAGTATACAGATTGAAGATGGTATATCGAATCATATACTTCGTTTATATACTTCATTACTAACATTACTTCGTTCTTATTTATCTGGTAGAAATCAACGTGTTGATATAAAAAAGAATGGCAAGAATTACACATCAAGTGTATTACCTAATAGCATGGGAATAGCACAGGGTAGTATCCTTGGTCCGGTATTATTTGTAATATTCCTAAGTGATCTCTTTGCAATATCTACAGATCCTAGTACAGATATGTGTTGCTATGCAGATGATACTAATATGATTGCTGGAGCTAAAAATATTCAAGACATACAACGTATTAGTAGTAGTCTTTATAAAATTAGTAACGATTGGTTGTCCAATAATGAGCTGATTGTAAATAAAGATAAAACCGCAACGATTATCTTTAGAACAAAACAAAGTAAATTAGATAAACCATCTACAATTGACCTACATAATCAAGAAATACAAATTAGTGAGAGTATTAAATTTCTAGGTTTATATACAGGTATTCCACGTAACTGGTTCATTAAAAGTTTATGATGTTCTATTATTTACTTATATTTGAGATTTTGGCACCAGTATCTGTTCGATTGGAACTATAAATGCAAAATACTTTAACCAAAATATCACTTCCGGTTGACCGGAAATGGATGTCAACTTTGTTATTTTAAATAGAATGATATAATTTTTTATTCATTTTTGGATTCTACAACTACAAATACGTCTGTTTTCATTAGCTATTCCTATAGCTACATGTTGCCGTTTTTTGAGTTATTTAAGTTTTTCAGTTTTTTTACTCATAATCATTGCATCATTGAGAAATTAATATCTCGGTTAATACTGCAAGAAGAGACTCCAAATTTGCTATGTTATGAATGTAGATATAACTCTAAGAAACAGTAAACACACTTTACATTCTAACATACAGGGTGTTCAAAACTGAGGAACAAAGTGACATATTTTCAAATGCAGAAAACTCAATTTTTTTAAATAGAATACCCTGTATTTTAATTAGGAATTAGGAAGTAAATATCATCCCCTATCACTTTATATGAGCATTCCCTATATCTATCTTTAATAGATTTTGAGATATGAGCGACTTTTTTTTAAACAGACTAAGTAGCCTTATCTTTAAATGTTTGTAGCTGGCTCTGAAATGGATTCACGTCAAATTCATGTATTATTTTTGAACAACCATACAAGAATGTCTCTTCGAATAGTCATTTCTATTAATATTGCGTTCTACGAAAGTGTAATAACAATGATATACATAAACACTTTTGGTTAGTCAATGAATTTGACATTAATCCCATTCAGAGCCAGCTACAAACACGCAAAGATAGGGCTACTTAGTCTGTTTAACAAAAAGTCGTTCATATCTCAAAATCTATTAAAGATAGGTATAGGCAATGCTGATATAAAGTGATAGGGGATGATATTTACTTCCTAATTCCGAATTAAAATACAGGGTATTCTATTTAAAAAAAATGAGTTTTCTGCATTTGAAAATATGTCACTTTGTTCCTCAGTTTTGAACACCCTGTATATTAGAATGTAAAGTGTGTTTACTGTTTCTTAGAGTTATATCTACATTCATAACATAGCAAATTTGGAGTCTCTACTTACAGTATTAACCGAGATATTAATTTCTCAATGATGCAATGATTATGACTAAAAAAAAAGAAAAAACTTAAATAACTCAAAAACGGCAACATGTAGCTATAGGAATAGCTAATGAAAACTGACGTATTTATGGTTGTAGAATCCAAAAATGAATAAAAAATTATATCATTCTATTTAAAATAAGAAAGTTGATATCCATTTCCGGTCAACCGGAAGTGATATTTTGGTTAAGGTATTTTGCATTTATAGTTCCAATGAACAGATACTGGTGCCAAAATCTCAAATATTAGTAAATAATAGAACATCATAAACTTTTAATGAACCAGTTACGTGGAATACCCTGTATAGATGAATATTTAGATTGGTCAGAACACATAAATTATTTATTAAAAAAACTGAATTCTATTTGTTATGGAGTTAGAATTCTCAAACATTATACTGAACAGGAAACTTTGAAAGTAGTATCCCACGCGAATTTCGAATCGATTATCAGCTATGGAGTTATGTATTGGGTAAGTAACAGAAAAATTCAGCAGTTATTTATAGCTCAAAAGAGGATACTACGAATCATAAAGGGAATGTCTTTTTATCAGTCGTGTCGTAGAGTGTTTCGCTCTGAAGGTATATTTACTGTTTATGGACTGTATATATACGTATCTTTAATATATTTTTCTAACAATAGGGCTTACTTTAATGTTGAAAAGCAGCAATATTATACAACAAGATCCATAGATTTAAACTATCCCACTCACAGACTGTAACAGAAAAACATCCTTTATATATGTGTATAAAATTATTTAACAGTTTACCGAATTAAAAACCTTGACATCGATTGATAATTTTAAGAAGCAGTTGAAACAGTTTCTAACAGATTTAGAGACATATAATATGGAAAAATTTGTTATGAGAGAATCTTAATTTCAAATTTCTTTTTTTTTATCTTGCTTTTTGACGCTAGTTCATTTTGTGTTATTATGCAGTAATGTATTAGTGACTCATTATGAAATAAAGGCTATTATTATTATTATTATATATCTCACACAATCGTCCAGCAGAAGTAGCATGTGTATTTCTAGACTTTGTTAACTGATAGAAATCATATTTACATCCTTCTTTTATTATAACTACACTAATCAACGGTATATAGGTTAGAATAATGCTTTCAGAACATAATGGATGCAGTGTATTCATACGTAGTATTTACCGGATTTAGCAAAATTTAAAGTTACGTTTCTTTGATCCAGGTCGGAACTAAACAATTTGTGAGCGCTAAATTTTTGTTTCCTTGTTTCTTAATGATAAAATCATCTTTCGGCGAATTTGTACTTTAAATGTTGTATCTTCCATCGCATTTGTGTTACATCCTATATAAAGATTGAACTGGCAACAATGATTAAACACGCCAAAAAAAAAAATTACCATACATTCAAGTTGCCATATTCCATTAAAGAGATATTGATTTTTTGTTAATTAGATTTGAAGATTTGAACGAATTAAAACCGAATAAAATTAGGTGACATCTTAGGACATAAATTACAAGAAATATCCCCGAATATCTAACTGCTGTGTGAGAGAGAGACTGTATACGTACCACACGGACGATAGACAACAACATCACAATTCGGCGTCGGCAATTCTTCCGGGAAAATATAACAATGCGACAGTAGTGCGATAGCGCCAATGGACCTCCAGGGAAACATAACCTCAAACGGCGGGGTGTTCCCCGGCTTCGAGGCAATCATCACGCGGCGAAAGGACCCACAGCTCGCAGCGCACGATACACGGGAGGCGCCACCACAACGTCAAAAGCTCCACCGAATCGGAAACTGTATAATAAACGTTGCGAGTCGGATAGAGAGACGGTCGGTGGCGGCATTTTCGAGGGGACGAATACGGGGTATATTTATTATCTAGGCGTAACGGGCGATTGAGTACTATTGTCTGGTGACAAATTGCGTCAATTTTACGCATTAAAATGTCGAGGGAGCTCAAATGGTTTAATGTAATTGTAACAGTTGTAATCCGGGGCCTCGATTCCGAACTGTGTGTGTAGTTTTTGCGGATCTGTTTGTGGGTGTGTCCTTTGTTATTCGAGCTCTTTTTCGTTTCTATATTACGTGATTATTTATGGTTTTTTTTTTTTTTCGTAGCAATAAACGTCATTATCGATTGTAGCATAGTTTTTCATTTTATTTTGACTACACTTAAAAAAAAAAACTGGTGAAAATTACACCAAGTTTACGTTGCTTTTAAAGAACTATTCGCGTAAAAAGTATTTTACGGATTTTGTTAAAAATGTATTTTTTGCACAATTTTAAGTAAAATTTTACAACATAGAATTTCGGGTATAATAATAAACATTATTATATTCTAAGTATCCAATGAACGATATATGTGAGGGTTAGATAAGAGTAATAAAACTCGTTCTTTTGTTCGTCTAATATTTATTATTTAATTACTAGTTTCGGCTTTTTAAAAAAAACATCTTGGAAATGCATGCAAATGATTAATTGATTAGCATAAATAATTGTGTTAAATTTTGTTTTAAAATATAGAACTGAAGAAATTAAAAGATGTAAAAAATATATAAGTCAACAATCACAAATGACATTTTAAAAATGATGTATTAAAAGTGTACTTACACGTCAAAAAAAGGTAAAATTGTCGATTATCAAAATAAAAAACACCAAACATGAAAATAAATTAAGGGGATTGTGGGTATATACCCACATACACCCTTAGCCAAATCATGGGTACAATTGTTAAAAATGTCTGAATACAAATCCATATACATCATCGATAACCAGAAACAACTAATCAATATGCTAGAGCAAAACACAACATAATCCCATACATGTAAGTACACTTTTAATACATCATTTTTAAAATGTCATTTGTGATTGTTGACATATACAGGGTATTCCACGTAACTGGTTCATTAAAAGTTTATGATCTTCTATTATTTACTTATATTTGAGATTTTGGCACCAGTATCTGTTCGATTGGAACTATAAATGTAAAATACCTTAACCAAAATATCACTTCCGGTTGACCCGGAAATGGATGTCAACTTTGTTATTTTAAATAGAATGATATAATTTTTTATTCATTTTTGGATTCTACAACTATAAATACGTTAGTTTTCATTAGCTATTCCTATAGCTACATGTTGCCGTTTTTGAGTTATTTAAGTTTTTCTTTTTTTTTTAGTCATAATCATTGCATCATTGAGAAATTAATATCTCGGTTAATACTGCAAGTAGAGACTCCAAATTTGCTATGTTATGAATGTAGATATTACTCTAAGAAACGGTAAGCGCACTTTACATTCTAACACACAGGGTGTTCAAAACTGAGGAACAAAGTGACATATTTTCAAATGCAGAAAACTCATTTTTTTTAAATAGAACACCCTGTATTTTAATTCGGAATTAAGAAGTAAATATCATCCCCCATCGCTTTATATGAACATTCCCTATACCTATCTTTAATAGATTTTGAGATATGAGCGACTTCTTGTTAAACAGACTAAGTATTCTTTTTTTTAAAATAGAACACTCTGTATTTTAATTCGGAATTAAGAAGTAAATATCATCCCCTATCACTTTATAAGTTTGTTCGCGTCGCATGAACTATTTGCACTATTATGCACTTTCAGAACTTTTAAGTTTGTTCGCGTCGCATGAACTATTTGCACTATTATGTACTTTAAGAACTTTTGTGTGCAAAAGTGCATAATAGTGCAAATAGTTCATGCGACGCGAACAAACTTTATATCAGCATTCCCTATGCCTATCTTTACTAGATTTTGAGATATGAATGACTTTTTGTTAAACAGACTAAGAAGCCCTATCTTTGCGTGTTTGTAGCTGGCTCTGAATGGAATTAATGTCAAATTCATTGACTAACCAAAAGTGTTTATGTATATCATTGTAATTACACTTTCATACAGCGCAATATTAACGGAAATGACTATTCGAATAGACATTCTTGTATGGTTATTCAAAACTAATACATTGTCATGAATTTGACGTGAATCCATTTCAGAGCCAGCTGCAAATATTTAAAGATAGGGCTACTTAGTCTGTTTAACGAAAAGTCGCTCATATCTCAAAATCTATTAAAGATAGGTATAGGGAATGCTCATATAAAACGATAGGGGATGATATTTACTTCCTAATTCCGAATTAAAATACAGAGTGTTCTATTTAAAAAAATTGAGTTTTCTGCATTTGAAAATATGTCACTTTGTTCCTCAGTTTTGAACACCCTGTATGTTAAAGTGTAAAGTGTACTTACCGTTTCTTAGAGTAATATCTACATTCATAACATAGAAAATTTGGAGTCTCTACTTGCAGTATTAACCGAGATATTAATTTCTCAATGATGCAATTATTATAACTAAAAAAAAAGAAAAACTTAAATAACTCAAAAACGGCAACATGTAGCTATAGAAATAGATAATGAAAACTGACGTATTTATAGTTGTAGAATCCAAAAATGAATAAAAAATTATATCATTCTATTTAAAATAACAAAGTTGACATCCATTTCCGGTCAACCGGAAGTGATATTTTGGTTAAGGTATTTTGGCATTTATAGTTCCTATATCGAACAGATACTGTGCAAAATCTCATAATATAAGTAATAATAGAACATCATAAACTTTTAATGAACCAGTTACGTGGAATACCCTGTATATTTTTTACATCTTTTAATTTCTTCAATTCTATATTTAAAAAAAAATTTAACAGAATTATTTATGCTAATCAATTAATCATTTGCATTTCCGGTGATCTGAAGATGGCTTTTTAAAAAGCCGAAACTAGTAATCATATAATAAATATTAAATGAACGAAAGAACGAGTTTTATTACTCTTATCTAACCCTCATAAACATTATTGTCACGTTTTTCTATTAAAATAAAATAATATTAATAACAACTTGTGGCGATCTTACATCCATAATTAGGTTAATCTGACAGTAAGAAGGTATCGAAAAATACTTCCCAATTATATTGAAATGTTAATTTTATTTACTGCAATCAATAATTAAGTTTCTTGGACTACCTATACCGGTTTCGACAAAAATGATAATTGGTAGTAAATATTTTTCAACTATTTACTTCTTTTTTTCTGCGACAATTTCACTTAATTCAAATATTAAGTAACAAATTTATTTACATCTTGTTAGCCTTGAAATAATATGTTTATAAGGTATACCTACTAGATTTTACACATAAAGCGTACTCTATCGTATCATAATATCCATCATTTCCATAGATAATAGGAATTTAAAAATATGTTTTCATTTTAACTTTATATAAACTATAAAAATTCATTGAAGATAACCTTGACTCTCTGCCTGTGGTTGTAAAATTCGATTCCTTGTTAATGCCGTGCACGTGTTAGTACAAAAAGCAGATGGTATTTTCTTTGATACAATTGGTTTTTTGCTTCTGCGTTTTCTTTTTCTACAGTATTTTTTTAGATACAGAAATAATGCCCTTTAGTGAGGTTCCAATAATGTAAAATATAGACAGATAAATATGATAAATTAATATTTTACGTATAGTATTTAGTTTTTCTGGGGGATAAAATATATTCACTACTATATACAAATTGTTATCATGTGCATTGTGTTTTCAATATCGTAATTTGGCTCTTATCAAAAAGAAGGAAAATTAAAAGGTCTGAAGGAAGCAAATAAATTAGAAATAGATATTAAAATAACCGTGCTTTTTTGTTTATTGGCCAGCTCTAAAATGGGCCAAGCAAGTTGTAAACAATAAGATCTCAGGTAAGAGATATTACGCGTTCGGCAACCTTATTTTTATTAGGGGATACCATAACAATAAAATTTGAGGATAATTAGGCGCGAGAAACAACTTAAGGTTTAAAGGGGATTTGGGGCCTTCCCGTCGGAAGCACGGGCGTCGCTCAAAGTATTAGGATGTTTGTTTACTTTGATGTCGCCGAACTTTATGACGCCCAAGGAGCCCAAGGATTCTAAATCCTCCCTGCCTTTGTTATTACGAGGGATGATGACGTCATGTTCGGAATATATTTGTGCACAATTTGACATCGTTTAGAATTGGGTTCGTTTATAAGTAATAAATGTATATGGAACCTGATTTTAAATTTTAAATACTGCATTTATGCATTTATCAAACCCCAATTGCATTTTTTTTTTGTTCTTAGTCTTTACTGGTTGAAAACTATAATGCAGATGGCATTTATCTGTGGGCGGCCTTTGTAGGCTAACCTATCCACCTAACTGAAATATGTTATAGATAAAAATGATTCAGGATCAAATACTAGTGATGGGTTGCTACGAAACAAACTGCTATTTTGTAACAGATAGTAGACAAGTGCGAATGTTGTGAAACATATACATATGTATGCTCGTGGCAGTATATACAGCAGTAAAGCAGTATATAAAATGTAGTGATGTGATTATTGAACTGAAACTGAAACCTTTATAATCACCTTCCCGACAAACTTAAGAGTCTACCTTTAAATATTTTTAAAACGAAGCTTAAGAACTTTCTCTAGCTCAAAACGCTATTTTTGCAATTAGTGCCGTAACCATACCATTTATTCCACTAGTGCCGTAATAGGGTCTATTACAGCACTAGTTGCGTAATAGAAATGGAACATTTAAGCAGATTTATTTTAAGTTGGTCACATTGCAACAGAAATGGAGATGTCAATATGACATTTTGTAAGCAAGTTTGAGGTTATTATATTAAAATTCATTGTAAGATTTGATATTTTTAATTAATCTTTGAAATAGTACAACTATTATAAACATTTATATTAACGTTTGAATTATCTTTCGAAGTGATAGTGATACCGTGTGCAGTAGAAACATTCTGTTGAAAATTATCGTTCTCTGCGATAGTGATATTGCTTCTGTTGGAGTACTCAAACTGTGAACCATTCCCAGAAGTTCCAGGTAGATTCACATTATTTTCCTGTGCAAACATATTTCCAACATCAATTTTATTTTTCATAGAAGAGGCAACGTAAATCGTTTTATAGTTAAAATATCACCTCCAGTATTTGCTATATGTGTCGCACTGGATCTTCTAAAACAATGTCCTGTATAAAGATGAGGATCTGGTAAATGAAGAAAACTGGCAATTGTTTAGGAACATTTCCCATGGTGTTAATACCGATAGGGCTATTAATTAAGCAGCCATGACGATAAGTTAGAAAAAAACGTTTGTGAGTAACTGTTTTAGGCCGCAGATTATTATATTTTTTTATAAGTTCGATGCAGTTTACATCAGTCACTGCGAACATTCTGGGTACATTGCTTTTTGTTTTAGGTATGTTGACTATAATGGAATCGGAATTGTATTGAAGATATTCCACACATATATTAATTAATTCTCCTCGTTAATTATCAAAATAACCTAGAATATAAAGAATTTACAAAAAAGTAACGAAATAAAATCAACACTAATCTTTATAGCTAAGTATATTTTATCATCGGCTTGTTTCAAAAATCTATGAATATCTTCTTCTTCTAAAATTTTAGATTTTTTTGTTTGATAACCTTTAGATAGCCGTTTTAATAATGCTTGAAGTTTCATATATTTTGATATATCCACATTTCTATGTACATTTAAACATGATCTTAACATCGAATAAATCGACCATGATGATGGCGATTTATAATCTTTACGTAGCATTTCAAAATAAGCAAGTAAGACGTTCTCAGAAATATGAAGAATTTCCTTTTCTTTGCACCATTTTTCAAAATTTTTGTATCGCTTTTGATACATAGTGTACGATTTCTCCGGAAGTAAATTATTAATGGTTTTTTCAGCAATTTGCCGTATTTCAGGCGGAGTGCATGAAAAAGTTCTAGAACTCATATTAAATATTATAATATAGTTACTTTAGTAATATAATATACAACAAATTTCAAAAATGTGTCAATTTTAAATTAACTTGTCAATTTGTGCCAAACCAAGGTGACAACTGGTGACAACCGGCACAAAATTTCCTTAGATTATCAATTTTTTCTCGTTTTGCTTTTACAAAAAGAGAAATTTTAAAACTAATTGCAAAAAATAGCATAAAAGACACGTTTCATTTGACATTAAAGCACTCATTCAGTTAAGAAACTCGTGGCTACGCCACTCGTTCTTAAACTTCTGAATTCGTACTTTGAAAACGTCAAAATGAAACTTGTCTTTAATTACTATATACGTATAGAGGAGTTTCTAAGCTACGGATGGACCTGCTGGATATCACTGAACTGTGTATATGGGTTTTGTATGTTGTTTATATGTTTATATTTACGTACTTGACATATACAGATGTTGTGTCTATGTTTTTTCTTGTTTATTTTGACGCTGTTCATATATATTTTGTATTTTAAGAACAGAGAATATATATTATTATATTATATTATTGTAAGAAACAGTTCATATTTATTTTGTGGCTCTATCTATGTATCATAGATGTCTTTTTTACCGCAAAAAAGTGTAAAAATGAACTAACAAACATCATAAAGAAAGTATTTCTAAAATACTTGTATTTCAGTGGTGTGTTAAATAAATGACAAGCGTTCGCGGTAAAAAAAATCTAGAAATGACGGATATACGAATATCGCATCCGTTTAAGTAAATAAGAGAATAAGAAATAAATAGAATTCTCTAACCAATTATAAAAGGTATGGCGTGAATGCGACTGCTTGCTCCTGCGTCTCACGAGGTGTGTTCACAGCACTAGCATAATACTTACAGACATTCCTTTATATTTTTTGTCTCGATTTTTTTGCTTGTACACTTTATCTAATCTATTTTACCGAAGGTAGTTGTGGAACTAACCTATTTTTTAATGCTAAAATGCGAAGACATCATTGTTATTGTAATAAGAGAGATTAACACCATCAAATAATAGTATTGTGTGCTGACATAATCCCCCTAATTTTATATAAGAATAAACACTGAATGATAAACGTTGTTGTAATACATGCAGCGTTTAACAAAACATTTTTTTTAATGTTAATATCATTTAAAATATAATTTGCTGGTTGATTACATATAAATGAATATATAATATTACCAGATAATTAATAATTCCTAATATATTGTTATGGTGTTTCTATACCAAGGTTTTAGAAACTAAAATTGTGAGTGGTGTTTTTGATGTTTTTATGTGTTAATAGTTAATGCTGACAATTTAACGTTCATAATTTCGTTATCTAGTAAGTGAACTCACCTTACGCAGATATTTTGTTGATAGTTTTGTTTTGGAGAATTATTATGTAGTTTGTCAATGAAGAGATGTCATATAAAGAATTAAGTGAATAAAAAATTATAATCCGGGCAGAAATTTTAATAATTGGAGCGTAATATAACAATATATTGGAATTGCCTTGAAAAAACTGTTGATTTTATTATTATGTATGCAATCGCTTACGTTTTTATAATACATAACTAATTATATCTACTTTTTTACTTCACACATTCATCCAGACACATGTTTTTTTATCAGATTATCACTGATTACAACAAATTTGCTTAGAAAACATTTCACAATCAAACAAACAACGGTTATATTTGTTTTTAAATTAGAACATCCAATATATAAGTACACGCCATCTATTTTCTCAATCCTTAACTACTTAGATATACACAACTAGACTATACATACATATACAACGTGTGTATAAATTGTCGCAAAAGCTACACGTAGCGACATACTTCGTTCGTTTCTGAATCGAAAATCTAAATGGTAAAATATTGTACTATGGTTCATAAGTCATGAAGTTCGGTTTTTTAGTTCCTTAATAAGCGTTTGTGTTCGTTATTTGTCGGTATAGATAGCTGCAATTTTGAAATTAGACGATTTCTTATTCCTGTTTTTTCGTAAACAGTTTCTTTTTGATTTTAGAGCCTGGTTTCAACATTTCTTCATAAGCATCCTCTCATGAAAAACAGATTTGGCAACATTGTAGGACAATGACTTTGTATTCTAATTTGATTTCAATCAAAACCATTACTGTCAAATTTTGACATTAATCTGAAGTGTTCAATTTTATGCAAGCTCTGCTCTTTTTCGTGATTACTCGTATTCACTTGATTAGTTTTTCTGTTTCAGTGTTTTTATCGTTCTCGTATTATTGTTTTGTTTATTTACAATGGTTTTTACATTTAATGAATATGCCGATATGTATATGGTATACGGTTTTTGTAATGGAAATGTTACCATGGCAGAACAGGAATATCGCGTACGTTTTCCAAACCGAAGACATCCTTCTGGAAACGTATTTCGACGGCTGGACTAACGTCTACGTGAAACTGGTTCGTTTAAGAAAATAAATGCCAGCGCTGGTTTACCTAGACAACGGCGTACATTACAACTGGAAGAGGAAATTCTAGACTCAGTACATGAAGATCTCTCCGTCAGTACTCGACAGTTGGCGGCCACATTCAATATCCGCAGTAATAAGACCGTTCATTTGGTTCTACGCGAAAACCTTCTTTATCCATACCATATAACTAAGGTGCAGCCGCTCTATGAAAACGATAACATACATCGTTTAAACTTTTGTCATAGTATCTTAAATAGGATTCAAGAAGATGGCGACTTTTTAAGTGGTGTTCTTTGGACCGACGAGTCCATGTTTACCAGAGATGGTGTGCTCAATACCCATAATTTTCACCATTGGGCAGATGAAAATCTTCATGCGTTTCGGAAATATGGTCACCAAAGAAAGTTTTCAGTTAATGTTTGGCTGGGTATAATAAATCACCGTGTCGTTGGCCAATCTATCTGCAAATCGACTTGATGCAACGGTATTTAAATGTATTAGAACAGGTTATTGACGAGATGCCATTGAATATACGCCGTAACATGTTTTACATGAATGATGGAGCCCCGGCACATTTTTCTCGTAATGTGAGAGACTGGTTGGATGAACACTTCCCTAACAGGTGGATTGGTCGCGGTGGTCCTATCTTATGGCCTGCAAGGTCTCCCGACCTAAATCCTTTAGACTTTTTTGTTTGGGGTTTCATAAAGGTGAAAGTTTACGCAACACCTCCACAAGACGCTGACGAAGTTATAGGACGAATTAACGCGGCAGTATTAGAAATTACACCGGAAAGGCTTGAACAAGTAATACAGACAATACCTCGTAGATTGCAAATGTGTTTACAAACAGACGGATATCAATTTGAACATATGCGTAGGTAATAGTGTCGCTAATTTATTACAAGAGATGCGTTCGAAAAATCAAAACTACTAATTCTGTTTTAATAAAGCTTTCTTATTGCTTTTTCCTATGTATCATTTGTGTTATCCAATTTGGTCTGTCAATTTTGACAAGTATTGTAACTACCATTACGGTAGTATGCGACTACAGTGTTGCCAAATGTATGTTACTTTCAAGTGGCTCCTGAAGACGTATGAAGCAAAGTACAATATTTTACCATTTAGATTTTCGATTCAGAAACGAAGGAAGTATGTCGCTACGTGTAGCTTTTGCGGCAATTTATACACACGTTGTATAGGCTTCCAAAGGACGGACGTAAAGTTGCTCGGCCGGCGTGTATAAATCGAATAGGTGAAACAGAAATTCTTCCGTGCCTAATTCAACGCACGGGAGCGAAGGTAAATTTCCCGGAATAATGCCTACGCTATCGGGAATGTAAAATTAATGAACACGTCCCGAAATAAAATGACCAGTAAATGTCACAGTAAAGTCGTCATCCGGGGTTTTACGAGTACGTTTATGGCTCCATCTACATCACTTCATCATAAAAACGCGTCCGTGTGTACGACGGGGTAGTATATACGTATGTGCGTGCTCGTAGAATGGAAGGAGACGACGTTGAAATCACGATTTTATACCTAACTCGTCGTTTTAATCGATACTCAGACTGTCGTTTAGGCTACGATGGAAAATATACGCCAACCAGATTGATTTTTGTAATATTTTGTATGATATCGTGATAAAAAGAATTCCTTTCCATTATACAGGGTGATTCTCAATATATACGACAAACTTTAAACGCTGATTCCTGGGGTTATTTTGATCATAAAAGTTTATAAGAACATATATCCAAAATCGCTTAGTTCTAAAGTTGTACAATGTTTAATAGTAAGTTAACATAATTAATGTTTTTATTATAAATTAACAAAATGATTAGTAAAACAAAATTAACTTATACTAACTGTTGAAAGTGACGGCCCCCAACTGCAATACAAGCTTCTATCCTCCGTCGTATTGACTGGCGAGTCCGTTCTAAAATGCCAGAGGTATTTCGAATTGTTTGAAAAGCTGCGATAATACGATTTCTCAGTTCATCGACATTTTCAATGCGAGTCGTATAAACTAATGATTTAAGGTGACCCCAGAGAAAAAAGTCCAAAGAATTTAAATCTAGAAACCGAGGAGGTCACGATTGTGGACCTCCCCGTCCTATCCACCGATCTGGATTATACGTATTGTCCAAAAACTCGCGAGCAACTAAACTAAAACGCGCTGGAGCACCGTCATGCATAAAATACATTTGTATTCTTAATTGCGACGGAACTTCTGCCAGCAGTAGTGGTAGCTCCTCTTCAAGAAAATTGCGGTATACCTTGCCATTTAACCGCATCGGTCAAAAATGTGGACCTATCAAGTGATCTCCAACAATTTGGCCCACACATTGACAGAGAATTGATGTTGATGACGGGCATTCACTAGTTCGTGCGGATTTTCTTCGGCCCATATGTGATTATTATGAAAATTAATAATCGCGTTTCTAGAGAAAGTAGCCTCGTCGGTGAAGAATATTTGAGCCAAATAGTCAGGATTTTGTGAGATTTTGTGTTGCATCCATTGACAAAAAGCCACTCTTTGCGAAAAATCTGCCGGCAAAAGTGCCTGTACCCGTTGAATGTGATATGGATAGAACAGTTGATCGTTCAATATTCTCCAAGCTGTGGCCTGACTAATGTTTAAGCAACGCAATTTTTCTGGTGCTTGTAGTAGGATGTTCCTCAATTTCATTAGTACATTCTTCAACTTGTGAAGTTCTCACTGTAGATGGGTGCCCGTTATCAGTCGTCCGTTTATTTTAAATTTCCCGTTTCACTAAGACGTTGGTGAAGACGGGCAAATATTGAATGATGCGGGATGATACGGTTCGGGTATCGTTCTTCATAAAGACGTCTAGCAGCACGCGAATTTCCATTGGCAAGACCGTAAACGAAATGCATATCACACATCTCAGCATTCGTGTAATTCATTTTAGAAAACAGAAACTGACAATAAATTGAATACTCTTGACAACTATTGACAAATATTGAAATGACAAATAAACAATTCCCTCTCAACACAATAGTTTTTGAAGAACCAACTGTGATTAGTCATAGTTCATAATTTATTATTAAACATTCAATAACTTTGAAACCAAACTGTTTGGGACATATACTCATATGAACTTTTATGATCAAAATAACCTCAAGAATCAGCTCTTAAAGTTTGTCACATATATTGAGAATCACCCTGTATTGTATTATTACTTTTAGTAAGTACATGTTTTCGAGAATTTTTGAAATAAAATTTGATTGAAGTAAACACAGATTTGTGTTAATACAAATGCAATTAACTCTCCACTCAATACATAAAATATATAATATAATAATATAATTTAATGCCCAACAGTACAGAGGTACCAATAATAGGACATAAACTCCTGGACAAAATTAATGCATCACTTTATTAAACTTAAATAATCACATTTTTTACAATAAAACTAAACTGAATGACTTAACAATTTTTGCGATTACTTATTTTCTTTTAACTTCCGTATTTCGACAAGAAAATACAGCACGCATTATTACATCATTTCCCGTCCAAAAACATTACTCTTACTCTATAACCAGAGCGTTTTTCAAGGCTACAAAGAAGGAAAGAGGAAATCTTAATCTAAACCGCCATCACTCTTCACTCTTCCTTTTTCCTATTCTTTTTACTGGCGGTCGCTAACCACAACGCCACGTAGTCGTCCGCAATAAATGGATCCATGATGGCTCTGATTTATTCAATAAGATAGGTAATGCGGCCACTGGGCTTGTTGTAAACACTAAATAGACATCGAGTAAGCGGAAAGGTCGTGGCCATAAAGCGGACGACGCGGCTCTTTATGACGCTTTTCAACTTCCACGCCTTGCCGTGGATTCCGGGATTAGTTCGGTATGTGAAGGGAAAAAAAATGGTACGTTTAAATGACGTAGTGTGAAGTATAAACAAACGAAACGTGAAAATAGAGTTGCCAAATTGATTAAAAAATTATTGAAACTGTTTTTAACCAGTCTTAGCTTCGGATGATCTGCCATTATGATAATTGCAATATACGTATGTGGAATTTTTAATTCCGGAAAAAGAGCCAGAATTTAATTATACAAGTTGGCGCAAAAATAACATCCTAATTTTTGTAGATGGTGCCAAATGTCACTGTGCTTTGACAGTTTATAATGTAGATATACGTATAGAGAATTAGTTGTCAACAAGCCATTTGACGAGTCATCTCCTGTTTTGGAGATTTGAACTGGCCGTCCAGATCTCCAGATCTAACAGCAACAGACTTTTTCCTTTGGGGCTTCTGAAAATCTCGCGTTTACCACAATAAACCACGAACCTTGCAAGCCTTGAAAGCTAACATTAAAACAGAAATCGCTAATTTTGAGCCAGATGTTTTGCGAGCAACAATACAAAATGCCGTAAAACGAGTGCAATTATGCACCAACTCGGGAGGTGGCCATTTGAGCGGTATAATTTTTTCCAATTAATTCCATCAATTTTCCACTTTCAAATAAACTTTTTACGAAAACAGAGCTCTTTTTTTATTTATAACAAAATGACAGCCAATTTCAAATTATAACATTACTTTTGCGCCACCCAGTATATTATCGGTTGGTATTGTCTAAGAAGTTAAAATGAATAATAAATGCTTCAAAGTCTAACAACATTTTTAGCAGCAAACTATGAAGAAATATATACATATATATATAATCATATTACCTTTATAGCATTAAGGTGTAGGGTAACACGTTTCAATAAATGTATATGCACTTAGAAACAGCTATGTAGCTGCTAGATACCAACAAAGAAAAAACAAAAAAATACAAAACAAACTGGAAGATATAAAACAGGCTGATATTCAACAGGGATGGAAAATTTTTAAAAATATAATAATCGATACAGTCAGAGAGACATGTGGAATGTATAAAACAGATCACCAAAGAAAACAAATAGCATGGTGAACCAATGAAATTAAAGAAGAAGTCAAAAAGAAGAAAAAAGAATGGAAAAAATATCTCACAAACAATACCCCAGAACAACATGAAATATATAAGAACCAAAGAAACAAAGTTAAAATTTTAGTGGTAGAAGCGAAAAAAAGGTCATGGACAGAATTCGGAAAAAGAATGGAAAAGAATAGTTCAGAAAATTAGAAACTATTTTATAAAGTTTTAAAATCTTTTAGAACAGAAAAACCGGTACAAGAGCAAAAAACAAAGAGATATTAGCAAATGAATTATGGAAAGGATATTTTCAAGAATTATTAGAACATAAAATACAAACTAGTGGAGACAACGACATCAAAGGAGTACCCGAGAAGCTAGATCAAGAGGGAGGGAGAATCAAAAATTGAAAAACTAAACATGGAGGAGTTGATGCACGTAATAAAAGGAATGAAAAATGGAAAGGCACCTGGAAATGACAAAATCACGGTAGAAATGATAAAGAACTTAGGAGGAGCAGGTATGACAGCACTGTTGGAAATACTAAATAAGGCGTGGTGCGAAGGAAAAATACCAGAGGAATGGGGAGCAGCACTGATTACTCCCATATATAAAAAGGGAGATAAGAAAAATTGTAACAACTACAGAGGCATAACTTTACTGAACATAATTGTAAAGATATACAAACAACTGATCAATAATAGACTAACGCCGATAATTGAACCTCAACTATCAGAAGCACAAAGTGGATTTAGAGCTGGAAGGAGTACACAAGATCACATTTTTACATTGAAACAACTAATAGAAAAACAACATCAACGAAACAAAGATCTCTACTTAGCTTTCATTGATCTAGAGAAAGCATTTGATACAGTTGCGAGGACAAAAGTATGATCAGGACTAAAAGAAAAAGGTGTACGCAACAAACTAATAAGAAACAAACTGTGAAGAAATGCATAATATAAATTCCACAGTATTTGACAAAATTACACAAGAATTAAAAATGTTACAGAGCACGTAGTTTGTATGAAATCACAAATGATACAATTAAAGAAAATATAGGTATGGTATTTTGACACAACCATTTCAGGGAAATTAATGAAATCGTAAATAAAACACAAAAATCAAAAGAGTATAAAATACATTAAAATTGACCACTACAATATTGTTTCACCCCACAGTGGCTTCATCAGGTGGATGAAATTAACTCAGTTAATTTCAATAACACACATTGAAGATGGAGTTTAAACATGTATCCCCCATTCTATTAATTTTTTGAAATTAATTAACACTATATACTCCAAAAAACGAGAAATATTCAAACTACATCGAAAAAAACAATAGTAAAGAATAATATTTATTAATAATATTATTTTTAATATTTATTATCGTTTGATATTTCATTATAGATCAAAGATTTTACCGATTGGTAATATTAAAAACGAAATAATAAATGAAACATTCACTCCATCGTATATATATATATATATATATATATAAGATCATAAAGAAACCACGCGATGTCATTTCGGCGTACTAATCTCGAAACGACATAAGCCCACTTCAAACACGCTTAAATCGTTGCCGGCCCAAGGACCCCGCTAGGTCTATGGCTTCGAGTGAACAGCGTATGCGTAGTCGATCCCGTGTGCGTATGTAGGTACGGAGGAACAAGGACAATATGTTCTGCCGTCAGGTGCTGCGCTCCTTATCTCTATCAAATGGACCGCGGTTTGTCAACTCAGACCGCCCCTAATCCCACAGATAATATGTCTGGATATCACACAACACGAACTGTACCGTACTCCTACCCGTTATCTGTTTGTGTGCGTAGGCTATATATACCACATATACGCGTACGGATAGAGATAAGGAAATCGGAAAAGTGATAAGGGAAAGCGGAGAGCAAAAAAAAAATCAACATTACAAGCCAACCATTAAATGCCTGCGTCTATAAAGGCGTTAGGAAATATTAAAAATGTGTATGGAATAAAACGTAGTAATATATCAGTCAGAAGAGGACAGAGCTCTATAATTTTACTGATAAAAAAGTTTCTTTCATTCAAAGCGATATTATACTTTTACCACAAAGAAATCGTAGCCTCTTTACAATATAAATCAAAAAAATAGTTTCTTAAGATAAATGAAAGATTTTAGATTTGATAAAATAATTTTGGTTATAGCTTGAACGTACTGAACCTAACACTAGAACGGCCTAACTGACAGTAATCACACATAGTTCATATACAGGATGATTCTCAATATATGCGACTGATTCCTGGGGTTATTTTGATCATAGAAGTTCATAAGAACATATGTCCAAAATCGCTTAATTCTAAAGTTGTACAATGTTTAATAGTAAGTTAACATAATTAATGTTTTTATTATAAATTAACAAAATAATTAGTAAAACAAAATTAACTTATACAAACTGTTGAAAATGACCGCCCCCAACTGCAATACAAGCTTCTATCCTCCGTCGTATTGACTGGCGAGTCCGTTCTAATATACCAGGGGTATTACGAATTATTTGAAAAGCTGCTGCGATAATACGATTTCTCAGTTCATCGACATTTTCAATGGGAGTCGTATAAACTAATGATTTAAGGTGACCCCAGAGAAAAAAGTCCAAAGAATTTAAGTCTGGAAACGGGTGGCCACGGTTGTGGACCTCCCCGTCCTATCCACCGATCTAGATACGTATTGTCCAAAAACTCGCGAGCAACTAAACTAAAATGCGCTGGAGCACCGTCATGCATAAAATACATTTGTAATCCTAATTGCAACGGAACTTCTTCCAGCAGTAGGGGTAGCTCCTCTTCAAGAAAATTGCGGTATACCTCGTCATTTAACCGCATCGGTAAAAAATATGGACCTATCAAGTGATCTCCAACAATCCCGGCCCACACATTGACAGAGAGATATGTTGATGACGGGCATTCACTAGTTCGTGCGGATTTTCTTCGGCCCATATGTGATTATCATGAAAATTAATAATCGCGTTTCTAGGGAAAGTAGCCTCATCGGTGAAGAATATTTGAGCCAAATAGTCAGGATTTTGTGCGATTTTGTGTTGCATCCATTAACAAAAAGCCACTCTTTGCGGAAAATCTACCGGCAAAAGTGCCTGCACCCATTGAATGTGTATGGATGCAACAGTTGATCTTTCAATATTCTCCAAACTGTGGCCTGACTAATGTTTAAAGCAAACGCAATTTTTCTGGTGCTTGTAATAGGATGTTCCTCAATTTGATTTAGTACCATTTCTTCAACTTGTGGGGTTCTCACTGTAGATGGGTGCCCGTTATCAGTCGTTCGTTTTTTAAAATTTCCCGTTTCACTAAGACGTTGGTGAAGACGGGCAAATATTGAATGATGCGGGATGATACGGTTCGGGTATCGTTCTTCATAAAGACGTCTAGCAGCACGCGAATTTTCATTGGCAAGACCGTAAACGAAATGCATATCACACATCTCAGCATTCGTGTAATTCATTTTAGAAAACAGAAACTGGCAATAAACTGAATGAATACCCTGACAAATATTGAAATGACAAATAAACAATTCCCTCTCAACACAATAGTTTTTGAAGAACCAACTGTGATATTATATCGTGTTAGTCATAGTTCATAATTTATTATTAGACATTCAATAATTTTAAAACCAAACCGTTTTGGACATATACTTATAAGAACTTTTATGATCAAAATAACCTGAGGAATCAGCTCTTAAAGTTTGTCGCATATATTGAGAATCAGCCTGTATACATATATAACTTACCAGAATAAAATCCATTTTGCCCACCTAAAGGCATCTAAGATCGACTCCCAATCGATTTATAACAGCGATTTATCATAGCCATTTTGTCGAAGGAGGGTGCTATTGTGATATCTACACCACGTATTCTCTACTAATTTCTGGCGTGTCTGTCGACAGATGGTCCTATATTCTCCCTAAGTGCTAATTTTGGATCCTTACAAAATATGAATGGGTCTATTGCAATTGTAATACCGTGTTTGAAGTGCCTCAACGATTAGATTGTCATATCGACCTCATGGCTATTTTTACAATATCGTCAGCTATTCGATCGTGTGTAAATGGGAATTAGGAATCTTTATTAGGAGGTTAATACTATCTACTGATCAATTAATAAAGATAAATAAAAATGCTTAAAGAAATTATATTATCAGTTGACGCGTTCCAAGTGCCAATTCAAACGTGTTTGTATATTTTTTTGTAAATGCATGTATGGTTTTATTAGACGCTATTTCATTGATTCCATCTAACATAACTTTAACAAATTTCTAACAGATGATGTTTCAATTATCTATACACAACACTGTTTTCTTTTTTGTTGTATGTATTTTAAAAAAGGAAAATTTGGAGATAGTGAATCTTGATTTCCTTTAAACAAAGTACTTATAAAAATTGTTGCGGTAAGAAAAAACAATCCTATAGAATTTAAGATAAGCAATTTGCTATAACCTTCCGATAGATCAAAGTATTTTTAAATAATTCTTTCAGTGGTGTTTCATTATTAAAGTTTTTGTTGCGACAATCCGTCAGCTGTTGCAACAGCGTGAAAATACAGCAACAAAAAAAAGTATTTTACTTACGAACTTTATTCTTTAGACGAATATCCATTTAACCTATTTATGTTAAATGTTTATCACATTTTAAAAATAATCTTATATCGCGTTAATTCTATGCAGTGATATAGTTAGTGTATCAATTGTTAGAGAGATGCCGAAATCAAGATAAGTATAATTGTATATATTATCTACATTACATGTATCTCAGAATAGAAATAAGAAAACTAATGCTCTAACAGTTAGAGCATTAGTCTGTTAATATACCGTATAGTAGATATAAGTGACACACGAAGCTGAAGCAATCTGAGTAGGTAGGGCACAGTAATTTTTTGTCGTATTTATTTAAATTGAAAATTTATATAGGCGACAACCTACCCTATTGAAATATACTTGTTGACCTACCCATGCGCCTATGCTCCCTATGGCTCGACAGCATACGAAACGATTGTCAGGGTTAAATTTATGCAATGGTAATCAAGAATCTAGAAATACAAGGGAATCTCGCAAACTGTGAAGAAACAGTTTCTAGACCATAACGGAGCACTACTCAAGGATACCCTTTGTTATTGGGGAATTCAACTTTGGGGGATGCAATTTGACTTCAAATTTCGTATATTCAAAATAATTCTTAAACCACGAGAGATAGAAAAATAAGTTTCAAACAACGAACTTGTATCGTTTATGCAGCCCGTGCGATTGGTATGGATATTTATATACAGGGTGTTACAATAACCACAATACGACATATATTGTGCTTGTTTAAATTGGTGAATTTCAGAAATTGGTTATAATCGTTTTATTTGTCATAGAATACTCGGGGTAGAGGTGATTTAAATAATAATTATATACAGGGTGTCCCAAAATTATTTCACAGTTCTTTATTCTAATGAAATGCTCTTTGGTTGTCACAATTGAAATTCTATGAAAGGTCGGTAAGTGAATTTATTTTTGATGTCGTTGTGAAGTGGAAATCGTTATACATACAAGGATCTATAAATCTTCAATGCAGTAAACATAGATTTATTACTACCTCAATGTCATCTCCTTGCTAAATCGATTTTTTTCGAGAGGTCATTGAACGATTTAATATAAAGACTTTTTTGAAACAGCAATTATCTACCTTAATAGAACTAAATAATTTTACTTTACAATAATAATAATTTTGATTTAACAAACATCGCGGCTCACGTACTTTTAAAGGAAAACATACAACTTGGCCGGCGCACCTCAATTATTGTTATCATGTTAAACTAAATATCATGAATACTCGCATTATAGAAGGCAGACTTGTTTTTAGAGCGGCATTTCATTCAGTTTTATTTAACAAAGAAAAGAGCCTCATCTCTAAAATGAATTTTGATTTTTTTGTGTCATTAGACTTCTGGAAAAATTAGGTTAAATTTGTCTTTTCACATAAATGTGCATGTTTCCTTAAAACCGGTGAAAATATTTTAATTCGTCTTAATTCCTGGGGATCCTTATCGATTAAGCTATGTTTAAGATTGGGGACTTAAAAACAAATGTGGATGTAATTAGTTATACGAACGTCAAGAAAATTGCCACAAATTCTAAAATAAAGTATTTGTTTTTTTCATTTAATCTTGGGTAATCACTTTTATTGAAAACACCAGATCATAATGATCATCAGTGAATATTTAAAATATAAAAAAATAATATTATCTAAAGTAGTTTTAGAGAGAAATGTTCCTAGAATAGAAAAAGTATTTTTTCACATAAACAAAGGCAATGAAGAAAAAAAAAAAATAAAATAAGAAAAGTCAAAATGAAAGTCATATAGGTTATATCCGAAAATTTGTCTACGAAATTCTTTTAAAGAATCTACTAAACCAAACTAAATCTCAAGTTAATAAAGACAAACACAACCATAATACTAGGTATAATATGATTTTGCTATTCGCAGATCTAGACTAACATTACATCGGCTGTTTCCACAATTTCTTACACTGAGGGAAAGGAATGCATTGATTTGACCAAAGTACGCATAACCAACCAAAAAATTTGCATTAAATACGGCCCACCGAAATTTATTGTTAGATTGAAATTTACGATTTGTTGATATATATTTGTTAACTTAAAAATAATAGACTCGTTAATTCAACTGAACCCTCAATTTCAATTTAAGCAAGTTTAATCGTTAATACAACACTTTAGTTTAGTTGATGTAACATTGGTTTTGATTTGTTAATACACCCTCTAAGTATGTAAGAACAACAAAAAGAAGTGTTTTGTTTAACATATTGCTGCTTATCCTAACTTCGAAATTGTGTTGAAACTACAAAAACAAATTCTTGCTTCAATGCATCTTTATGGTCACATTAGCAAATAAAACGTATTGAGTGCACAAAATTAAGAGTGTCAATGCAAACATTTTATTTTTGGTTGATTTGAAACAAAAATTTTGTTCATTCAAACAATCTCATTTTGAATATTTTGGAAATTTTATTAATTACAAATTGGGGTTTGGAAACAAAATACGACTAAATTAGGTTCATATATTTATTAATAACTTCACAAGAGTTATAAAGTATGAAATATGTAAGTACACTTTACAATAATAGTAGGTATTTAAAAGTAATGCCTAAAAACATGTATTTAAAAATATATTTGAATGCACTTCCGAGCGTCTTCTGGGCGGTAAATTGTTTCTATGTCCAGAACCTCCAGGTAGGTAGGTACGCACTATACCTATGAAAATGTATTCTACAACCTAATAAATACGATACACAGAGATTCAAAATGATTGTCAAACCCGCTCCTATAGATAGTAACAGGGTGTAGGTATATGCTGCGTGTTTGTAATGAAGGTTTGAACTAAGTCAGTGTTGGAACATAAGAAAGTAAACGGATCTGTCATAAATAAGGAAAACGTAACCTATATTTGAACTCGCATTATATAAACGACTATGGATTGGTGTTTCTGCTTGTAAAAATTAAATGTAATTATTTTAACTTTACTAAATTATGATTTTACAATTCAGTACTAACTGGTGTTTAACTAAATTTATTTATTACTTTAAATTATAACATACAATTAGTATAATTATTAAGTGACAAAACTGCATCTCTCAGTTCTTCTATGGTATGCATGCGGTTTCTATAGATCCTATTTTTTAGATAGCCGAACATGAAGTAATCTAATGGGGTTAGATCAAGCGATCTTGGTGGCCATCTTTGTGCTCTAACGAACCTGTCAGCAAAAAACTGTTGAAGATATTGGCAGGTTTGTTGAGCAGTATGTGCTGGAGCATTATCGTGCTGAAAATAACCTGCTTCAAGCTCATTTTCTTGTAACTCTGCAATAAACAATTCCAACATCTGTTGGTAACGGTGGGCTGTTACAGTTCCCTCGGAGAAAATTGGCCCTATTATTCGTTGCCTGGACATAGCTAACCAAACTCCAACTTTTATGGGATGCAATTGCGTTTCTCGAAATTCGTGTGGATTTTCTGCAGACCAGATACGATAGTTTTGTGAATTGATATAGTCTGTTAGGTAAAACCAGGCCTCATCCGAGAAAAATGATTCGTTTAGCAAGTCATCGTCCCTTAAATTGTTATTAAACCAATGACAATATTCCAATCGCCTATCGTGATCTAATGGTAATAATTCCTGTACCGTAGAAACTTTATAGGGATGAAAATGTAACTTTTTTTTTGACAGCTCATTGCGCTGAAGTGTATGCTAAGCCTATAAAATTATAAAATGTAATAAACTATTTCACTTAATGTTAATATTGATTTTTACCTGTTTGTTGAGCTATTACCACAGATAAATTCCCTTATTTTCTTACAGTATTCAGAAATACTATTGTTGGTGATATTAGATGTAAATATAAACGATTTGAAAAAAATTATAAGATAAATAATCGAAAGATACTACAACACGCACGCCAATGTCGCTAAATGTCAAGAAAATTCATTTAATGTATGAAATTTGTATGTAGCTAACTTCGCTCATTAAACTGGTAATAAGTATAGATAAATTTTTCCGGAAAACAGTTTTTTTCTTACGACAATCATTTTGAATCACATGGTATATTGAGTATATGGTAATTTCACACCATTTCTAAAGTATGATTCGATAATAAAAACTTTATGATTCATTGTAAACATTTTTCAGTGTCAATAAACACCAATACAGTACACATGACAGATGTAGTTTATTTGTCACTACTAACTTGATATTTTAAATAAATAAAAGCATAGCTTGCTATAGAGAGTACATTTAATTGAACATATTGTATCTGGCACACGGTATATAAAGACAGAGCGACACAAGAGAAAGGTTACTTCTTGCACCATTGTGTCTGTGGTGGGTATTATGTTATTTGCTGTGTTTAAGGGGGCACACGATGCACTGTTATTAGGATAGTGTTAATATATCTATACTTCCGAACATTGTATGCGTTACTCATGTTTGTGTATAGGTATTTGAGTTTCTCGTCTAGTAAATATTGTATTATTGGTCAGTATTTACAGAAGTCTTTGTAACAGTTGTGTAGAGCATAAATTAAGAAGCCTGGAAAAACAACTGTATTTATAAGCGTAATAAAATATCAGTAATATGAACTGTATTATATAATTGATGTTATAACTATTACATAATAAATTGTCTTTCTTTTTTTTTGTTATTATTATTTATCGTTTACTTTTTTACAATATAAGATAATTCTTATCTAATTCTATTGTTATTTTATGGTAATTATGTTAGGAATGAAATCGAGCAAAATCTGGGGCTTTTTACTGCATATTTCTCATCTAAAATATAATCATATATGTATAATAACGCGACAGGCTTCCATATTCCATAGCTCCTTTACGAATTAAGTTAAGAATTCATTTATATGCTAACTCATTCTGTATTACGGAATGTATCTCAGGAAAATCTTTTTTAGTAATGTCGGACTTAAATAAAACCAAAATTGTTAGTTTCAATAGGACACATCTACTACTTACTAGCTGACTATTTTAATTCTTTTTAATTATTGTTGTAAAAAATGCGTGCAAGATTCTTATATTCTATAACTGAAGGCATAATCAAAAAAAAAAACCAAAACTTTGCACCACGTCTAGTTTTAGAGTTATAATCATACTCCATTAATTGTGTCTACAAAAATTCCTAAACAGAAGTTATACAAAAAGTGCAAATTAAATTTTAACATAGCAAATACTAGAATCAATTGCAAATTAAAAGTTTTTTCTTCCAATTTTTACGATGTATGATTTATTTACTACATGTTTCGGTCCCACCTAGACCACCTTCAGGTAATCTAGCAAATTGATGCAAATTACAATTAATTGATGATTTAAGACTAACACATAACCTACGCATGTACAAATATTATACAACTAACAAATGAGCCACGATATCTTGGTAGTTTTCAATCTTTTGATTTCCCCGGATGTATCTGCAAACATTTTTCAAAGAAGTCATGCTGCCACAACTCTAAATCATTCATGGTCCGTTCGAAATTTTTATCTTTGAACAGCTTCCTAACTTGTGGATTAATAAATATGTCTTCGCGAATTTTCGCATCATACAGCAGCTTTGGAAACTTATCTCTTTACTTACTTAAAACAGTTGCTTTCCTTTAGTCCAGTTACTTCAGCCAGATGCTCATTGTAACGTCCCTACAAAAAGAAATCTTTTACTTCCACTCGAGCAGCTTGGTGTTCTCTTACTCGACCTGTGTTGTATACTGGGTGAGTTTTTTTTTATCTTAAGACAACGGAATATCTCTAAAACACTGCATCAAATCAAAAAAGGATCTTAATAAGATTTGTTATAATGTAGGGAGCTCACTGAATGGTGCCGAACTCGATTTGATGCAGTGTTTTAGAGATATTCCGTTGGCTAAAGATAAAAAAAACTCACCTGTAGATGCTTCTTCAACAGTGTCCAGTTACCAGTCCAGTAATGATATTAACTACTTCCTTGTTGCGTCTGAGTTGGTTATCAGAGAATTTAGCATTAGTATGGAGTTGACTTTCAGTCTATTTCTTTGTACTTTCTTTAGTTAACCAAGTCCAAATCTCCCTTTGATCAGAGTCCTTGGTAATCTCTCCATACGGGGTCTGGACCTATGAAATGTCTTTTAGAGCCCTCCTTGGCCTATACCACAAAAAAATTACATATATTTAACTCGTCCAATTCATCATCACTTCAAACATTATGTTATTTATTAAGATATTACGTGCCATTTTGTTTCAAAAATGTACAAATAATAAATATCTCCACACAACAATAAATAAAACACCTCGAAAACACCGTAATACAACAAATAAAAAAAGTCTTCTTTCACTTGCCGCAATACTTATCATTTGAAACCAAAAGTTAACTGGACCTTAAGCCGGGCAAATCTTCGGCTGATTTTGAATAACACTTAACTGGTCCTTAAACAGTGGTGCAAAACGAAATCATAGTTTAGGATCTACTTAAGTCTTAAGTTAAGCTTAAGTATAACCGGTGCAAATAGCCGTAAATAAAACAATAACTAACAGCTTCTTGCGGGTTTCGCCATGTGTCAAAACTTTCGCTCGACGTTTCGCTGTTCATACTGACAGCTTCTTCAGGATAACTGAACTGATTCTCCATGATCCGACATTCTTCTTATATATGCCCCTGGTGCATCCAACCGTGTAGTTTCAAATTTTTTTTATAATAATTTTAATCTTGCGTCCCTCTCGTGTTCTTTTATTCTTATGTCGATGGCTCTTCCTGTTTGTCCAACATAGCACTGTCCGCATTGGCATGTTATCTTGTAGATACCTTCTGTGCGTCCCTTGGGTATCTTATCCTTTGCGGTCGGTAGATACTTGCAGTCCCGAAGCGTACTTGTACGTTACGTTTCTTCAAAATTCGGCCTACTTTTTCGGTGACTCCTGCTATGTAAGGTAAACACGCCATCCCTCTTCGTGGTTCTGTAGTTGTCTCCAGTGTCGTCTCCTTCTTAGTGGCTCTCCTTATGTCGATATCAGTGTAACCATTCTTCTTTAGTGCTTTCTCCAAATGTATCTTTTCACTGGTAAGATGTTGTTCGTCACTGATGGTTTCGGCTCTGGATAGCAATGTTTATATTTAATGTCTTCTTCTGCATCGGATGATGGTGAGATCTTGCATGCAGATATCTATCGGTGTGCGTCTTCTTTCTAAATACTGCGTGCTGTAGCATTCCCTCTTTTGTTTTCTTAACCATAACATCCAGGAAAGGGAGATTTCCATTTTGTTCTTTCTCCATGGTAAACTTGATGGCTGGGTGCTGTGAGTTTATGTGTTCCAAGAACTGTTGTAGTTTTTCTTCTCCCTGTTGCCATATTACAAAAGTATCGTCGACATATCGCAGCCAACACTTGGGTTTCATATCGCTGGAACTTAGGGCTTCTTCTTCAAATGCTTCCATAAACAAGTTGGCTATTACTGGTGATAAAGGGCTTCCCATTGCTGTTCCGTTCTTCTGCTCCTCGTATTTTCCTTCATACAAAAAGTATGTCGTGGATAAGCACAGTTTCACTAATTCAATGATGTCTTCTTGTAGTCTAAGTTCTGGAAGTAAGGCCAGTGCGTCCTCCGTGGGTATGTTAGTGAATAGCGATATAATGTCGAAACTTACTAAAATGTCTGTAGGTTCAGTCTTTAGCGTAGACAGAATATCCACGAAATGTTTCGAATCCTTCACATACGTTGCAGTTTGTCCGGTATATGGCTTTAGTAAGTTAGCTAAATATTTCGACAAAACGTAGGTCGGTGATGCAATGTTGCTTACAATCGGTCTTAATGGCACTCCTTCTTTATGTATTTTTGGTATTCCATACAGCCTGGGTGGTCTAGCGGCTCTTGGTAGCAATCTGTTCTGCATCTCTTTAGTAAATAAAACACCTCGAAAACACCGTATCTAATACAACAAACACTTAACTGGTTCTTAAACAGTGGTGCAAAACGAAATCATAGTTTAGGATCTTGCTGAACTTAAGTCTTAAGTTAAGCTTAAATATAACCGGTGCAAATAGCCGTAAGCAGCACAACTTGTGGAACACTGCTTCAAACTTTTTTAATTAAGTGACAGTTCAGTGACATTTCGTTTGTCTCATGCCAGACCGCGTCAACAACTAAATAATAAATGAATCGCTTCGCCGACTGCATCTTTTATATCATATCTATTGCAGAAGTTTCCATTTTAGAATATTCCGCGCGATGACCAAACAGTCATTAACCATTTTCCGTAAAGGAGTTATGGAATCCTGACGCTGTAGGAGACTTTATGTCAATTTTGGAAAACAAACATGTTAAATTTAGCCCGGTTGGTGGTAAGCGATACAAAAAAAAACTGATGTCGGATTTTTCTCGATTGTTGTAGGCAAGACAAGGACGAAGGACAAATACCGGGTAGTGTATACGGACCATCAGCGCTTAGAATTAGAGAAAGAATTCAATTTCGTCAACAAATACATAACGATAAGGAGAAAGTGCGAACTGTCTGCGAATCTGGGCTTATCGGAGCGCCAGATTAAGATCTGGTTCCAGAATCGCAGGGCCAAGGAGCGGAAACTGCTGAAGAAACGATTCGAGGAGGTGAAGAAAGAAAGTCCCGAAGATAAAGTGCAATTGCAAGAACTCCAACAGCGACTGCAGAACAATCATCAGCAGAATCAACACGGTTTGAATGTGCAACAGTCGTTTCTAACCTCAACGGTGCCTATGTTATGAAATTATATCGACATTTGGTTCTAAAGTGAGATAATTTATAATAGGAATTGTGATTTAAGGACGACGGAAGTTTTGGTTTAGTATTTATTAAGTTTTTTTCCTTTTTTTCTTTTCTTTTTTTAGTTAATTCTGACGATGATGAAGGCAATGTGCAATGTAAGTTTTATATTTGTATATAATATAATTAAATATATCTATATATTAAGCTGGGGTTGTTCTAAATTAGGATATAAATATAATTAATATCGATTGATTATTAATTAGTTTAATTGAAGAAAAGCAAAAGATATGTATATATTTACATATATGCAGGGTTGAAGAAAATAAATTATAGATTGTATAGGAGGTGATTCATCGAAATTAATTTCACACCGAAACAAATTTTAATTAGCATCTTCTATATAGGAAAAATATAGCTACAAAGTACTTGCTATATATTTATCTTAAGTTATATAAATGTGCCAGTACCCTTTATTGTGAATATTTATCTTGTTATATATACTGATATAATCTGTGGAAACTCAACGACGAAAACATTTTTAGTCTCCTAGGTATGTACCTACTTATATTATCTCTAAAACCTAGTTTACATTTGAACAGCAAAAATTATAGTATCTATAGGAAATGAATTCAGCTATGTTTGGTCAAAATTAATCTTATCTCAAAAAGAAATCAATTAGCAACTTTGATATACATATTCTGAAAAATATAGCTACAACATCCTTCCAATATATACATTATATTTACAGTACTGAGAGATTATAAAGCTATATGTGGAAAGTCAACTCCTAGGTTCTTACATTATCTCTAAAACCTAGTTTACATTTAAACAGCAAAAATTATAGTACCTATATGAAATGAATAAGCTATGTTTGGTCAAAATTAATCTTATCAATTAGCAACTTTGATATACATATTCTGAAAAATATAGCTACAAAATCCTTCCAATATATATACATTATATTTACGGTACTGAGAGATTATAAAGCTATAATAAGTTGTAAGATGCACTAGTAAATACTTACCTTGTTATATACCGATATAATATGTGGAAAGTCAACTCCTAGATTTTTACATTATCTCTAAAACCTAGTTTACATTTAAACAGTAAAAATCATAGTACCTATAGGAAATGAATAAGCTATGTTTGGTCAAAATTAATCTTATCCCAAAAGAAGAAAATCAATTAGCAACTTTGATATACATATTCTGAAAAATATAGCTACAACATCCTTCCAATATATACATTATATTTACAGTAATGAGAGATTATAACGGTATATAAGTTGTAAGATGCACTAGCAAATACTTACCTTGCTTTATATACCGATATAATATGTGGAAAGTCAACTCCTAGGTTTTTACATTGTCTCTAAAACCTAGTTTACATTTAAACAGCAAAAATTATAGTATCTATAGGAAATAAATAAGCTATGTTTGGTCAAAATTAATCTTATCAATTAGCAACTTTGATATACATATTCTGAAAAATATAGCTACAAAATCCTTCCAATATATACATTATATTTACAGTGCTGAGAGATATAAAGCTATATAAGTTGTAAGATGCACTAGTAAATACTTATTTTGTTATACAGGTACTGATATAACATGTGGAAAGTCAACTCCTCGGTTCTTACACTTACATATAGGAAGTGAATTAGCTATCTTTGGTCAAAATTTATTTTATCCCAAAACAACCTCAATCAGCAACTTTTATATACATATTCTGAAAAATATAGCTGCGAATTCATTTCAATATATGCATTATATTTACGGTACTGAGAGATTATAAAGCTATATAAATGCACCAGTAAATATCTATCTTGATATATATACCGATACAATCTGTGGAAAATCAACGATGAAAAAAGCACGTTTTCCTATTATATTTACAACTTAGTTTACTGTTAGTTAGCCAATATTAGGATGAGAAATATCTAGAGGTATATCCTGGCGTAAAATAATAAGGACTACTAATGGGGTTAACTAAAAAAAGATATCGCATCCGGGGAGTCAGGTATCCACACGTGTTATCACGTATTATTGGCTTCATAATGACTATATCTGTATATATATATATATGTCTTAGACCTGCTGTTTTTTTAATTATTTTTTTTTATTGAGCTATTTAATTTTCTCCGCAATTGTATTATAGAAATAATTCCTAAATAAATAAATTGATATGAATCCTTTAATATGATTGCATATCATTATATTTCTTTGAATTATCTTTTCAAATTGTGCGAAAATTATGTTTTTTTTTTTAACAAAAAATGTTATTATAGATTTAAGAATAGTTCGTTAAAAATTGTGCGTAATTCGCGTAACAGGAAAATCAATTTAAAACGGGATTTTACTAACGATTAAACATTGATCACTTAATAGAACTACTTTTAAAATAATTTTAATTGAGATTTTAATTAATTTTTACCGTGACTGAATTTAGGCTGTTTTTATTCAAAGCTGAAAAATAGATTTATTTTCTCTCTCATTAATTCAAATAAGGGAACATGAATATATAAAACTTAATAAAGATCAAAACGAAAAAAAAAAATAAAGAAATAATTGAGGTCCCAACATATATTATGATAAACGATTGAAAATTAAAAAAAAAACAATTCAAAAATTAAAAGCCTACAAAAAAAGTAACGTTTTATTTAATAATAATTTTAACTGAAAATATATCAAAATTAACAAGAGAATCTTTTAAGAATTATCCATCATTGATTAGATTAGATGTGCACTGAAACATATATTTTAATATCATTTAAAAGGAATTGCATTAAACCAAAAGTTTTTGCGTTTTCTATATGGCCAACATGATTTGGTGTTTCCTTGGAACGGAATATAATTTAAAAATTCACCCATTTCTTCGGAAATAATATATTTTAGGTTGAAACAGTTTATTCTTTTAAGTGAAAGATATTGATAGTTGATTCAAGTCCTCTTTATTTTGTATTTGAAAACTATGGAGATTGGCAGAAAACCGTGAGCATGTTGATTCAAGAGGTTTTAGCTTTCTTTATTTCTTTATAAATAGATGAGTCACTTAATAATAAATAGTACACATATTGTATATACATAGCCAAATGAATAAAAACATCACAGCTTTAAAAAAACATGCACAATCTAAATATCATAATTTTGATTTTGAAAACACATAAATTTTGGACAGAGAGAAACATAAAAGAACAAGAGAAATATTAGTGTCAATTCATATCAAAAACAACAAAAATCCATGTAATGATAAAACAGACATAATTATTAAATTTACCAAGTTTATATTACACCATTATTGAAAGTTATCAAAAATAAGCATTAAATTAAATAGTACACCATTATATAACCAAATGAATAGAACATATAAACACATAACCATACCACAAACAAAAAAACACCGCAAAACACATTCACAAACATGTGAGAACATTGAAGCATTTAAACACTTTACTAAAATAACACTTAAACGATATACACAACATGTATCACATAGACGATAAAATTGAAACTTTTAAAACTTAAAGTAAAACAGATGTAATTTTAAAAATATTACATTATGTTACTATTATGAACATACAACTAAAATTTACCAAATAAGTTTTTTTTTCTCAAGCCATACTGTGGTCGTTTTTTCCCGTGATTGTTTTTAGTTTGTTAGTTTGTCCTTTATCATTGTTGTGTGCGTTCTTGACATGTAAAATCACCTGTTGCAGCATTAAAACAAATTAAGAAAGATGGGAAACTAAACATCGATACCTTTTTAGTTACAAATAATTAAATAGATTAAATAAATTAAGCAATAAATAAAAGTGAAATGAATGCGAAATAGGAAAAATAATATAAAACACACGTGTTATAAATAACTGTACAAACTTGTACTCGTATTACAACAAATGTTATTCTAACACTACTGTTTTAATATGCTAATTTATAAGTTCAATTATAAAAGTTACTGGTACAGAATAGGCTGTGATTATGTTATACAAATTAATTTCGACAGGATTACTTTTTTTTCTTTAAATCCTGCGAGTCCTTGTAGATATAAAAGTCTTTGTAACTATATTTTTTCATAAATTCAAGCTTAATGATCTGAAAAGATTTGTAAAAGAAGATTTTTAATTGTCTATTAACTTATTATCGCTTTGTATATAGTAATTGCACGAACTTAAAAAACTACTTACTTGGTTGTGTACACATAAATATTTAAATCGGTTTTCATGGAAACTGTGACTATATTCACATAACCAACCTTATATTTATAGAGCCATCGAAAACAAAAAAAATGAATTAGAAAAAACTTGGGGTTAGTACTTTAGCCACTTCCACATAAAATAACATTATTTGACATTTTCATTGTAAACAAAGTTTATAACTCCAAAATGATTTTGCATTACATAAAATCAAAATTTTACATAAAACTACGGAAATTGTTGAAAATATTTTCCGTTTAATTTCAAACGTTCAGATTGAATGTCAAGTATAATAGTAATGTCATGATATGGAAGTAGCTAAGATTCTAGCCCAAAACAATCTCTGCTCTAATTATCATTTTTCTCGATGGCTCATTATTATGTTAAATAATTTATTAAAAACGTCCACCACAAATAAAACTTACAAATCTACTATAATTGTCAAATCTTCTTTCGAAATCGGATGATATCATCATCGTTTTCAATATTTTCTCTAATCTCTTATACCTAATTTGGAACGACCGTATTTTTTTTTATATATAAATAATTAAGACGTATAGTGCAATCGTGGTGATGCGTTGGTACGCCTGATATGCTATCGCCATTTCTAACTCGAACTCCGAACATTTTCAAAATTACATTTGATAGGCAAAGAGCAAAGAGGCGGTACCTAAAGCATCATTCACCAGAATCACTTGATTAATGTATACACCTGTCTATATGAATATTGTATAAAAATGTACCCAGAGTATTTATAAAAAGTATTTTATCTTTATTTTTAATAAAAAAAAAAACGAAAATCATCGGTATGTTCTATACATCGTAGTTTTATTTAATATTTTACTTACTTACCCAAAATATCAATTTCTTATTTTAACTCAACTAGAAGATAAAGAGAGGATGATGGATCGGAACGGGAACACCTTTAAATAGCGATGTAAAACTAGTCGAAGTCCCACCTTCCGCTACTATACAGGGTGTAGCAGATATAAAGGTAAATAAAATAATATCTAATGTTATTTTTATACGAAAATACTGTGTCAGTGATCTGATTTATTCAGGTAGTTTGGATAAATTCGTAGATATCACCATGCGATTAGAATAATAAATACTTTTAGTGGTAGAACGCAATGATTGCAGTATATTCACGTAACAGATATTAAACGTTGTTGTATCAGGCCCGGATTGAATAATTTTTAGGCACTACATTTTATTTTTTCTCACTGATAAAAGTAGTTTTCTGCGAATTTATTCTATAAATGTCGTATAGGTCATACCTAACCAAACTTTATTCTCAAAATTGTTACATCCTATATATATGTAGTAGTTCGATACAAGCGGCCATATTAGCATTGCGCCCCTATTTAAATATGTGGATGGGCTAACCTCGTATAAATAAAGTAGGTATTGTTTCAGGAAATTGATTTATCACAAAAGTAGATATAGACTAAGCATTATAATAAATATAAATGTGAATTCAAATTTAGCGTCAGATATTTACACCTCTTGTGGTATTGTGATTTTTTGTAATTAGTTTAAGGTAAGTATAGTTGTTGTGAATATTAGGGGAAGCTGTTGAGAAACTCTGTAATCCATAAAATATTTAACCGGTGCCCCTGTCGGTGTTGCAAGTAAGTAATCATTTAAGAAAATCAATCCACCCCTTACAATATCCATTCTTACAAAAAAAAATTATTATTAAACGATTATTAAATTTTATTTAAATGGGGAGTATTCCCCCTCTCCCCTTCATTTATTGATGTTGCTAAAACATAATTTAATTGTTTCCATTATTTTTTAAAAAATTAATTATTTTTGTCTTCGCTGCCTTATTCGCCCCCCCACAGGGGCAGAGAGGGAGAGGGGGCGCTGTCTGTTTTTGTGTATTTCTAAAAAAAATCAATTACGAAAAAAAAAAAAACAATTTATTTCAAAAACTTATTGGTTAAATTATTAGATCTTTTTTATCTTTTTTTTTTCATGATTTTTCTACAAAAAAAATAATTTATTATTTTGAAAAATATATTTCTCATTTCATCTCCCTTCTTTTTCTTTATTTATTGAAATCTTTTTTTAATCTGCCTCTTCTCTTGTCATTTTGCAGCACTACTAAAAAATAATTTAATAAAAATTTAAAAAAAATCAATTGATCCCTTTCAAAGAGTTACTTTACTATTACATAGTTTTTTGTATCTCTTTTACCTCTATTTCACAATTTTGCAAAAAAAAAATATAATTTAACGGTTCTAAAAAAAAAAAAATTCGTCTTTTCAATAAAACTTGTAATTTTCAATTTTTGTTTTGATCCCCTTCTAAACCGTGATTTTACAAAAAAAAAATCAATAAAAAAAATATAAAAATTAAAATTTATAAAATTACATAAAAATATTTATTTTATTATATTTTATTAAAAAATAATTTAGCTATTTGAAAGTATACATCCCGCCTTTTAAATAAAACTTGTACGAAATCTTTAATTTTTTTTGTTCCACTTCCAAAGCGTTATTTTACAAAAAAAAAAAATTTAAAAATCAGAAAAAATAGAAAATATAAAAATTAAATTTTACCTTTCGCATTTCGTGATATTACTAAAAAATGATTTAGCTATTTAAAAAAAAAGTATCCCGCCTTTTAAAGAAAACTTGTATACAATATTTCATTTTCCCCTTCCAAATATTGCAATTTTTTTTTTAAATCAATAAAAAATATAAAAACAAAATTTTCCCTTCGCATTTCGTCATATTGCTATAAAATAATTTAATTATTAAAAAATAACTGGTTTTTGTAATTTTTTTCCTTCTATGTCGCGGTGTGGATTTAAAATTAATTTAATTGTTAAGGACAAGAATTACTTTACCCATTTTCTTTTAAAAAAACTATGACTTTTTTAAAACTGTTTAAAAAAATCGTTCAAAGAAGTTTAAGAAAAATAAAAAATTACAAATAAGACCCTGCTTCGTTATTAAGCTTCTTGTATGCTCTCTCCCCTCCCATCATTTCGGCATATTGCCAAAAAATCAATTTAATTACTTCAACAAATTTAATAATAAGAATACCATATCTTACATTTTTTTTTAAATAATTTAATCAGTATAGACTTCTGTACTTTGCAGCGTTACTAGAAAACTAATTTAATCGTAAAAAAATCCCTTATACCTCCCCTATTTTCAAAAAAATTGAATTGAATACTTAAAACTGTTTTATCAATCGATTTTACTAAAAAAAATCAATAAAAATTGAATATTGAGCTTCTTAATTATTTCAACCTCTTTATATTACTACGGCAATGACAACTAACATCTGTTAAATCGAAAAAACGCGGGAATTTTGAAACTATCCACAATAACGAATTTCAGTTCCTTAAACACCAATTTGACAACGAATAAAATCTTCGTGGATTTTTCGCATAGCAACACAAATTCTAAAAACGCGAAGTTGATGATTAAGCAGCAAAGTTTAAACACAAAAATATGTAATAGATTTAACTATGACAGCACCAAATATTTTTAGGGCGCAATTCCGCAAAAATATGACTCTTCCAGCACACATAATAAAACTCGAATTTATAACTCTCCAATGCGGTATTTGTTCTTTTAAATTATAACACCTTCCAGACACATCTTTACCTGCAGCATCTCGGCAGTATTTGTGAACAATTATTCACTATTACATGTATGTAGTAGAATTTATTATGTTATGAGTTATGTGCTTTTCCTTGCTTCAATCTGAATAATATTCAACTTAAATGTCTATCCAAGCAACATATTTCCTCAACTTGTAACGCGTATGCACGTTTTTTATCTTTCTGTATAGGTACAAGTAAATACAAAGAATTATTTTCTTTTTTTACTAATTTGTAATTCTTTCAACATATATTATCAGTATACTCACGTTTAATAATACCTATGTGTTTGCTTTTTGATGTTAACAATAAGTAAGATGTATACTTAGCACATTGCAGAACATTGTTATATGCATATAGCTATATATGATACGGAGAAATGTTTACTCAATAGCAGACGACTAAAATTTTGTATGATGTTATGGCATTTTAATACGCAGCGCTTATAAAAACGTGCATATATGTGAATTATTATCTCTGGCAAATATGAAATGTTAGTTAATATCTACTAATTATCTACCACGGTAAATTCTTTTAAAGATTTCACAAACGTATCTTTAAAAAAATAAAAGTTTAAGATGAACACGAATATTTTATTTCCGTTCTAATAGTGTAGGAGAATTGTAGTTTTTAACTTGCCCTATTTTGATAGTTCTATATATGATGCGTATAAAGTTATTATTAAAATCACATTGATATTCTTATTATACTTCCATCCACCATGACGTTTTATAGTCAGCAAATCACTGCCTGCGTCTGCTAAGTGTGTAGCACTAGAACGTCTGAAGCAATGTCCAGTATAAAGCTCTGAATTGGGCAATTTTAGAAAATCAGCTATTAATTTAGGCATTTTGCCAATCGTATTAATTCCAATCGGGCACGATATACAATAACCATTGCGATATGTAAGGAAGAATCTTGAATGATTAATATTTTTATGACATATTTTTTAATTAAAGTAATCCATCTTTCATCCGTAATTGCAAAAAACTCTTACGATATTATTTTTTGTTTTAGGTACTGTCACCAAAATAATATCACTCTTAAATTCTAAATCATGTATGGACATATTTGTTAATTCATCTCGTCTACAGGCACCTGTGTAACCCATTATTAAAACGATCTAAAATTAAATCCATTACATAAAAATTACATTTTTGCAAATAATATCGTACCTTTATTGCTAAATACAATGCGTCAGAACCTTCTTCTATAAATTATTAATATCTTCAATGCATAAAATTTTAGATTTCTTAGCCTCGTATCCCTCAGAGAATCGTTTAAAATAGGCTTGTAATTTAATATATTTGATATGTCTGTATTTTATAAATGGAAAAGCAAGAACGAAGCATGGAATACATAGACCATAAGGTAGAAGATTTCTTATTTTTACCTTGTAATTCAAATTGCCAATAAATGTTTTCAGATATTGTGTTGACATTATTCTGTACAGCCCATAGTTCAAATTGATGGTAGCATTTTTCATATACTGCTTTTGATTTTTTCGGTATAAATTTATGACGGCGTTATCGCAATTTCACGCAGTTGTGGTGGCGTACAAGATAAATTTGTCTCAGTATCACTCATTTTTTACAGTTTACAGAGACTATATTATGAAATATATTGTTATAAACAATTTAAATAGCCGAATTTGAATTTTGAATTCGTCAAATGTTCATCGTATTGTCAATGTGACCAACTTCATATAAATAAAATACTCAACATTTTTAATGAGATTTTTATTAAGTATTATTATCAATTTATAATGCAAATAGAAAAATAGTATAAAGGACTCGTTTCATAAGGCTTTTGTCGCACTCGTTCATTAGAAAACTCGCCTGCGGCTCGTTTTCTAAACTTGAACTCGTGCGACAAAATCATGCCTTATGAAACTCGTACTTTAATATACTATTAAACGACAATTTATGTTAATAATTATGTGATAGCATTTCGAAATTTCTCTTAAATATCCCACTCAATGCGAAAAATTACCAAGAAAAAATGATTTTTACTAAAAATAAATACCTAAATTTTTTAGTGTGTGCCTTTTCGATTGGGGTATACCGCATGAATCGCTTTTAGGTCCAATATTACTTATTTTAAGAGTACATATACACATGAAACCCCTACTTTCTTTCTACCGTATTTACCCAAATTGTAAACCGTGGTACATTGTGAAATATCAGCATATCATTTTATATACACTTACTTACGTATGTAAATACATACATAAGACAACCTTAATTTGTAGAATGAATAATTAATTTTCGAACATGCGGACGCAAATATTTGATTTAATTTCTTTCTCCATCACAATCGTATTTGCCGAGAACAATCTAGTATAATGGGACTAGAAGTGTTTGTTCTTACATCTCTAGTATTTGCACAGATTTATATCTGTAATGCCGGAGGTGTTTTTTATTTTATTTTATTTTTTTTTTTTTTGTTAGCGTGGTATATTTGAATTACTCGAGTTTCGCATGCATGTTGTATATGTACGATACGCGTGTTGGTTAAAGGCTGTTATCTTTTTCGTTTCATCACTACTTACTTATGTATGTCGCTTATCTGCAAGGGGTCTCTCTCTCAATTCGATTGTCGTATCTGCATGTAAGTACGGTTTTTTCTAGTACTTACATATTTATAGGTGTGATACGAATTTTGTTTCTGTCCAATCACTGTCGGCGTATTATCAGGATGGCCACCATCTTTGAATTTTCAAAAGCAAGCGTTAAATAATTACGAAGGCCGACATCAGCAAATTACATGTTAATATTTTTGCCTGTTTATTAAATACATCGAAAATAAGTCAAATTAAAAAAAAAAAAACTAAGAAACTATTATTCTGAAAGAACATTTATATTGGACATTTTCGAAGACTTTTAATAGTTTGTTCCTGATTTGTATCGCTTAATACCTAGTTTAATACAAAAAGCCAAGAGGCTGCATTGTTTTCGGAGACTCCATGTTAGACAGCTCCCCTACAAAGAAAATACCTGGTCTAGTAAGTGAACATCAATATTTGAAATATTATGGGTGTATTTAGGATATCTGCTTTAATTCCCCTTTGTATTTCATTTTTTTTTTGAGGTTTTTATTCATTGCAAATAAGTGTAGGTATCTAATCATTGTTACATTCTTCATGAATGTAGAATAAGTCTTAAAATGTTATTTGTATATGTAACTTATTCAATGTTTTTCTTATTTCTTTCGATTTACAATATTTTACTTGTTAGAAGAAAATGTGTAAAGGAGTTGACAGCATTAAGACCTTACTATAAAAGATATGACTTGTTAATACTGCATAGGTTATCACTGCGCATTTGGTAAATTACCAACAATGATAAATACTAATGTAGTTCTCTATAGACTAAAACACATTACTATTAGAAAAAACTAGTGAACGTTAGATATCTGAAACATAAATATTTAGATAGGTTAGGCAAATAATGTACAGAGTGTTTGCTAGGAAAAACTCATTTTTATTTGATTAACTTGGAATTTAGGCATATTTTTAGCAATCTTTTTACAAGAAATACTAATACTTCGAAAACTATTAAGAATAGGTATACCAAACATTAATATCAATCGATGTAGAATTTTGCGCTGCATTCAATGCTGTAGTAAAAAATACCATGATACATTTGAAAGAAAAAATAAATAAAAAGGCGTTTCGAACAGCCTGTATGTGATCAGTATTATTGCTATAACACTTATAGCTACGTCCTTGTATTTACATCGACTTTAGTAGCACCACTAAATATCTGCTATCTCATGAAATATTTGATCTTATTTGAAAGAGTGCAAATGTCTAAAAAACGTCGAGTTTAGGAATAGGGAACCTTCATATAAACTAGTTTCAAATGACTCGCCAAATTCATTAGATCGATAAAAATTATACCATTCCATTTAAAATAAGAAAGTTGATATCAACACCCTGTATACCGAAAGTGCTATAATGTGGAAAATATTTTCCTTAAATAGTCTATCTAATAGATCTACATTTTGAAGAATAGTTAATTATCTCGTAAAAGAGTTGAGTTAGGCATAAGAAACCTATCACCAACTTGTCTTTATTTAGTCTGTACTATCAAAATATGTTATAATAAATTGTGTTTTTTTATAACTTTGGTGTGTAACTTTTCTTTGAGTCAACCATGTATACTTCAAAATAATTTTGAAATGTGGTCCTTCTGAACCTGTATAACCTTAACAAAAAAAAATTGAAAATATATAATATATAATACACAACATAATTGAATGTGATGGCCCACCTGTATATAAGAAACAACAAAACTCAGTTTATTAGCATACATTAATATTACTTCGATTATTTTATTATGTATTTCGTAACTAAACAAAAAAAAATACTTGTATTTATTATGCAAATGCACCACCATTAAAATTTACCTAAATGATATTAAACTAATGATAATGTAATTCTAGTTCCAAGAAAATAACGTATGCGTGTGTATTAAGACAATTCTATACAAATATTATGCAGCTAGCGTATAAGAAATCGCAAAAAATCAAAAGAAATATGCCGCAAATATACTCGCCTAGGCCTCGGTGTCTACATATACACACATCGGCTCGACTATGTGATGCTTAACGAATATTTTTTCTTATCGGCTACATTTTGCTCAACGATTCTTTTTCCTTATCGACTAAAAAGAATCGGTATCTGTATGAACGATATTTGAATCGTTTAGCAAAAGAATCAGAATCGTTAAGAAAAAGTTCCGATTTTTCTTAGCGTAGTGACTACATATCCGTTTACGCTTATTGAATACTTTTTGGATCCGATTGCCCCATCATTATTAAATAGATCACAGTAGGGCCATGTCTCAGTTTCAAAATCAAATTTCTACTAGAAGTTCAAAAAAATCTATGTCTAATGTCCCAGTTCGGTGGGACACCTGTATAGTGATGTTATTTTTTTTCGTAGAATTTAAAAATTGAATAATATATAGGCTGTTCCATTTAAAATAACGAAGTAAGCATAGCAGTTTTCCTACTTTTGGAACACCTTGCATAGTCAAAAATATTTCCAGGTTATGCAGTATGAATCCTGTAAAACTTTTTCCTAAAAGCAAAAATAGAGCTGTAATCAAAGACCCAGTCTACGCTCGGACACCTGTACAATTGACATTACGCACACGTCATTATGCGAGATGCATAGATCTTTGACTTAGAACCGTTTTACACGTACGAGAATTTTTACATAAATCATACCAAAAATTATCTCGAAAATTTTGGTGAGAATTTTTCTAAGAAATTTTGTCGCTACACTCTCAGGTCGTTTTACACAGGAATAAGGTTACTTCCATTTGCACTTCTAAGTTGTAACCTAAATCTAAACAATTATGATCCATATTTTGCTGGTTTATCGGTTAACTGCTATTTATTTAGGATGTCTATGCTTACAACAACAAATATCGTGAAAATTCAGGTTAAAATTTATTCCTGTGTAAAATGACCTCAAAGTGTCGCGATAAAAATTCTTACGAAAATTATCACCAAAATTTTCGAGATAATTTTTGTTATGATTTCTGTAAAAATTCTCGTACGTGTAAAACGACTCTTATAGTTATTATTTGCAGTGATTCACAACAATTTTATCCGTTTTTTCCTCTTGTTACAGGTAAGACGCGAACAAAAGACAAATACCGCGTCGTCTACACGGACCATCAACGTGTCGAACTCGAAAAGGAGTTCTACTACAGCCGCTACATCACGATACGCAGAAAAGCGGAGTTGGCATCGAATCTGGGCCTGTCCGAGCGCCAAGTGAAGATCTGGTTCCAGAATCGGCGCGCCAAAGAACGCAAACAGGTGAAAAAGCGATCGGAGTTCGCGAAGGACGACACCAGCTCGTTAAACCTGCAACAGCATCAACAGCAGCAGCAGCACAACCATGATCCACAGCGCCGCCGGCCAACACCATCAGCAGATGAGCACGCCGGCCATGCAGTCGGGTACGACGCCCATCATTTGACCTGGGAACAGTTGCGCGGTGAACGCGTGCGGTCGCGACACGGGCCAGGAGGCGTGGAAGAGAGGTGACGTTGATGTTTTTCATTTGTGATTGCGAAAATACCGGTTTTCGAATGCCGACGACGACGCATTAAAAAAAACAAAGTGATTTAGGTATAGAGATATGTACTTAAATGTCATCGGAGTATCTTTTGATACATGCGTTAATAACGTGCAATAGTTTCTGAACTGGGCTATGTGCTAATAAGTTTCTTCAGAGCTAACATGGTCCCATTATTCTCACGTGATAAACTAATAAGGCGGTTCAGTTTTAGGTGATGTCAGCAAAAAAAAATGTATGTTTACTGTTATACCAAAGACGGTTCGGTCTTAAGCGCTATTCAATAAAATAATAAGTAGGGGAAGGTGGGGCAAGATGGGAACATTAAGCTTTAGAACACTGCATCAACATTGCAAATTGATATACAAGGTTCTAAGTACGCTTGTTATAATCTTTAAACATTCACCTGCTGATGGATGAATTTACAATTTTTCGATGGGTACTCTTGATGTTGTGAGAAAATTTTGAAAAGAAATGTGTAAATACACCATCTTGCCCACATGGGGGGCAGATGGGGTTCCAGGTAAGTTAATAATGGGTGGTACCATAAATCTAGGTAATAGGTAAAAAAAAATAGATTCTTAAAATATTCTTAAAAACATGCAGGAACAAAGCTTAAACTCTTTAAAGCGGAACTACTTAAAATAAAAAAAAAATACAATAACGATAAGAATATTAAACGTAATCTTCACAATTGTAACAATAGAAGACGAACCCATCCACGTTAGTCGCACAGCCTCCATGTACCCAACCTCGCCATCCATGGCATTGTATCAATACTTCCCCTTACAAATTAACATTGAGCGTCATCTTCCTCAACAGAAGAATTGATTATTTCCTTGACGTTTTCTAAAATCTATTTCTTTGCTTTCTTACAAATTCGGCTTCTTGATCTTTTCTGTTTTCTTCTTTGTCATTTTTTTTTCCTTTAACTCTTCCTCAGCACTTCTAGTTGCCTTAGGGATTCCCCAGACTTCTATTTTCTTGTAGCAGATTTTTATCCGTAGTGCTTGTAAGGATTGTTGTCTTTCCCTTGTTACGCTTTGAGTGAACCTGTACTTTATTCCTAACATGAGAAATAGGCATTATGTCTTCGAGAAAGAATAATGGATATCCGGATAACGATCAGACTGAAGAGTGAGATAATGATGTTCCCATGTTGCCCCATACCAATAGCCCCATCTTGCCTCTTTGGGGCATTTTCTGGTTAGTTATATTAACATATTTAATATTTGAAATAAACAAATAACGCACTATAGAAAATACATGCAATACATGTCAATTTTAGCACCAAAAAAGTGTAGTTGTAAATAATTACTTATGCTTCGATATGGCCGTTAACTCACCATAAAAATAATAACGAAATCTGGAATTGCAAAGTTCACGCACAAACAGCAATACCTTTGTTATTACGACTAGTAAAGTTTCCTACATTACAACAAACATAAAACAGCACTTGTTAATATTAGGACTGCTATTATTTGACAGATGCTTACTGCCGTTTTCTAGATAAGACGATGTCCCCATCATGCCTCGTGGCCCCATCTCGCCCCACCTTCCCCTAAATACAGACTGTTTCAAAATGAATTACATCTAGGTGGTCCAACTTTAACAGGATGTAAAGGAACTTCATCGTGATTGTTTGGGTTATTTATAGATCATGTTGGGTAATTTTGTTTATTTACAAACCCGCTTAAGTGGAACCATGCTTTATCATTAAAAAAAAACTTAAATCAAGAATTCCGTTATTATTTAAATTATCTTTAAAAAAATTGTCATAATTTATCCTACTAGCGTGATCTCTGAATAAGATCTGATGAACAACTGACACTTTGTATGGATATATATGCAAACGACGCTTCAAAATTCTATGTATGTCTAAAATTGTAAAAATATTTTTACATTTGTAATAATTAATTATTTGTGCAAAACCTTGTTGTTGCCGCCATCTAATAGCGCTCGCGTTCATTTCTTTAAGTTTAGCGAATTTCGTATGTGTTTACCAGTGTTGCCAATTTAGCGGATTTCCCGCTAGTTTAAGCTTAATTAACATTGCATTTGGCGGTAGAACTGCACGTTTAGCTGTTGGCGGATTTTTTAGCGGAAAACTAGCAAAACCAGCTTAAATTCCAGTGGATTTTTGTAATAATATACATTATACCAAAATTTTGATATGGATTGTAACATTTAACATCGTCATATAATGATTTAATACACTGGTAAATTCTTTGCAGTGACTAATAACTAATAACAACAAACCAATGTTGAATGCACTTGCAAGTCAATCAAAGTTCGTTCGAATTCATTTGAATTTAGCGCCTATTTTGTCTAAAATCAACTCAACTAGATTTAAGAATTGAAATCAGGGAAACATGTTCTTTCCGTTAATGTATACACATATAAATCACCAAATCAGTAACTTTCATTTGGAACTACTGCCATATTCATTGTAAGTATATCAAAAATTAAGTGATTGTGTTTTCCACACGATCTTTTTTCCAATTGGCATGGGAAATTGGCAGTACATACAAAAGTTTAAGAATGGAGTTAAAACTGGTTCTAATATTTGACGGATTTTTTTCATCTGGCGAAATTTCAAGCGTCACCTAACGGATTAAATTTTTATATGTTGGCAACACTGGTGTTTACAAAGTATTTTCGTGTCGTTTTTCTAGAAAATCTACAAACACGTATAATATCTAACTCTCCGATCAACCTAAAACTTGAACCGCCTTATCCAGAAATATATGTATTTACCATGATCAATGGAAAATGTCTGAAGTTGGTATTATAAAAAAAAAACATCTCGATGGATTAACTTATAGTTTATATTTACTTTCGAAGATTGACTGCATCTCTTCTTGACGTTTTTACAAACATAACCAATAAAACGAAACAAAAATCTGATGAGCCAACTGCACAGTGAGGCCAACTTAAGTTTTTTATTGCCAACCTCAAACATTTTACTTTGATTACTCTCTACTTTTGGAATGACGTTAAGTTGACGAAAAAAATGACTTCCCAGTGACGTGAATTATAGACCTATTTCTACGCACTTTATCTATGAAAAACTAGATAATTGCCATTCATCTTCAATCCAGTGCGCCATCTAAAGGTACTACACGAGATTACCTATTCTAGGTATTAGATTAGAAAATTGAAAGAAATGTAAATATTTATTTTATGCATCTCTGTTTCGCTATTATATAATAGCTATAATCTTACACCAATTCAGACCACTAAAGAATACGAAATATTCGTTTATAAACACGTGCTACCCTTCTAACTATCTTAACTATCATGTCGTAACCTATCTTAATTTTTTAGCAGCATTACTAAAAAAAAATCCCACCATTCGACCGACTAATTATCCCTAATATCTGTTTCGTGTCGCAGCTAATTTAACCCCTTAGCTGATACACCGCTATCCACCCCACCACATTCACAATACGAATCATTAACCCTCCCAGTTCTACATAAATATTATTTAAAATCATCGTGACCCGTTATTAACCTGATACGACAAACTAACCCTTATTTCCTTTGCTATTTTATATAAAAGAGGGAGAAAGGAGGCAAGGATATAATGAAATATTTATAAAAAGGAGACGTCATTAGCACGTTAGTAAATATGTCGTTAAATTTTTATAAAAAATGACGAATTTAGACCACTTATTATGGTCATGTGACCAATTATTAACGTGAAAATCACGTGACCATGTTACTTGCCCACATAGCCAAATTTAAATTTCCCGCCATTATTCTTAGTAACTTCAACGTTAAAATATAACATTACCTACTATTTTGCATTACATTTATAGTTATTTTACTGCCTTTACGTTGAAGTTACTAAAAATAGTGGCGGTAAATTTAAATTTGGCTATTAGGGTAGATTGTTACTAATGTTTTTAAACTACATATTCCATTTCTGGTAATATTTTTTCCCTCATTTCAAACATCAATTTACATTAAATAAACGCACGCTATTACTATTTTATTCTTGTTTAACTTTCAGAACCATCTTCAATGTTTTTGGTTGTATTTTAGTGCATACATAAAAAACGTTAGTAACAACCACGCTATAGAACTAAATTATTGAATCACCAATCATATATTTTGCGTGACCCCAATTTATCAAAGCAACTTCATATGTGCTGTATATTATTTATTATTATCCGTGCAATTTAAAGGATTAAGTGCAAATATAAACTATTACGTGTTGGAATTAAACACTTATAGATATACGTTCACAAAATATAGTTAAGTATATTAAATTGCTAGTATTATATCGTTAAATATGTTAAATATTGTTGTCGCTTTGGTGTGATAGGTATTAAAAACAACGTAGCTTTAAGAAGTTTTTTTGTTTTTTCTTGTCAAAATCGAATCTCTTTTTAACTAGTTGTACATTTGAAACCTATTATAAAATAAATCCCACTAAATTTGACATATATATTTTGTAATTGCTAAGCTAATTAAAAACATAATCAAATGTACCCATGCAATACACCCAGAGCGAGATTATTTTGTCTTTTAATGACTATGTACTAATCTAAATAAATTATTCTTTTAAATAGTTCCAATCCCTTTGGAACTATTTCAGGTACTTATTCAGAAAAAAAAAATCCAAAGGCAGGGAGGCAACGTGAAGTGAGCATTGATCTATTGATGACATTATTGCCAAATTTAAATTTCCCGCCAGTATTTTTAGTAACTTCAACGTAAAGGCATTAAAATAACTATTGATGTAATACAAAATAGTATGTAATTTTATATTCGAACGTTGAAATTACTAAGGATAATTGTGGGCAATTTAAATTTGGCTATGTGGGTAATAATAGATGACATTTGTACATTCGACCCAATCTGAGCCCATTTATAGGATAATCGCTAAATTATTAGTATTAAATTTCAATTAAACTATTAATAAACACTTTTAAAACGACGCTAACTTGACAGTTCTCAAAAAATATTTGACAGATTAACCTTACTATCTATTATGTCACTCACAGATATGTCTTTATTATTTTTAGACTTTTAGTTAAAATTGGACTGGCTGGGAAAAAAAAATAGTACTCAAACCACGTGAAGAAAGTGCTATTGCAGGCCTTGGGCAATTACAATTTGTAATATTTACCCGCGGCCTGTAATAAAGCACTTTCCTGCCTTGGTTTGAAATATACGATTACCTACCTGCTAAATTGATGACTGCATATTTGTCGTGCATACAATTCATGTCATTTTGAGTCGTTCACACTTGCAAAACTTGTTTGTTGCGATCAATTTGCAGAGATTTGTTGCAACTCAGAACAAGGCTTAACAGCCTTATTAGCTATGTTTTTAGAATAATAATAATAAAGGTGTCTAACACTTTTTTTTAGGGAATGTGATGAGAGGTTGACAGATAGTACCTATATTTAACGTATTGATCATATTGTTATTTATTAAGATTAAATAATAAAAATAAACGTATTAGTACTATTATTATCATTAATTTTCTGTACATACAATAATTTATTTATTTCTTATTAAAATTTGCACATAAAATCTTATAAATAATCACGTTTCGATGATTTAAATGTTATATTATACCGTTTTTGTCCGTATATACATCTCAATTTTATTATTATCATTATATAAAAAATGCACAGATTTGCAAACCAAATGCAGACAAACTTGCTTAGTGCCTTCTACATAATGTACTGTTTGCATACGTCGCAGCTTTTGTAAGTATGTATATTTCTTGAAAGGTTTTATTGGGTGTCAGTATTATTAGCTGATGGATATTACGCTAGGAAAGATCTTTGACGAATATTTGACGGAGAACTTTTAATATGTAATATCGAAGCGTTATTATAATTTGTGAAGGTGTAAATAAATTATTTATCTTTTCCTGCTTGTTTTTTATTTTTTCTATTTTGTACCTATACATTCCAAAACTTAAAAAATACATAATAAGTTTGAATATAATACATTTGTACATAATTAAATTATGGCATAAATGTAGAATATTAGTTTTTAAGAAGTTGGTAACACAGATTATTAAGTTGTCAAGCGAGTAAGAAATAAACGTGAAAATACCTTTTTGTATGTGTACTTTTATTATAAAACCCACGAAAGACAACATAAATAACATTTATTTAAAAAAAAGTTAATTGAGTATAAGGCGATGTGTTCTCAAACGAGCTTTATAAAATTATTTTTTTTTTCTGGTTTGCATGTAGGTAAGTACTACGATTTTACCTACATTAGTTGTTTTTTTTCCATATTTATTAGAAGATTCTAAAATTATCGTCATCTCTAAATGATGTAGCGATAATCTAAAATATATACCTACTTAGGTAGAGAAAAAAAAAATCAAGCTTAGAGTAAGGAGATATATCCTAAGCCGTGTAGAATTTCAAATTGTATAACTGATAAGGACCTTTATAGATAGTACCGAAAGAGGATTAAGGTATTTTAGTTGTTCAACTTTGATAATAATTGTACCGCCTTTGCAGGATAAACCTCAGGTAAGGATGTAGAAGAGTAAATATTCAACTACATATTTACGCTAGGGTGCCACTTATTATAATGTTGCATCCGATTCCATACTGGTAATATGTCCACAAGTACAAGAAAAAATGTAATGCCTCCTACAATTATGCATACCAAATTGTGTGTAGAAAGATGTCTACAACGTAAAAAAGTGACCACAAGCAAGGAGTTTGGAACAAGGAACTACTTATTTATGGGATATTCGTACACATGACAGTCAGTGCATGAAATGCAACTTTTTATGTTGCTTTTTTTTATCATTGTATTTTTTAGCTGGTTTTCTAATATATTCCGTGATTCTTCAATTCTTTTATCCGAGCTATTTAAATCTTGATTTAAATTCTCGCTTATAAACGTTTTTATGTGCACAGTAAACACTTGCATTAATTATAGTTATTAGTTATATTGTTGCCACGTATATTTTATAGGTTAAGCGACAATTCTGAATTCAATGGCTCCCTAACGTAATACCTTTTAGTTGTAATATTGTGTGTTATTTGTAATTCTTAGAGGTTCAGACATTTGGCCATCGGTAAAATGTTTTTAAAATATAAAAAAGTACTTACATGTTTTTATAAGTGTGTTTGTTTTAAAGTTCTTGTCGTAATAGTTTAACAAAGGAAACTGTTCCTATTCCAGAAGAGAAGTAATTACCGAAGTAAGAAGTAAGTACACTGATGAAATAAAATTTCTACTGTTTGTTTGCTACAAATCTTATGCTGCTCTGATTATGAATTAGTATAAGAAGTGTAGGTTATGTTTTATTTACATTTGCAATTTCTCATCTCTGAGGGTAATTTTCAAGATACTTTTGACTGTCCTCCGCACACTGTCCTGTCGCTTATGCACTGTTAACTTTAAAACTGAAATTTATATTTTATAGAATCGCAAATAAAGTATTGACGTATGTACCTAGGTACTTTTCGTGTTTCTGTAATTTTATCGGATATCAGACACAAAACACCATCCTAGTTGTGTCAAGTTGTAAGATATTAACTATGATTGAATAGGACGCTTAAAATATCAAAAGCCTGGCAACACCTTCTCATGTGTATAGTCTTTAGATGTGTCGAAAATAATTAGATCAAAAGTGACACGACACCACAAAAATGTACAGCCGCCGACATTAAGCGGCTTGTAGCTTCGAAGCAGGAACAGAAGAACTACCGTTTTCCTGCCTAGACAGGCAAAAATGTCACTAAATGTTGACACATTAGATTCGACATGAGGAATGTGTAATAAATTATCATTAAAATGCTGTGCGACCTTACTAAGATGAACTGGTGTTTCCATATTGCACTTATTATTGATAAATAGATATTAAACTAGAAAGAAAATTACAGAACAGACTTATTTTCAGAAACGTCAAAATACTAAGGTAGGTAAAATGTGTGCCGAACTGTATTGTCAAACTTCCCTAGCGTCAAAATTTCTTTTCCATTTTCGTTTCAAAATTAAGATTTGTCGGCCCAAAAAATAGTGTGTATCACACCGCCAGAAACTCTTTTGCTAATATTCGTACTTGTCGGCCGTACTCATACTGGCAAAAATGCAGTTTCTGGTCTAATGATACAAATAACTATATGTTTAAAATTTTTGGCACATTTTGGAACGGCATTGTGACAAGTAACACAATTATTCCTTACAAAATCATCCCTGCGTTCTAAAACCTTTGGAGGTATTTGCGAATTCATCTTAAAAATAGGTATAATGTCAAACGAATACATTGATAATATGCATAAATCCATGGTGAAGTTTAAAAAAGGGGAATTTTAATGATATGATATATTTACATAACCACACTTGTGTTATTGTCGTTTAGTCTAATCTAAAGTACTATTAATATTCAACTAATATCTTTGATTACATGTTGGATTCTAAGATATTTTAATACATGAATAATACATCATCATGTTTTATGTATACGAAGTACATTTCTCTAACACTGAGAAAAAATTATCGTGGAAATTAAAATAGGTATAGAGGTCTCTTTATATTAATCATTCTACTTAATAATTATTGGAAAGAGGTGAATATGCTGTTTATTATTAAGACTAAAATAATCGGATTTTATCATGATTATAGTAAAAAGTATGATTTGGATTATGCTATCTACGACCAATTGATACACCAATTCAAATATTCTAATACCGAAATCTTGTACAAAATCTCGTATTATATATAGACAATTACGACAATATATAGTGCCATTATCTGAGAAATATCTACTTTTAGACGAATGGAACAAAATGTTGATGCAATCACACATTATCTAATAGATAGATTTTTTTTTTGCATTACTATAATATTGCTATCACATCAATTAGCAATTCTCCATTTCACTGTTTCATGTACCATAACAATTCTACTATACTACAAAACTGGGTCAAGTAAATTGATCATTAAGAATGATTTAAAAGTAATATGAGAATGATAAAAAAGCAATACATCATTATAAAATTCATACTTAAAACATTACTTAAAGAATTAAGAAACAGTGAAAAAGCGATACAATTTTCGTATCGTAAAATTGTTAATGTTATTAAAGACTCAAAAAATTTTAGCGTAATCAAGATAATACGAATCGTATAGCAAAGAAAAGAATGAACAAATAGACACAGGTGAATTTTCGCCATTTAATTTAGAATCCTTCAGTGCACTAAGTACAGAGCATTAATCCGCAATTTATTAATACATTAAGAAAAGGCAATATTGTGTGAATGCAATCTCAAATAATGTGAATAATTAAAACTCTGTAAAATACCTAGTTAACATTCTTCTGCTATGAAATATGGATATCGGTAAAGTTCCAGATTTTCCCATATCCTTAATTTTTTGTTTGCCATGTATGACAGTTGTATGACGTTAATCGATCAGGTAAAAGAAATAATTATAAGGCTTTAAGTTTGTTTACTTTTGTATTAGGAGAAATAATCGTATTAACTTTTAAGAACCATTACAACTGCTTGCAACACAAAAACTTCGTTAGATGTTTCATCCATAGTTAAACTGGTTACATGTTAAAATTTGACAGCCACCAACCACACATACTATTTATATCGCGGTGTCTAAGGTATACAACGTTACGAAAAATAAGTGGTGTCGAAGGTTTACATAATTATATTCCCTCAATAGTTAAAGAGCTTATCCTCATTGTAAAAACATGATAGGCCTCGCCAAAAATACTTCAATTTTTAATTCAATAGCAGTCAATTTTATTTTCTAAAACTTTAAAGCTTGATAACTCATTTCTTTTTGTTTGTGGGCATATCGTATATTATCACAATAAGCCCTTCAATTGCAAAGTTTACCTCGTAGTAGATAAACACTTTTTTTCCGTATAAGTGTTAGAGCAAAAAATATATACTAACAGCTACAATATTGAAAATAAACATATTGATAACGAATTATTCCTTTCTTGAGTTGAAGTTTGACTGTAAAATATAAAGATTAAAATGCAAATGAGTCACTACAGGTAGGTTTGTACATATTTACATACTATTACTACATAGCCTGTTGAAAGAAGAAAATGGGAGAGGATTTCTTATACTGATAATCTTTTACAATCGCTTCCGGATTATGTATTGTATTGTAGTTGTAGTTCAAATTTAGATTATGGTATTATTTTGTCCTGTTAATAGCTTATTTCGTTATTGGATAAACAGTAGATATTTATGTAAAAAAGATATGAGCTCATGAAATGAATCATGTAAGTACAGAGAAAATGTTATTAAAATATCTTATATCATGAGAGAAATGTTTCTTTAATCATTTTTTATAATTAAGCAATATACTATGAGATTCAATATGATTGTCGTAAGAAAAAACTGTTTTCCGGAAAAATTTATCTATACTTATTACCAATTTAATGAGCGAAGTTAGCTACATACAAATTTCATACATTAAATGAATTTTCTTGACATTTAGCGACATTGGCGTGCGTGTTGTAGTATCTTTCGATTATTTATCTTATAATTTTTTCAAATCGTTTATATTTACATCTAATATCACCAACAATAGTATTTCTGAATACTGTAAGAAAATAAGGGAATTTATCTGTGGTAATAGCTCAACAAACAGGTAAAAAATCAATATTAACTTTAACTGAAATAGTTTATTATATTTTATAATTTTATAGGCTTATCATACACTTCAGCGCAATGAGCTGTCAAAAGAAAGTTACATTTTCATCCCTATAAAGTTTCTACGATACAGGAATTATTACCAATAGATCACGATAGGCAATTGGAATATTGACATTGGTTTAATAACAATTTAAGGGACGATGACTTGCTAAACAAATCATTTTTCTCGGATGAAGCCTGGTTTTATCTAACAGACTATATCAATTCACAAAACTATTGTATCTGGTCTGCAGAAAATCCACACGAATTTCGAGAAACGCAATTGCATCCCATAAAAGTTGGAATTTCATTAGCTATGTCCAGGCAACGAATAATAGGGCCAATTTTCTTCGAGGAAACTGTAACAGCTTAACGTTACCAACAGATTTTGGAATTGTTTATTGTAGAGTTACAAGAAAATGAGCTTGAAGCAGGTTATTTCAGCACAATAATGCTCCAGCACATACTGCTCGACAAACCTGCCAATACCTTCAACAGTTTTTTGCTGACAGGTTCGTTAGAGCACAAAGATGGCCACCAAGGTCGCCTGATCTAACCCCATTAGATTACTTCATGTTCGGCTATCTAAAAAATAGGATCTATAGAAACCGCATGCATACCATAGAAGAACTGAGAGATGCAGTTTTGTCACTTAATAATTATACTAATTGTATGTTATAATTTAAAGTAATAAATAAATTTAGTTAAACACCAGTTAGTACTGAATTGTAAAATCATAATTTAGTAAAGTTAAAATAATTACATTTAATTTTTACAAGCAGAAACACCAATCCATAGTCGTTTATATAATGCGAGTTCAAATTTTAGGTTAGGTTTTCCTTATTTATGACAGATCCGTTTACTTTCTTGTGTTCCAACACTGACTTAGTTCAAACCTTCATTACAAACACGCGGCATATACCTACACCCTGTTACTTATCTATAGGAGCGGAATTGACAATCTTTTCGAATCTCATAGTATTCAGTTAAATTCCTTTCTGTGGGTTAAATAAATAATCATTCACATCAGTGTGTCCACTATGCTCGCAGGATATCATCAAAAGCACTCATTTCTAGCAAAATCTTAACTCCTCAGCTTACATATACCTTATATTCTTTCATACAGATTTATTCTTATTTAATTGTATCCCATATTAACACATTGGTTACATCTGTTACATAACCTCAACGAGTTTAACTTTAACAAACGTTTTGGACGCAAATAAAAGACATTTGTTTACACGCCTCCTACGTCGATATACACAGATAAAGGACCAATCGGTGTTAGGGCGGCGATTAGAAAACAATTGTTATCGCCTAATATGTCACCTGTCACTGTTGGGCTTGCGGCCCTTTTGACGATACCCGAATGCGTCCATAAATAATAAATAGGTGTAGGTACACGTATAATGCAAATTTCCTAGACATATTATGTATGTAAATATTTTTTCCCATTGCGGGTAAATATAGATACACCATTTAGGTACATATTTCAAATATGTTTTATGGCTTGATGCGTAATGTGTGCATAGCAGGAATAAACGATGTACTACAGATAAATTTTCCTGTGTAATAATAAATTCGTATAAGGGATGTTGACCCATTGATACAAGATAGTGTTATAAATGTATTAACGTCTTTGATTAGAAAAATATGATCCTTGTGTTAGTTATTTAGTTATATAGATTGCTTATCTACATATTTAAAGTAGCATATCGAAACGATAAAAATTTAAAATGTATTTTATACTAAACTCAAAGTTAATATCACCACAAAAGAAATACATGTAGTATCTATACAAAATACTGTAATTCTATATTAAAAAAAAAATTAAAAAAAAACGTAATTCATTATTTATAATTATTATTATAGCACTAATAATTATTAACAAATATAGCATCCCTAATTCATTCATATTACATATGCGACCAAAAGACTAAAACATTATTTATTTTGTCATAGAACACCATATATATAATGCTTGTGACGAACAAAATGACGAATTCAAAATGTAGGAAGAAAATTAAAAATATGAACAAAAAAAAACATAATTTAAGAAGTATTTGATAATAATTATTAAAAAAAAAACAATGATTTAAACAATAGTTTTAAATGATTTTTGAGATAAATAAAGCTAAAGTAATTAAAAATTGTTAGGAAAGGTTTACGAAAATTGATAAAATTGTTGAAAAACGAAAATAACGTAAATAATTGGAGAAACTGAAAACTATCAATAAAGTTGTGATTAAAAATTACTAAAAAGAGATTAAAGGTTAGGAGAAAAATATTAAGAAGTTAAAGAAAAATAAAAATGTTACAAAAATAATAAAAAAAAAACTAATGTGAAGCCATAAAACACCTATTAGAAAAATGTTAAATATTGTTAAAACAGGAAAAAATGTTACAAAATCAAAAATATTTAAAAAACGCAAAAAATGGAAACAAATTAAAAGTGTTGAAAAACTTAAAAAAAATTACTAAATCAAGATCCGGCATTTGTTTTTGCACAAATGCCCAAAACACGAAAAATGAAGAAATTAAAAAAATCTTAAAAAGAAGTACAAGGTTTTAAGAAAAATTGAAAAATGTTAAAAAAGGTGAAAACCTTGAAAAAATTAAAATTAGAGTAAAACATATGAAAGGAAGCAAACCTGTTGGAAAAGTTAAAAAAAAAATATTTTTTTTTTTTTTTCAGTCGGAAAAATGTAAAAGAAGTAGAAAAAGAAAAACTACTAAAAAGTTAAAAAAAGAGGAAAAATTTGGAAAAAAAATAGAAGAAAAAGCTAAAAAAAATAATTTAGGTTATTTATATACAACCCAATTCTGTGTTGACCTAACACATTTTTTTTTCTCATTCCATAAAATAGAATTAAAGCTCAGATTATCGTTTTTTATTACTTCTCCCCAATACAACCAAGAAAAGATACTATAATTTATATTTTTGTATATTAACCTACCATAAATAGTGAAGTGTCAACGCGATAAAAAAATATTTTGTCACATGTCACAACAAAATGTATCTATAGGTTAACTCTTTACAAACAGATTTATATTAGCAATAAATTGGTACTATCTACCCTTGTTCTATTTAAATTGACAATTGAAAATATTTGTAAAAGTTTCAATAGCCGTTTTCCACAAATATCTAGTAATCCAGTATATTATATTTACTTTTGATTAGGAGGGATACTCACCTGAATAATACCTTCCTGCTAATCTGTTTGTTAGTTCTTTGTTCTGTAGTAGGTAATTACCAGAATATTTACGGCGTCTTTGACAAAATTTAATAGGCTTATCATTTAGGTACAAATCTGTACTCAAATATCGTCCTTACTAATACAAATAAATTGGCAATATAAAGATTCTTAGTTATATTAATTACATCTAGTGATTTTCAATAAATCTTTCTAAAATTTCAAGTGCATAAGATCCACCTACTCAAGCGTTAGAATTTAACATGTTTTGCTGACAAAAATAATTTTATAACAGGTAAAGAGGGGATATTCCCTCGATTTCCTTTAATACAAAAATAATTGGTTTATATTAGCATATAATCCCATATTAGTTAGCACCCATTAATAAGTAATCGAATGTTTGTTTATTATCTTAATACATACATAATCCCCGAATTAACATAAATTTCAGGTTTACACAAGTGTTATAATTGCTGTTGGAAAAAGTAATTTCTCAAACTAATATATATGCAGTAGGTAGAAAGTTTCCCACAGGATATAGTCTTTCTTGCGGATGTTTGTTCTTCTGTTCTGGACTTGCTTGGCAATTACAAATATTTATTATACTAGAAAAAGGTGCACTACATAGGTATGTATATATTATAAGATCCGGTCTTGCATATAGTTGGTAGTTGGTTGCGATTATTTTATTCTCTGCTTTCGGATAAACGCATTTTTTTTTGTAATTTTAACAATCTAGAAATCAAATTTAATATTAATAATAATTATCTCAATAATATTACTAAGAATTTTAACTCTATAACTGAGATAAGTTTGAAAAAAGCTAACAACACAGAGCTGTCAACACATCATTCAGATACGATATACGGCTCACATTTTTTATTTCCAAAGTGTAGACACCTTCAATATTAAAACTAATTATAGAAAACTTCTTCTTTTGTAAATGTAACATCAAACTTTATAAAAATTGTAATTTTAGGTTCGATATTCGATATTGTGTAATTGTTTTGGTAAAAAAATGAAATGTCACGAAAATTTCTCTTTGTGCAATCAAATGTGTTTTTTTTTATGCGAGGTTGGTAATGCTGCTTGTGTTTTGACAGTTCACATTTGACATTTTTGTAGACGTCAAAAAATAAATGCGAATGGAGAGGGCGTTTTACGTAGGCAACTAATCTGAGCAAGTCGTTAGTAGTTGTGATCCGTAATGCACAATTCTTGATACCTAATATTTCGATTTTATTTCATTTAAAGTCCTTTTTTTGTCGACGAATTAAACCATATTTATAAATATTTAAAACTGTGCAGTTTATTGTCGGAATTTAGTTTTAAAAATGTATTTGGAAATAATGGGAGTAACAATACTGTCAAAACTTGACGTATCATGACGTATTTTTACTTCCATGTAAATATTTAGTTAAATTAATAAATACTGTGTTAGCTTCAAATAAATCTACTAACCAAATTATTTGTGTGTGTGTGATTGAATACAGGAATATTTTTAATATTCTTAAATCAAGTAATAATTTAGTAACTGTAACCAAATGCATGAAAAATCCCTAATAGGCAAATTTAAATTTCCCGCCACTATTTTTAGTCAATTCAACGTAAAAGCATTAAAATAACTATTAATGTAGTACAAAGATGGTAGGTAATTTTATGTTTCAACGTTGAAGTTACTAAGAATAATTGCGGGAAATTTAAATTTGGCTATGTGGGATGGTTGAAAACAACAAGATCGTTTTTCCCGTGTATAAGTTTTAAAACCTTCAAACACTATATACAACTGTAAAGTTCCTTGGCTTATAAGTAAATCGGCATTAACTGAAAAGATTCTAGTTATCTCTGAAATTTCTTTAATCTCGCCCGAAAAATATTCAAATTTGTTCATTATTGTTTGTGTATCTAAGACTTATGCACGTGGGTACATGAATAAAACTAAAATACTTCCGCGTAAAAAAGCACTCCGCATGAACACAGGTGCTTGCATTTTCCGTTAAAAGGCAAAAGTTTTAAATCAATGTATACATGCGTGTCCACGCAAATAAATCGAAACGTCCGGCTTTTTTATTTAAAATACTGTTTATAATTCAATAATACTTAAAAGAAACTAAGATACACAGAGATTCAAAATGATTGTCAATTCCGCTCCTATAGATAGTAACAGCGTGTAGGTATATGCCGCGTGTTTGTAATGAAGGTTTGAACTAAGTCAGTGTTGGAACATAAGAAAGTAAACGATCTGTCATAAATAAGGAAAACCTAACTATATTTGAACTCGCATTATATAAACGACTATGATTGATGTTTCTGCTTGTAAAAATGAATGTAATTAATTAACTTTACTAAATATGATTTTACAATTCAGTACTAACTGGTGTTTAACTAAATTTATTTATTACTTTAAATTATAACATACAATTAGTATAATTATTAAGTGACAAAACTGCATCTCTCAGTTCTTCTATGGTATGCATGCAGTTTCTATAGATCCTATTTTTTAGATAGCCGAACATGAAGTAATCTAATGGGGTTAGATCAGGCGATCTTGGTGGCCATCTTTGTGTTTTAACGAACCTGTCAGCAAAAAACTGTTGAGGGTATTGGCAGGTTTGTCGAGCAGTATGTGCTGGAGCATTATCGTGCTGAAAATAACCTGCTTCAAGCTCATTTTCTTGTAACTCTGCAATAAACAATTCCAACATCTGTCGTAACGTTGGCTGTTACAGTTTCCTCGAAGAAAATGGCCCTATTATTCGTTGCCTGGACATAGCTAACCAAACTCCAACTTTTACGGGATGCAAATGCGTTTCTCGAAATTCGTGTGGATTTTCTGCAGACCAGATACAATAGTTTTGTAAATTGATATAGTCTGTTAGATAAAATCAGGCTTCATCCGAGAAAAATGATTTGTTTAGGAAGTTATCGTCCCTTAAATTGTTACTAAACCAATGACAATATTCCAACCGCCTATCGTGATCTAATGGTAATAATTCCTGTGCGGTAGAAACTTTATAGGGATGAAAATGTAACTCTCTTTTGACAGCTCATTGCGCTGAAAAGCCTATAAAATTATAAAATGTAATAAACTATTTCACTTAATGTTAATATTGATTTTTCACCTGTTTGTTGAGCTATTACCACAGATAAACTCCCTTATTTTCTTACAGTATTCAGAAATACTATTGTTGGTGATATTAGATGTAAATATATACGATTTGAAAAAAATTATAAGATAAATAATCGAAAGATACTACAACACGCACGCCAATGTCGCTAAATATCAAGGAAATTCCTTTAATGTATGCAATTTGTATGTAGCTAACTTCGCTCATTAAATTGGTAATAAGTATAGATAAATTTTTCCGAAAAACAGTTTTTTCCTTACGACAATCATTTTGAATCACATGGTACATGCATGTTCACGCAAATAAATCAAAACGTCCGGCTTTTTTATTTAAAATACTGTTTATAATTCAATAATACTTAAAAGCAACTAAAATATGTTGTTACATATGTAACATAATAATAACAATATAATATGTAATGTGTATTGTCTTACTTAAATAGAAGTTATAAAGAGATTATAAAAGATTAATCAAAACTAAGGTGGATTGCATTTAATTACGGTTACTTTTCGTCGAAAAGCATGTACTTAAGAAGAAAATAGTCTTCCGGGCAAAATATCACCCTACTTTCAGTTAAAATAAACATTTTTCTGAGAAAAGGTATTCTTTTCGTTAAACATGATAAAAATCAAAAGTTATAAAACTTTTCATTTAATGCAATCTCTTTTCTCAATGTAGGTACGTTAAGGGAAGCAAATTACTTAAATTAGCATTAAATATGTGCTTATTATTATTTCTACACAATCAATCCATCACGGTAAAACATCGCAGGTAATAGGTTCACCATTTTACATCAGCGATCATTTCACAACTCCCAAACAACATTTAACCTTACAGATTTCACGTCGATATTTACCCGACAAAAGACAGACGACAATAAAAACATGTCACAAGGACCGAGTATAACAATACCGAAAAATTGAATTACAATATTCCACGGAGACCTTCTCCGATACAGTCGTTCCAAAACACGTTTGTCCCTTTTGCCTTTCCGGACGATATTTGCGGACGCTGTATACATCCGTCCTCGAAGTACTCCTTTTAGTCTCCCGGTATTCGGTCGCCATAATCTCCGGGAACTGTAAATAATACACAATTTTACGCTTCAAAGGTGCCGACGGACAAAGCGGGCGTACCGTCTGTTTCGAGCAGGAAAGTTTTGACCGATTTTGACATTGTTATTGAGCCGTTCCGGTCAAAATACATTTGTAATCCCGTTTCACTGAAATTGTCGTCCTATTGTGCACCCGAGACGGGTGTTTCGTGTCGACACCGATCCGTCTTGATTGTTGGTAAACCGTTGACGTATGAATTGAGGTCCCTTTTGTGGGGCGTGACACGTGAAGGCAGTTTTTCTTGCCCCCGTTGTATGAGATTAGCACTTAATCAGGCGTGTTCTTAGCTTTCAAAATAAACCACTGATGTATCGCATGGAGCCTTGAAGAAATTGACTTGTTTTGGTTGTCATTCTGCCGATGACGTCACATCTGTCAGTTCACTGTAAACAGGACAATATAATGCAAATTAGCAGAAGAAATTATGTTAGGTATTGGTAACTTCAAGAACATTAAATTATAAAATATTAGTAGTAAAAGTATCATTTTTAATAAATTAATAAAATATAATAAAAATAAAAGCACCCATCATCATTTCTCGGTTGGCAAAATTAAATGACAAATGGGTGGACAATATACGAGTATATAATAAGAGAAGAGAACATACATAACCTAACTTTACAAGATGTAGCACATTATGAAGTAAATTCCGCGATTTTCGTACGGATTCGATGGTGTTTTACGAGACTACTACAAATTTAATATTATCTTTAACCAATGTGATTTTCTTTGCGTCTAAATATAAACGCTTTTTAGTACTATGTAAAAAGAACAAATATGCGAAGTTTTTTACCGTATAGCTATCGATGCGATTGTTTTTTTGCACTATTGGAACACGATTTTTACTGTAAGGACGCATAGATTTATGAAATATTCCGTATTATGTTTTTTCTTTCTTCAGATAGCGGCTTTTTTTGCACAATTTAATGAAAAAAAGTTACTAATTAAACCATTTTTTTAACGTTTCGACAAATTTTTTTTTATTGTCTTCTTCAGAAAATGCCTTTTATATTAAACATTTAATAACACAACACAAACATTTTAAAATTTACATTTTTTGAATCTAATAACAAAGTTATTTTTGCCCGCATTGCGTTTTACTGTCACCTGTCATGTTGTTTCACTGTTGATGTAATTTTGTATTGTTATGAAGCCGCTCAATTCCATATTCCGTATTATATCTATCCACGATTTTTCATAAAAATATTACATTTTTAAAATGGTTTCACATTAAAATAGCAACATTTTTATGTAAATTATCGCAAAATAAGCACTTTTTTACAGTAATTGTCGATAGAAATTGCGATTTTGAAGAAAATTTTAATATAGTTTATCATTTTAACCTACATTTTTAACTAGAATTAACTAGAATAATTTTTAGTTAAAATTGCCATTTTTAACTTCATTTTGAACTAAAAATTGATAGGTGTTTTTTTATTAAATTTGCTGTTTTTTTTTATATTTTTAGTGGCACTTTCTACTAGAATTCGACATTTTTGATTAAAATAATAACATTTTTGACTAAAAAATACGTTTTTAACTAGAATTTATATTTTTTTTAGTAAAACTTGTCATTTTACCTACATTTTTGATTAAAAATTGATATTCTTTAATTATATTTGTTGTTTTTTTACTTTTTTTTTTATTAAAAATGCTTTTTTACAAGCATTCGTCGTTTTTTACTACATTTTTTACTAAAATTCCTCATTTTAGCTAAAATTTGTCTTTTTAACCTTTGAGTTAGCAATAATAAGTCAATAATTCAATAACCAATGAGACAATTATTGCGTTTAGGTTGTAAAAATACTTCAGACCACTGGTTTTAGTTCTGTATTTATTGAACTCAGTAATAAAAAAATGTGTTACATGTTCTTATCATGTGGGCAACAATAAGTAAGCAACAACATACATGCACGCACTGTTTACAACTGACAGAAAAAAAAATCTCTACATGTAAGTATTGCCAACTTTTTGATCATTACAAAAACTAAAATTATCAACTACAATTTGAGACAATTAGAGGTAAACTGCTTGTCAGCAAATATCAATGATTACGCATTTTATTAATTAATTGAAACACGATTAATCAATGAATATTTAATAACCTCATAATGGTCATAACCCATCTCATAACCTAATATTCAATCTGTCAAATCGATACGTAGGTAAACCATTGCTTCGTGTCTTATTGTCAAATTTCAGCCAATCTCTTTATTTAAACTCTTAAATTACAACTTCAAAACGTGTCTTATGAAGTTAAATAGAATGTCACAATAGCTCTTGTAACATAAATGTTTGAAAGATATGTTACGACTTTGACAGTTATCTAACAAACACGCAAGTCAAATGTTTTTCTAATTGACTACCAATTTAATTGCCATCGTGTCATCAATAATAGCAGAAACATCACTAGTTACCACTTAACTTGCATCAAAAAAAAAATACAAAATGTCAATTGAATATGCGAAATCGAAAAAATATATCTTTTCGATTTCGTCGCATATAAATGGTCATATTTAAGAAATACATTCTATGTCATTCTGCTGCCTGGATTTGACCCATATATTTTATAGAATGCATCAGTCTATTATACCAGCTATAGGGCTGTATGCTGTATACTGTTTTAATTAACCACAAAACAACATTAAGTATATCTAATCATACCACTGTTTTCAGTAACTTTTTCATTTGTGAGGTTGCTCGCATTGCGTTTTACTGTCACCTGTCATGTTGTTTCACTGTTGATGTAATTTTTGTAATGTTACGAAGCCGCTCAATTTAAAATAAACATTGAAAATAATCAAAACAGATTAACTAATATAAAAAAAAAATCTTTCACGAAAAGTTTTTATAAAACTAATTATTTTAATATACCATTTTTTCGTAGATAAACAACACACAAAATAGAGATCGATTGAAAAAAAAAACACAGCGGAACGTAATATATGAACAACAAGATGTAAACGATTACACAGTTATACAATTTGTCAACGGATGAATCATATTCCTTGCTTGTTGACGGTGAAAATGGATCCCGAAGGATCGCTTTGCGTCAGACCGTTTTTGATTTATACTCTGCTCCATGTCTACTCGTGATTTATATTTACTGGTAACTCGTGTTATGCATAATCAATTCGGTTTCAGCGCTCCCCTGGCATCGATATTCAAAATGTAAATTAATTTACTTATCCAAGGTGTAAGTTTTAGATTTACATAAATTAATCCTTGAAACTGTTTATCTCAATTACGTGTTTATAAGTTGAAAACATATATCAAAAACCCGGATAGGTACTTACTATATATACACAAAAGGTATTTTATAGATGAGAAATGAGAACCTGTGTTCACAGTAGAAAAGTGACTCATACACTATTTCCAAAAAATAAGATGTTCTAAGAAGTAATTCTCAAACAATAACTAATATTTTAAACATCCACAAAGAATGTTTATTTTCAACGTGTAGAAAACTACTTTGTTTTCTTATAATATGATATCGCGCGTATTATAAAAATACGTATCAATCACAAATCTCAAAACTGTTATAAGAGATGTTTATTAGGCGGATAAAATATAAAAGTTCTTCATCAAAGAATTATCAGCTTTAATTTAACGTGTGTGTATTAAAATAGCTACCTCTAAGTTTAACTGAATATATTCAATATAGCCAATAATTATTTATTTAAAATAAAATTTAATGCGCCATCTATAGAATAATAGCTCCAATAAATTCTAATAATTGGTGATATGCGCCATCTATCAACTAATGATTTAAGAACACATCGATAAAGTCGGAATTTATTTTAATTTTGATTGTACGCGCCATCTATCAAATACTAGGCATGTATAATTAACACGTCACAGTTGGTAATGAAGTAATTTCTTCTAGAAAACTGCATTATCGACCATTTTGTGTATACGCCGCATGGTATAATTTGCCTCCATCGGTTTGATCGTTGTTTGATGTTGTGTAAACGCAAAATAGAAGTGGTATGCGTATTTGTTGATTTATTCTAATCGTTTAAAAATGGGAGCCGTCACTTTCGATAAACTATACGACAATTATAACACGCTGTCCGACGCTAAAGAGAAAATCGCACAGGTACGCTGTCAAAATTAATCGTTGTTGAGGTTCGGAACGACGAAATAATAATAACATAAACGGATCTCCTTTGTAGCACTCTCAGGAATACTTGGAAGCTATAGAAGGGACGAAAGGCGATGAGAAAGAAAAAAAACTGGCAGCGCAGATTATTTCGAAATTCTTTAAGCATTTTCCCAGTTTGCAATCGCAAGCGATCGAAGCTATATTTGATATTTGTGAAGATGATGAGACAACCGTGAGTAGCTCTCCGTTATTTTAGTAGTTTTGTAGTAGTAGTAGTGGCTGGTACAGTTTATTTCACATTTGCATTGACAATTTATTAGGAGTTAATGAGACATCTAGGCTGCCCCATTGAACCGAAAATTTTTGAACTTCCAGTAGGTACATGATTTTGAAACTGTTAGAGTATTTATGTCTGACTATCATCTATTTAAGGGAAATATTTTCAACTTTGTTGCACCTTTTTTATATATAGTTGTGCGTTAGCATCATCTTTTTTATTTTGAATGGAATGGTATAATTTTGATTGATCTCGTGAATTTTGCATTTGTCGCTAGTTTACATTAGAATTCCATATACTTACCCACTTTTGAAGTATCTGCAATCTTATTAAATTTTTGACGATTTTAAAAACACAATACCCCAATGTGGATAGTTCTATCACAGATCTACATCATTATTATTGAAATTCTAGTACATTTTGTCCAAAATATCTCAAAACTCTTAGTTTTAGGTAATAATAATATCATTTTCATATAAAATAATTGGTTAGAATGATGTGTTGTCTATTTATTTTTGCATTGTTTGATTTTTATATACGAAATATTTATCATTGGCAGTTTCTTAATTATTAGTAAATTTCATTTAATTTTAGTGTTTATATTAACTATAAGATATTGAAAAGCCATAATTGTTACACGAAAAAAAATTATTTGTTTTTAACTCTTTTACAAATTGTTAGAAAACAAAGCAAAGTAAATGAAAAACACTGAACTCCTATGTCGTAGTCTTAGTAATTACATTCACAGTAGTAAAAACATCTTGATATCTAAGAATATCTTACTAAATGTTTATTTTATTCGAAAAGTGCAGCAAAAAGTCAATATGTTAATATTAACTTTTCAGCACTTGCAAAACACATTTTTCAATGTTTAACTTAGTAAGACCAAGAATAGATAATGGATTATAATAGCTATTATTTCAAGTAACGTATGAACCACCATTAACCCTAATAAAGTTAGGAAACTTCACACGCCATACGATCTGCATTGCGCCATCTGTTGTTGTTACACGGAGCTAGTATTCAGCGGGAAATTCGAACTTGGCATCAGATAAGTTATTAGGTGATACATTTCTTAAAGTTGAATTCACCCCCATTTGATTTGAATGCAATGTATAGTTTTGTGACGCTGTGGAGTAAAATTGCATTTGTTGTAGACAGACATTTTATTTGTGGTTAGAAAGTAGAAATAGTAACGACTGCTCCAAGAGAAAACTCTTAACATAATTATAATTAGTGTATATATAGTTCATTTACGATAACAGACGAGGTACTACGTGAGTTAGTTTGCTATGACTTGACGACCGTGTTGCAAATTTTCTCTTTGCCAAAACGTAAACAAACTGTTAGGTTATTTAACTGTGAAATAATTTTGACAGATGAATAAACAAATTCTTCAAAATAACATTTACCATTAAGATTAGTGATGATTGTTTTTGAAAATCAGTATTTAAAGTATGTTAATCATGATAGGAGTGGAAGAAATAACGAAAAGGCATAAGTGAGTACAATAAATTTAATCAGAATCATTATCGCTTAAAGTGTTCACAGTAACTATTAGTATGCAAGTATCTTCTCTATCTAAAACAATCTCTTTGCTTCACTACTTCTGAATTTCGTTTCCAGTATGTTGTACACCAAGAACTATGTCAAACTTCCAGATTAATTCAATTCAATCTGTTGTATACATCCTTCCGATCTGCCATATTTCATCCATTGTTATATAATAAACTTCCTTTTCTTTGAAAACACTATCTTCCACAATGATGATATGTTCCTCTGAAAAATGTATGTGAAAACCACTTTTGCAAACAATATTTGTATATACTCACTGTTTTTGTACATGTCACAAATTGTGTTTCTAATAGCACATTGACAACTAGTAGAATAATAAATTTTTACAACATTTGTTCCGTGTGCATTTTCGTTTTGGGTTAGTGGATGTAATTCCGTGTTTGCTCATGGATGAAATTTTGCTTGTGGTTGCAACATGAATGTTAGAGCACTTGCTATTCTCCAAAAACGAAATATTGTTAAGAATATGACATTGAAAATATATGAATTTTACACATACTTCTTGCACGAAAGTGAACGGGAATAATGGCCCGTTGTTCTCGCGTTCTGCGTCGAAATACACGATTAACCAAACTATTAACTCTTTTGATTGTTTCCACAACCTTTTGGCAGTTGACAGCAATAACGAAATTGGTGGGAATACATTGGGAAGATGAGACAAGCGTGCGATTTAAAAAACAGTAGGCACCAACATAGTATCTTGAATTGAACATGAGAAAGTTATATGTTAGTTGGTTGTTTTAATAATACGGTATTGCATGGCCCGAAATTGCAAGTAATGACGTACCTCGTCTGTTATAGTAAATAAGTATCTTTCTATAAACAGTATCTCACAAAGAAATCGTGTTCATCCCAAATTTCAAAATTAATAGGACGCCCACGATTAATTCTTGGTCTTCTAACACGCCCAAAATGTTCTATTAATAACGTCTTCATCAAAAAATTCCAGTAAATTCGTTAATATCAGAGTGACATCCGATGTCTCAAACAATTATTTTAAGGTTATGTGACCAGTAGTATAATATGGTTTGAACGTAAAATTCGAACGTGTACTCAAAATCGAATTTAAACCAATACTGAAAAATCACGCATAAGCAGTGTTGCCAATTAATAGAAGATATATTTCACTAGATCGGGATTATAATTCCACCACAAAATCACTAGAATTGGAAAAGGAATTACTTTATAAAGTATTTTAAGAAAAGCGAAAATATTTTATATTATATTATATTTATGTAATTAATAGTTTTTCTAATATAAATCCCCTTTTATTTAATTTTTTATTTATTATAATTCGCACAATATTACTTTTAAAAGCCACAAAGTAAAACACAAAGTATATATTTTATTTTGTCTATTATATATGAACTTAATACAACACTTATTAGGTAGTCGTCAAATATTAATAATTTACAATATACAGTGGAACCTCGTTAAATCGGACCCCGTGAACGCGGATCTCCAGATAACCCGTATCAATTTTGCCGATTTTTTTTTAGAAATGGGCGTTGTATCAAATAGTTTTGTCCTTAATGTTTAAAATGAGTTTAAAAATATAATTGGGTTTGTTTTGTGCGTATATTTGTTTATCTACGAAAAAAGTCATTTTGCTGTAGGTACTGTCTTATTTTATTTTATTTTTACCCTAGTGTCCGCGTAACCCGGATTTTCGTCAACCTGAATCAGCAGTGGTCCCAATTGATCCGGGTAAACGAGGTTCCACTGTACAACTATATAACTGTAACCGTGTTTCATAAAATCATAATCATATCCTCATTTATTTTATTTTGTACTTTTATTTATTTATTTACATATACATGTAAATGTAATTTAGTCTTTGTGTTCAATGAATTATCACTAGATTTATTACTAAAATTAAAGAAAATCCACTAAACTTTTCACTAGCCACTAGAATATGATTTGTGTACACCAGACGTGCTTCCAATACACCAGATTTAGTGGAAAATTCACCAAGTTGGCAACACTGCGCATAAGATATCCTGTTTATACGGTTTTTAATTTGATTCCGAAGTATCGATTTGATTCATACGGACAAAAATCGATGACGTTGGTTAAAATACTAAATAGACAGATAGTATATCAAATTTATCAGATTATTGGCGCTAACTGTTCTCTTATTAGGTTAGGTCAGAAGGTTGTTTTGTTTAATGCTGTGCGCCATTTCTGTACTATCTGCCCGCTAGTTTGTGATTGTTTTTACAACGTTGCCAATTGAGTAGCATGTCGGAATTCCTTAGTAATGCCGAATGTTACCACCAGAGGCAGCACTTCACGACGATTTTTTTTTTGTTTTTTCAATAATATGGGTTTATTTATATCGCATTTTAATTTTTTAAAGATATGCTTAAAAAAATTACTGCCAATTTTACTAGTCATTTCTCATTTTAATGCAAAAAAAATGTTGTTTTCAAAAATTCTTTGTCCATTTTTTGGCGTAAAGTTAGACAAGTTGCCAAAGAGAGTTAATGAATTAAAAAACAAGATTCATACTAAACGAAATAGATGCAGATTATTAGAAGATTTAGGAGTATTGCCGTCAGCAAGCAATAGAAAATCGGCATCAACAATAAAAACTATTTTACAGATTCGCATAGCGGCCATGAAGACATTGCCGAGTCTGTGCAAGGAGAACAAGGAACACGTAGAAAAGATCGCCGACATTTTGGCGCAATTGCTCCAGCTCGACGATCCCCAAGAGTATAACATTGCCAGTAATGCCCTAATACAGATTTTACGCGAGGACCCAATAACTGTCATTAAGTGTATTTTTAAACAGATCCACGGGCCGGACAGTGTCGTTCGGGAAAAGTGTATAAAGTTTATAGTGACGAAAGTGAAATCCTTAGATAAGAGCGTGCTGACCGTCGAAATCGAGGACCTGATCGTACAGGAATGCAAGAAGATGTTACAGGTGAGTGTTACAGGAGGAACGTTCCGTGTCGATTCTTTCTTCGCGACGTAAAATGGCGTCTACTAATATTTTGGCGTAAAGGTTGCGACCGCGGAGGAATTCGTATTATTGATGCCGTATCTATCCACGACCAAAGCAGCTAGTACTCTGGCCGGACAGCAGGAATTGATCAACATGGTGATAGACCAGTTGGAGTTGGACGGGGAATTCGATGTCTCCGATAAGGATAACAATAATAATGTCGATAAACTTGTGACGTGCGTTAAATTTATTTTACCCTTCTTCTCGGTAAGTCTTTCCATGATATAACCTTGTTATGTTATCATTTCTGTCTGTAGTCTAAAGTGTATTCCACTTATTTTTGACAGTACGAAGGTTATGCGCTGTACACTGTTGTCAAATCTCTTTTAGTTTGTGTACAGAGCCACCTGCTGGATTCTATTGTTTTTACTGTAAAGAAAAAAAAGTAGTTTGGTACTTATTATAGCTTATCGTTGGTTCTTAAACGGTAAACTATAAAATGAATGAATTAGTCAATGAAAGTAAAATTTTACGACATATCGGCATGTGCTCTGCTTTCTTTGGCATCTTATTCTTTTCAGTTCATGTTTAGAATTTAAATTTTCCTAGTCGGGAAAATAAATAAAAATATATAAATACAAAAAAAAATTATGAGTAATTAAAACTAACAGCAATAAATAAATCATGTTTTGATTTTTTTGAACAAATGTTATTCCTAGAGTGATGAATAAATGTCAAGATTTAATAAAATATTTTTGCTAAATAAATCTTTATATACTAATTTAAGAAGAATTTAGGTTCTTTATTTATTTTTAAAAAAAAATGAAATTGAATTAAACATTTCCATGAAATCTTGACATTTATCTACAAAATCCATTTTTATTAATTTAATTAATGAATTTAAAAAAAACAAAAAGTCAATCACTTAAAACAGTTGCCATGGTGAAAATTTGAAAAAGTATTTAATGCAGTTCCATGTTTTCGAACAAGAGCAATTTTGAGAAATAATAATAATAATAATAATAATATAATATTTTCTTGATTATTTTTTTATTTGGTTTTGCCGGTTTATTAATTTTAAAATTATAAAGATGCTTTTACGTTTGGAAAATTTATTTTTTCCACTTTTCAAAATTATTTTTAATTAATTTTTTCCATTTTCTTATTTTTGTTCACCTAAACGGTGTTTGTCAAAAAGTTTAAAATTTGTTTTGTTGTATTAACATTTAAATATAAAATAATTTGTAAAAGGCAACCGTAGTTTAACATTATAAGTATATGTATAATAATAATTATATTTTTGTTTGTTTATGATGTTAAGTTGTATGTTTGTCTTTTACGAAATTATTTTATGTTTAATATAAGTAACAAATTTTTGAACTTTTTAACAAACACCGTTTGGGTGAACAAAAATGAAAAAGGAAAAAATAAAATTTCCGAAAAGTAACAGCATCTTTATAATTTTAAATTAATAAACCGGCATACCTAAATAATAAGAAAAAAATGCAGAAATTATTTTTTAATTTTTCAAATTTTCTCATAAAAATTTCACATTGTAACTCATAGTTTATATTTATTTGTCTTTTATTTTTATTTCTTTACTGTTTTACTGTAATTTTTTGCCATCATTTCCTTATCTAAAAATTGTTAGTCTCTATTATTAAAACAATATCTTTAATTTTAATGATTAGCTGTACACGTTCCCAATTGACTGAAGATGAAGCACTAGCCGCCGAAACCGGTAGTCACTGCTATTAAATGTAGATTACTGCGAGATATGATCTTTTTAATTTTCTTGCGATGAAAAGAAAATGCGTTTGATTTGATTTTTTTTTGGACCACAACCTTTTTTTTTTTTTTTTTTTTTTTTTCATTTTTGTCGGACTAGTTTTAATTTCCCAAAAAGATTTGCAATCATCTGCACATAACAATTACAATAATTAAAAACATGTACTGTATCATTAATAAATATAAGAAAAAAAGAAAGGACCTAAGTTACACCCTTGGGAAAAGCCAGAAGACTCGGAAAAAGTTCTATTGTAGCAAACCATTTGTGATCTGTTACACAAACAAGAGACAGTAGGTTGTAAAAGCGAACTAGACAAACCAAAAGCACTGCATTTATGTAATAAAATGTTATGATCTATCATCTATCATATTAAAAGCTTTTGCAATGTCGGTATATTACATCCATTTTTGTGATCTATCTGTATTAGTCTTAACAAAAAAAAAGAAAATTAAGAGAATTAAGATTGGACGATAATTATCAACTTATGTATACTTCTATCACAAACTTTTTAGTATATATGTGATGGTTATCTTTAGTCTATCTTCTTTGGATTTGGAAGTGGATTTTTTGTGGAGATAAGGCTAAATAAATTCTACTTATTACGTTATTAATGTTTCAGCATTGATTTAGCCTCCTTCAGAAATAAAACATATTTTTTTTCGTCTTTATATAGTCATAATTACAAATATGAATTGCAATAATCAAAATATTCTTACAAACAAATTAAAATATTTTAAATGGGACGTAACAACAGTAGCAACATATATAGTCGCGAGCAAATGTTATAGGCACCCTAAATTTTGGGCGAATATCACAGTAAAAAATGAGAAAATAAAAACTTTTAGGTAATACATTATAAATATGTAGTATTTTAAGGGATCTTATTAATTTGTTGCATATTAGAGTGTTTTTAGTACAGCTATAATACTTTTAGATGGGAGGGGAAAGTGACATCTCGAGACTTGAAAATATATTTAAAAAAAATAATACATTTACAAAAGGTATCTATAAAGACTATTGTAACCATAAATACGATTATATAAACGTTGAAATATCTGTCACAAAAAAAAATGCAAGAAACATGAAATCCATTAATTTTGTCAAAGGTGCCTATAACATTTGCTCGCGACTGTATATATAAAATAATTTATATAATATTTTAATTTATGTTTATAAGAATGTTTTGACTATTACAATTCATATTTGTAATTATTACTATATAAAGAAGGAAGAAGCCTACATTAATGCCGAGACGTTAATAAATAATTAGAACTTAATTAAGCAGCCTTATTTCCACAAAAAAATCTACTTCCACAACTTTTTAATCAACTAATTGTAAGTAATAATTAAACTTGCTCGGTGCATGCAATGCCATTCATATTTAATTCTTAAATTTAATTTTTAATTAGTTAAAATCAAAAGGTTCGTTCGTTGGTACTACACTTTCTACACTGGCTTGTGATTAAAACCGGACAGAACCATTCACTCTTCACGTACCTGAGAAAGATAAAATATGCACCAATGTAATTGGTGTAACACCAATGAAGAAACCTAAAATGTTAATCACAAGTGGTGCAAATTGTCGTAAACATTGGCATTTTATCCTAAAATTAGTAATAATATAAATAATAAATAAATCATATGTTATACTAACAAATATCACTAACATAAATTCTGCAGAAAATACCTTGTAAAAGATAGCGAAGAATGTGTTTATACAAGTTTGGGTAAGTTAATAAAAGACAAAAATTGCCCATAAGAAACTTTATACTGTCAAGAATAAGTGGGGCATTCGTTTAATATAATTTTTGTGGATATATGAATTCCAATACATTACAGACCAAAATAGAGTCCACAAAACTGGTAGTGTACTTTTGCGACCAAGTTTTACCGCAGTGGGAAAGTATAAAAGATATGCCACAAGGGAATCTATTTCAATTGGCTCTCCTAAGGCAATTAGCAGAATTATCGACGTATTGCGGTAAACTCGACAATCCCTCCTTGCACGTTGTACAAATTTTCGATAAACTAAAGGTAAATAATCGGATAATAAACTTAAATTAATTTTTTTTAACGCCGTTTATACGCTGTTCTCGTTAGATGTATATGCCACCGCCTCCCGAAGATACCACAGTCGTAACGATACCCCATCTAGAATTTTCACTCGTCGAATCCTTGCTGTACGCTTTCCACCGTCTGGCCAGACAGTGTCCCGACTTTCTGACGCACGACGCCAAGTCCTGAAAGATTTCCGCGCCAGATTGATGTACTTCTCGAGAGGCGTCCAGGGTTGCAGTAGGGCTCTGAATAATCTCGCAAGGAGAAGACGTATACGGCGGAGGAGATAAAGGCGCAGCAGATATCGCCGAAACTTTTCGCCAATATCAACAGTCTGATCAAAGATCTGTTCTATCAGCCTCCGATGTATAAATGCAACGTCACTTTGTCGTTTAAATCGGAAGATTCGAACGTGGTGAAGGTTTGTTTGTTTGTTGTATTATATTAGTAGAATCTAGTGAGCAAGTCCTTGGCTCCCTTGTATGGAAATACTATAGCAATATATATATATTATTATAATCATAATATTAATATGATGGAAATTTATTCTTAGCCGATAGTGTAAATTATGTGTTTTCTTTCTTGAGATAGCGGCTTTTTTGCACAATTTAATGAAAATTTTACTAAAATAATTGAAAAATTGTTTATTTTAGTAAATTTTTCATTAAATTGTGCAAAAAAGCCGCTATCTCAAGAAAGAAAAAACATAATAATATTAATATACAGGGTATTCCACGTAACTGGTTCATTAAAAGTTTATGATGTTCTATTATTTACTTATATTTGAGATTTTGGCACCAGTATCTGTTCGATTGGAACTATAAATGCAAAATACCTTAACCAAAATATCACTTCCGGTTGACCGGAAATGGATGGATGTCAACTTTCTTATTTTAAATAGAATGATATAATTTTTTATTCATTTTTGGATTCTACAACTATAAATACGTCAGTTTTCATTAGCTATTTCTATAACTACATCTTGCCGTTTGTGAGTTATTTAAGTTTTTCTTTTTTTTTTTTAGTCACAATCATTGCATCATTGAGAAATTAATATCTCGGTTAATACTGCAAGTAGAGACTCCAAATTTGCTATGTTATGAATGTTCTAATTTTACTAGTTAATATGTATTAAATGCGGCACGACCCGCATAGCCAGTAATTTTTACCATCTAATGTTGCACATACTGTTTTACCCACGGTACAAATAATACGGTATGCTTACGCGCATATGGAAATTACGTCAGATAGGAGCATAAATGGCGCCACATACATAATTATTATTATATTAAAATCGATTTCGACCGTGAGGGTTTGGTTAATGCGAAAGGTAACTTTAGAAAATGCGGACGGCGTTACGGAACATATTTTAAAAGCGTTAAAGTGTTTTCACGATTCAATTTTCTAGGAAAACCACGAAAACACTTTGTAAACACACACGAAAGTAGCTACAATTGTAGAAATAAACACGAGCGCTACTATAGATGGCGACAAGATAGATAAGGTAAATTTCAACTTAAAACGGGCTTTTTTAAAGCAAAGCTGCATTTGGATTACATTAATTGGTAGTTGTGAATAATTTGGATTTTAACATTTTGCTATTTACCATACCTACATGTATTTTATTGTTTTCGATACGCTCCTTAATGACGTCACCTGACCGGCCTTGACGAATTTGAGATTCAAAACGAGCATACCGTATTATTTGTACCGTGGTTTTACCCGTCTTTTGACCCTAGAATTACACATGATGAATGTTCCGAAATCACGGGAATTTTGAAAGTTAATTTTAAAAGTATTTATGGTCTATATTGGAATTTATATTGCAAAACTTGGAATTACTAATAAAAAACGTAATTGTTATTTAATAAGCGAACTCATTTTACGTACCTGAGATATTTTTATCGCTATTTATGTTGTTTTTACACCTTTAATAACTAAAAATCTCATGTGTTTCAAACTTAAACGTTTTCTTTATCTCACAAAGTTAATCGACAATGTTGGTACTGGTTATATAGGAATCTCATTCACACAATTTCACTGAAACTAAACAGAGGACATTTAAGTAACAAACTCTCTCAGCATCTCCTGCCGTACTGAAGAATTAATCCATTCGTAATTTTTTTAATGCTAGCGCGCCCTCTAGCCTGTAGCAGTCAAAAATACTCACCCAGCATGCCATCTGGTATTTGAAAGGGCATGCCAATACATAGACGACACTATGATGTTACAAATTTGACTTTACTAATTTAATTAAAGTATTATATTTAAAATTTTTTTTTTTTTTATACCGGGCTGTACAAGGTACCATGTAGCATTACAATATATATATATGATTAATTGTTTATCTTGTGTGTATTTTATAGAAACCATCTGACAGTACTGCAGCTGTTGCTACACAGAAGCGACATGTTCCTATAACATTCGAAAGCAATGGATCTGGACCGACTGCCAACAAACAGAATCGCAGTGTCAGATCGGGGGATAATATAAAATTGTACACGCCACCGAGTGGAAAGTTCAGTAATAGTTTCCAAAATTACGGTAAGTGTATCATAAAAATTAATAAAATGGTATCGAATGTTAATAATTTTTTTATAACTGATTTAACAATCTAAAATATTTTATTTTGCATTGTTTTAAACATAAAAACTATATTTTAACATAGGGTATCACGCCGCATTTTTAAAATAATATTTTTATCAGTTTAAACGAAGATTAACGTTAAAATTTAAAATTAAAAAGCTATTTGTAACAAGCTCGGAATAGCGATTATTCCATGAAGGGCAACGGCATCTACAAAGGATATGACGTCACGCATTCCAGAGAGAAATAGAGAATTCTAATAAATTAGACATCGAGGAATATATTAAAATGGAAACTTCTGGAATCCATACGTGCAGATCTACCTAAAAGTTACAGCCGGCGGAGTGATTCATTTATTATTTAGTTGTTGACGCGGTCTGACAAGAATCAAACGAAATACCACTAGACTGCCACATAAGATCATTATATCAATTCAGTAGGACAAATATGAATTTTCGTTATTATCTAAATAATGTATACGAATTAAACATTTATTTTTTCCAGATAAACCCAGAGGTCGCTTCGGCGGTAGGGGGCGTGGCTCTAGAGGTCGGGGCTCGGGACGCGGATGGCGAAATTGAGAAAATTCCGCTCCTTCCTTAAGATGATTATTTTTTGTATTATATAGAATTAAAAATTCATAATTATGAATTATCCGGCCAAAAAAGAAACGTTTCGATCAGGTTCGATTATACCACAACCGATCAGAACATTATATTTTTTGTCCGGGTAAAAATCGCGCCCACTATTTCCGAGACAGAGATGTAATTTGCAGTTTATCGTATAAATTTTAAAACATCCATTTTTCAGTTTATTTAATTTCCTCGATGTCACAAACGTTGATTTGCATAAATAAATATACAATTAATTTAGAATAAATTGTATTTTTACCACCAATAACACATAAATAAATAATAAAAAAAAATTTAATTGAAATTTTTGATATATCCTGATTTAAGGCATATCGTCAACTATTTTACACATAATCCTATCTAAGACGTAACAAGGATCATTATGGTGTCGTCCTTCGATCCATTCTCCTTATTGACCAATAAATCGGTTTCGACTATTAATTTAGAATCCAACTCCATCGCTTCTGGCAAATTCTGCAACGCTTGCTGTAGGATCTCTTGCACCTTGTCCAAATGTTTCTGAAATCGACTTGCCGTCTCCAGCCGTTCACGACGTTGCAATTCCATCATGACTCGTAAAGTCTCTCGAGCTTGATGGGGCCGGAACTCGTTTAGCAAATGGTGAATATGGATGAAGAGTAAACTCAAATCTTCGACTTTCTCAGCTCGTCTCGGAGAAGTCCGGACAATGCACTAGCAAATCTAATAAATCTAGGAAGTTTACTAATAGCGATTGATTCAATTTTTTAAGTTCTCTTCTCCGGTCGAAATGTAACGGATACAATCGTTTAATACCCTGAAAATCCACAGACACCAATAGTAAAGCACAAAATTTCCAATATCCCATGCTGGTATAACATGGGGACGTGAAATGACGTTTAATAGACGTCAATATGACGTCTATTACGTTATAAGTTATAATGACGTTTATTAAATCGTCATTTCACATCACATATTACTTGGGAAGTAGAAATGTGATATAAATTTAGGGAATTCCTATCATTTTAGGGTAAATGTGAAAATGCAGCAAGTTTTGGTGAAAACTATGTTGTTTTTGCAAAAAGTGAATTTTTTTATGTATGTGGTTGTTCAAGTTAATATGTTTGATGTCGACGCGAGTTTTAAATTGTTATTGAAATAAAAAGTTTTAAAAAAATGTTACCAAATGACACACTAGTTTAAATAATTTACATGTTTTAATTGGAATTACCCAGGACTATGAGATATGTAATTGACCAAGAGGGAGGAATTTAAGAAAATAGTTTGAAAATGGAATAAGGTAAGAGAATCCGAAACGTAATGTTATTAATGTAAAAAAAAAAAAAAAAAAATTATATACCGTATACCCGAACAATTGAAGTTTTTATTTAAAAAGTGAATTTAGAATATATCACCAACAAAACTCACTAAAATCCTGTAAGATTTCTTTTATTATCAATAAATAACCATTCTTGATTTTGTTTTAGCTCAAAAATAGATTATATATCTCTTAAAAAATTGTTTCGTCACTTGGATCGAATTTGCAGAATTATTTTGACATTTACCCTTTTTTCATGATAATTTTTCTTATATTAGATCATTGGTGTTAAAGTTTACGTTCTGAACACTTAACTTAAATATAAATGCGTTTATAATTAAAATAAAAGCTATTATTACGTACTTGGCTTTCCAGAGGTCTTATAATGCTTTCTTCAGTATTAAAAGAATTTCCGAACATGTGGTAAGTATCGTGAATCGGCGGAGGTGGTCTTGGAGCCCTTCCTCTTCTGATCATTTCATCTGAATACTGATTAATGTATTGTATCGGTGGAAGAGGCAATGAACTGACTTGAATTGGTTCTGTTGCCATTGCAAAAGTTGTTTTTATTATCTATTACAACACAAAGAATGCACTTTCTTTGTTATACTGGATAAACTCACTTTTTTCTTATTAAAATCTCAATATTTCAAAATAAACGCTAAGATGAAATCAAAACAAATAAATGACAATTTGACCGCATTGACATTTCAAAAAGTCATGCGTAAATATTAAATTGAAAAACCCCAGATTCAATTTCTAAATTTAAATTTTATCTACAAATTATACACAACAACGCAACTTGTGCTTAATTAAAAACGGAAATTCAATTAGGTTTTATGCTTCGTACAAATTACAATTCAATTTTCGTAAATTCCCACAAATCAGTTTCTTATATGGCGTAAATTTTTCACTAGGGATTTTTTATCATGCAATGTTATCCACTGCGTTGAATATCACCAAATCTAGTTCCTTTTACTTTCTTTTTGGTGTAGAAACGATACACAAAACACAACAAGTAAGTAAAATTTGATAAATTATTTCAAAATATATCGTGCATCCGCGGATATTACATTCTCAGGAAATAATTAATACTTAATCTTATTAATTCTTTTTCCCTTCAAGTATGTATTGTACGGTTTTTCGTGTTTAATGACGGACATGGCTTTTCTAACCTATAAGTTATATGTGTTTATATTAATTACGATTTACGAATTGCTTTAATTCTTTCAGGATGTTGATGCCTAAGAGGAACAGAGTCGCTATCTACGAATACCTATTCAAGGAGGGAGTTATGGTAGCGAAGAAGGATTATCACGCACCAAAACACCCAGAATTAGAAAATATTCCCAACTTGGAAGTGATCAAAGCATTGCAATCATTGAAATCAAGGGGATATGTAAAGGAGCAATTTGCGTGGAGGCACTTCTATTGGTAAGTTCTTTGATGTTAATATGAATGATGAAGTATTTATTTATTTTTTTCTTTGACTTTTTTAGGTATTTAACTAATGAAGGTATTGAATATTTACGTACCTATTTACACTTACCTGCCGAAATTGTGCCTGCATCTCTGAAGAGGCAAATGAGGCTGGAAACCGCGCGTCCAAGAGGTGCTGCCGCAGTGAGATCAGAAACATCGAAACCTTCTGAAGACCGTGCTGGTTATAGAAGAGCACCAGGAGGTGCAGGTGGACCAGACAAGAAAGCCGATGTTGGTGCTGGAACTGGGGATGTTGAATTTAGGGGCGGTTTCGGAAGGGGCGGCCGAATTAATTATTTTGTAATTATAATTAAGGTCAACTAATAAATTAAAATTTGTTGATCATTTGTTTTTTATTTACTGAAAGGAATTTTAGTTTTATGAATTATTTTTTCAATTTTTTAGATATTATTTTTCTATTAATTTCATTAGGTGTTATATCGAGTTAATTTGTGTTATATTACATTACTTTACTTTAAATATTTAATAAAATAAAAAGTATTTGCAGTATAAATTTTACTCGCAAGATGTCGCTACAACATATTTTAATCAAATAGTTTTCTGTAAGGTTGACAGAATATTATTGATAGATAAAATTGTAGGTTAGGTTTAGGTAAAGCATTTGGTGGTTATTTAAACGCCATCAAAATACTTTAAAAAGCTGTAAAAATGGGGCAAAACCCGAGCACCCAAATGCAAGATTTCGTATCCACCTCTTTTGTGAAGGCAGTAACGGACGACTCATCATCCCTAATAACAGATGAAATATTTGAACTAAACTACGAAGAATTTTTAGAGAAATTGGGCGAGTTAAACAAATTGTACGCTAGATATATCGCCGAATCCCTTATTTAATGAGTGCCATTTACTTGCAGATCAAAAAAATATTTAGATTCCAGTGGTAAGCAGCTACTGTTCGCTGTTAAAAAAGGGACGGATTCCACTGTGTTTTGGAAGGCGTCTATACAGATCGCTTGCGTGAAAATCGATCCCGAGACGAATATTTTAAACACATATAGGCTGTTTAATCTTAGGGAATTCTTACAAGTTTTCAAGACTTTAAAATGCCAATATTCTGCCATCAAACAGAGTGAGAAATATCCGACATGTTTGAGGTAAGATATTATGTAGTCGACTTTTTTTAACCCTGTTTAATTTAGTTTTTTTTGGATGTATTTGGTGGTGGTCCAGATGGTATATTTAGTTAATTTTAATTTAATTTTGTTCTATTAGTTTAATTTTCATTAGTCTAGTTACTTACTTATTTAATATTTCTTTTTCTCTTCTTATGACTGATTTCATAATCATTTTTGATTTTATAAATCAATAAAAATTACTTACTTATATTTTTATTATAGTGAAAAAGCGTCAACATCAGCAGGAGTTAAGTAATAAAATCGATGAAGATGATGTTGGTTTAGGTCCAAAATCAGTGTGTTGTATTTGTTTCGATCGCGAAACTGAAGTGTTACTTCCTTGCACACATAGTTACTGCATGATGTGTATTGAGGAATGGTAAGTTACTGTTTTAAGTTTCAACTCAATCATGTGTTTATTATATTTAAAAAAAAAATAGGAATGAAGATCATGACACTTGCCCGATCTGTCGGGAGAATATAGAAAGCACAGATGACACCTGGGTGTTATCAGAAGTACCAAAAGCTGAAGAAATCAGCGACGAGATACGAAAAACTTTAATGCACCTAACTGACACGAAACCTCAACCTTGTTCACCATCGTAAGAGCGAGACTAGAGGGCATGAAAGAAGTTTGAAATTGTTAACAGAAAAACCTATAGAATGGTATTTTTTATAGCTCGTTGTAAGTGTTTTTCACTTTGTTTTGAAATTTTTATGGTACTGTGATATGTTATTCTCTTTCTTTTACTATATTGAACTTATTGGGTTATTATTTTGATTGACGTTTTACAATTTTGTTGCCATTAAATTTAAGTAGCGAGAGATGACGAAACAAATTACTTTTAATGATATGTTTGCTCAATTTATGTACACAGGGTGCAGCAATACTATGTCTGTCCTTTATTACTCAAGTTTTATTATAGGCATTTCATATTTTGGGAATGTAATGTAAGGTTTGTTCGTTTTAACTGAACTAGTTCAGCACTAGAACTGTACTACCAGAAAGAGCAGAATTAGAACTGAGTTGCACTGAGTGCTGATACTTTCACTAAAAAGTTTGAAACTTTAGTGTACACTACATGAATTAGTGCAGCCAGTTCAGATAAAAAGTGAATGATTAGTGAAATATCTTTTTACGTTATTAAAGATTAGAGAGTTAGATTTATTGTCCGGATATAAATGGTTGATTTAGCGACAGAAAAAGTGTTTGAAACGCCAATAAAATACACAGAACGATATAAAAAAAATTTACGAGGCAAAAAAAAAGGAAATTCTCGTCAAAAAACACCTATTCTGGCGTGCCAATATATATTAACTTCTGATTAACTACCCTTGTTTATGTATCTTAATAGTTATTCAACCGATTCGAAGTACCATAGGGTGCTGTTAGATGGCACTCTGCTCCAACGTAAAATCCTATTTGCGCGCCATCTAAGAGACACCCAAGTACTTCAATCGGTTGAATAACTATTAAGATATATAAACAAGGATATTGCCCTCAAACATACCTAAACACACTCCGTTCATCTCCAGATTATTAAATTCACTTGTTTTTGCGGTTTTTTAATTATAAGTTTCTTTAAAAAAAGTAATACCAAAGAAAATATTCTATCTCCAGGTGGTTTTAAATTTAACAATAACATTTCTTGTGTGCGTTGATTGAGATTGGATGAGGATATGGGTAAATCGTTTTTACCATCGAACGCACGAGCTGGTCATTAGGAAAGTATTGCTTTACCACTTAAAAATATTTTTCTCGATTTTGTTAAATGGAACATGCTGTATAACTAGAAATTACTGCATTAACCCATATTAGGTTTACTTTTTTAGAGCTTCAATTCAGACTTTGAAAATTTCGATATTCAATTCTTTTTCTATTGTAATGTAGTCGTCATAGTTTCTGTATCATTTATTATGTTTTTTTTCACAAAATTTGCTAATTACAGGTATAAATATATAATCAATTTTTGACTCTGCGAGGGTAATATAATTAGGAAGGTAAAAAATAGAAAAAACTGATCCACTTTCTCACAAAATTCTTTAATGAAATTTACCAGTTTCGTCTGTATACGGACTTCTTCAGGGAAGCTAAATCCAATGATGAGAATTATAACAATAAAAGTGAAATCAATAGCTAAAATAATTAATAAATCATTTACAAATTTTTTTCATTACATAAATTAATTAATTAGTTAATTTTAAAAAAACTACTAATTCAAAAAAAAAAATAAAAATTACAAAATTGAATCGTACAACAATTAAAATATTTGTATAAAACTTATATATTTTTTTATTAAATAAAATAAAGTTTTTTTTTCAAAAAAAATCAAAATACAATTATTACATCAGATTAAGAATGTGTAGTCCGAAAATTTCAAAATTATAAAATTATATTGTACAATAATTAAAATATTTGTATAAAACTTATATATATATATATATATTTTCATTAAATAAAATAAAGTTAGAATAAGTTAAAATTCAAATTTGCTTACAATCACTAAATCAGTTCAAGAATACTCAGAAAATTTAAAAATTACAAAAGTCAATAATTAAAATATTTGTACAAAACGTATAAGTTTTTTCATTAAATAAAATAAAGTAAGATTAAAGTTACAAAGTATTTTTTTTAAATTCAAAATACAATTACTAAATCATTATTTACAATACTTTTTTTTGTACTTTTTTGAATAGAATTTTGTAAAGATAATTTACCGATCATTTTAAACGTTGACTTCACTTCTATTGTTATACAGTCGCGAGCAAATGTTATAGGCACCCTAAATTTTAGGCGAATATCACAATAAAACATGAGAAAATAAAAACTTGTAGGTAATACATTATAATATGTAGTATTTTAAAGGATCTTATTAATTTGTTGCATATTAGAGTGTTTTTAGTACAGCTATAATACTTTTTAGATGGGAGGGGGAAAGTGACATCTCGAAGGCTTGAAAATATTTTAAAAAAAAAATACATTTACAAAAGGTATCTATAAAGACTATTGTAACCATAAAGACGATTATAAAAAACGTTGAAATAATTGTCACAAAAAAAAAAATGCAAGCAACATGAAACCCATTAGTTTTGTCAAAGGTGCCTATAACATTTGCTCGCGACTGTAATTCGCATCACTGGATGTTTCTTTAGTTTGCCTGAAGATGTGCGTATGTGGACGAAACTCGTAGCTTTCATTAAAGAAGTGGGTCGGTTTTTTTTTCTATTTTTTTAACTTCCTAGATATAAATATATATATACAGATATATTGTTAATGACGAGGTCAATACCATGTGAAAATATGATTTTGAGAGTATTAAAGAAAAAATGCAATAAAATTCATACAGCTAAGAATAATAAAAGACATACGTTGTTACTGATGCACCCTGTATAAGCGAGAATCTGGGGCAATGGAAAAAATAAATGTACACTGGCCGACAAAATTAATGTCGTGGTCTACAATTTTCGTATTTTCCTACCTGGATTTTTTTAATTACCAAGTGTTTTACACGTAGATACCCCAATAAACCTGCTACCTACTTGTGCCTATGGCAGCCAAACGCGCACTTGTTTAAATGGTGAGCGGTTTTAACTTTAGTTACTACGCCATATACAACGACATTAATTTTGTCGGACAGTGTACGTTAGACAAGACTAATTGAAGGACTATACTTTGGATACTTACTTTACCTAATTCTACATGTGTATATAATTTTAAAGCCATATTTTAAGATTTGGTAAGACTTCCGTAAGAGGACCGCTGATTTATATGTATATTAACGGAAACAGCATGTGTTCCTGAGTGTAAAATAGCTATTTATTTTTTGAGCAAATGGAAAGAAAGTATTAAAAACAGTGTTCGAAAAGTGCTATTTCGAGGTTATGTGCGAGGCGTTTTTGACGGATTTAACATATGGTAATACTGATATAGAAGGAAAAGTTACTAAAAGTGCCCAAATTTTAGATAAAACAGGCGCCAAATACAAACTTATTTGTTAAGTTAATGGGAATTAACTGTAAATTAAAGTAATAACTAAGCAGCAGTTCGATACAATATCCTGAAATGTGTTTGTTTTGAAGTATTTGTTAATTTTTAAAACTACAATTGTAAGAATTATTATAAGTTGTCACATTTCTCATTATCGGTTTCTTATAATTGGTTGGTGTATCGGATAGAAATAAATTCATATAGATGATTCATAGGAAGTTTACATATAAACTGTATTGTATAGTTGAAGTGATAATTATAACAGAATTATTTTATATAAAAACGATTTGTTTGATTACATCATAAGTAAAGCATTAATAAAAAGATGAATTACTTGTTTGAATAAATGAATTTGTCAATGTAATAAGGTGTGGAGTTCTTTCTCCTTTCTTAGTGCCTCTAAAATAATAATATATGCAAAATAACTAAGTATCCCATATTTTAATTTAATATATAGACTAATTTTGCTTTGTTTCAAAATTAAAATCGAATTATAAAAAGACGATATACATAGAAACAACAAACTGCTTTATTCAATTTTATTAAATAAAATCTTTTAATCACAATAATGTAATGAATTTGCTTGATTTTAAACATTTAATTTGAATTACACTATACATATCGTAAAATGTATTTGTTGTCTGTCACATTACCTATATTTATTTTTATGTATTTAAGATCCCATGATATAACTGGTGTTATATCATCCTAAAGTACTCCGAATCGTTTTCTATGAGCCTAAATATCCAGTGATTTTTGTCATGACTCTGACGATCACAGTTTTGCTTCCTTCAGCAAAACCTCCACTTGAATATCGCAATAACAATCACCATACAACTTCCATTCCAATTCAATTTTCCTGTACAAGGAGGGTTCCTATTTCCTACTTGAAGGTTTCTTTCCTTGCAATAATGTGTGTACATCGAAACTTGTGTAGACACTGAAATTGTATCATTAAATCAAATATGGATTATCTTTTGTGTACACTTACCCAAGTAGTGCCATCGATGCATTACATTATGCTCTTCTCCATCAACATTTCCTAGACAGATGTTGTAATAGTCAGAATTAGGTCTTCACGTTAAAAGATAACAGAAACCTATTTCATTTATTTCGGCGGCACTAACAGGCAAAACATCTCTACAAATAAGTCTACGCACCATAAAGAAGAGGAGGATTTAGAGAAAAATTAATTGCAATGGCTAAACTGACAACTTCAGTCACAATTAAATCTAGTTCGTTTGAACTCTGCGCCTGTTTTGTCTAAATTTTAAGGTTTGTTCGTTGGTGCTACACTTTCTACACTGGCTTGTGATTAAAATAAGATAGAAAATTTACTCTGTAGGTACCTAAGAAAGATAAAATATGCACCAGTGTTATTGGTGTAGCACCAACGAACAAATCTTTAGTAACTTTTCTTTCAACGCCATTAACCACACGTTATATCTGTCAAAAACGCTTTACACATAACCTCGAAATAGCACTTTTCAAACACTGTTTTTAGTACTTTGTTTTCATTTGCTCAAAAAATGAATAGTCATTTTACAATCAGGAACACATTCTATTTCCGTTAGTATGCATAGAAATCGCCAAATCAGTGATCCTCTTACGGAAGTATAGCCTAAGATTTTATTTATTATTTTAGATCAAAATTGTTATTATTATATTTTTTTATTAAAGTACGTGTAAACCCGACACTTATTCCTGCTATTATTATTACGTATTTACGATGTTGTTATAGCAAAAGTTTTTTATCCTAAACCAGTAATATTGTAAAGTTTAATAATAATATTAATATTAATATGTAAACATTTGAATAAATGTTGTTTATTAAGAAAAAAAAATGCGTTTTAATTTCAATAAACAAACGTAAAAAAAAAACGATCGAATAAATTAAAAATATTTTAATTTCATTATACATATACAACATGTAAATATAACAGTAATTGCGTACAAATTCTCATTTGTATTTATAAGATACAACTGTACAGTCATTTATATTTTATATATATATAAAACAATAGATACAAATAATATACCTAAAAATAACAAGGCCTATAAGGAAGAATAAATTAAAAAGGAATCACAAAATACATGCATAAACAATCGCTCCTTTCCCCAATTACTGAAGATAACTTCGAGAAAGCCACCATACTAATAAAGATAATAAACGAAGATAATTAAAATTTAAAACCTCACTGTGGGAATGCAAATTAAAGATATATATACTTTTAATTAATTATTAACATCAATGATAGAATTATGAAAATTAAAATTACAACCAAAACAATGTTGATAGTAAAATATGAATAATAAGAGTGATTGGTTAATAGATATCGCAGTTATATGTATTTAATTCGATTACATACTGCGATTATATCGTTATTTTGATTTTAAGCTAAAACAAACAAAAAAATCTTGCTATTATTTAGCAATTATTATGTATATGAAAAAAAAATAATCCCATCTACAGTTTGTCTCGTAAAATAGTGTAATCACAAAAACCGTTGTTAGAATATTTTGTTGTGAAATATTAAAACCGAAATTTGCATTAAATAATTTTTAATTAGCTGTGGTTGAACTTCCATACGATGACTAACTGTATTTGAAATTTAACGAATGAAATCGGTAATTATGAACAGAATAAAAATTAAATGTACAACCGTGACACAATAAAACCTACGAAAGAAAGACAATTTGAAAGCAACTCGGTCATTCTTACTAAAATGAATGTTGATATATATACAATATTTACAATTTTCCCCGTTTCTTCATCTGAAGTTTTCTTTTCTTTGCTTCCTCTTCTTGGCGCATATCCTCCAAATCTTCCATTATTCCTGTATAAACATAAAAAAAAAACCATATTTGAAACAGTTGTGCAGTTTGCAATTTTTAGAATTTCATTAGAATTAAATGAGTAAGTAACGGCAATAGGTAATTGCGTTGACAAACGATTATTAATTAGCGGAGCCTGGGGATTTTTAAGCACAAATTAAATACATAATGAACGTCAAAAACCCACTTGGCCAAATTTAAATTGCCCCCAATTATTAATAATATTATATAAACTTCAACGTTGAAACATAAAATTACCTACAATTTTGTATTACATTAATAATTATTTTAATGCCTTTACGTTGAATTCACTAAAAATAGTGACGGGAAATTTAAATTGGGCTATTAGGGAAGAAACTTCATTACCCTAAGAGTAAAAAATTTAAAATAATCGTTTAATTATTTTGCAATAAACTTTATTCGCACGTACTGTGAGATTCAAAATGATTGTCGTAATAAAAAAAACTGTTTTCCGGAAAAATATATCTAAACTTATTACCGATTTAATCAGTGAAGTTAGCTACATACAAATTTTATACAATAAATCATTTTCTTGACATTTAGTGACATTGGCGTTCGTGTTGTAGTATACTTCGTTTATTTATCTTATATTTTTTTTAAACCGTTTACATTTAAATCTAATATCACCAACAATATTATCTGTCTATTTAGTGTTTTAACCAACGTCATTGATATGTCATACAAGTAAAGACAATCTTTTGATTTGACTATTTTGTTTAAGTATTGCTATTGAAAAAAGAAGCAAAGTTTTCGCTTGTCTCGCAGAAAAAGATACAAGGAGTAATTTCATGAATGTGACAGATAGAGATAGCCATATTACTGCATTGTTTAAGTACAATATTTAAAATAGTGCATCGTTTCCGGTTTCTGTCATGGCACCTGTCAGTAGTCAAATCTAACCTATAGCGTCGTTAAAATGTAAATGCGTTAACATCAGATTGACATCAAATGTCACAAACAATTATTTTAAGGTTATATCACAGTTATAGTATGGTTATATTCAATTTGAGGGAGATAATAAAGTTTAAGCTTCGTACATAACTCCGCTCAAAATGAAACAATTTTTTTGTTCGGTTCAAGGTTCAACTAATGCTGTGACCAGTAGTATAATACGGTTTGAACGTAAAATTCGAACGTAAACTCAAAATAGAATTTAAACCAAAACTGAAAAACCGCGCATAAGATATCCTGTTTATACGGTTTTTAATTTGACTCCGAAGTATCGATTTGATTCATCGGGACAAAAATCGATGACGTTGGTTAAAACACTAAATAGACAGATAGTAGTATAGTAACACCGACTTAATTCAAACCTTCTTTACAAAACACGACATATACCTACACCCTGCTACTATCTATAGGAGCAGATTTGACAATCTTTTTGAATCTCACCCTATGTACACCACAGGACAAAATTAATGTCGTTGTGACTAGCAAAACTTTTCATCACTTGGTAGGGTTTATTAGCGCATCTATGTGTAAAACACTTGGGGCTAGTTGCATAAAAGTACAAAACAAATACAAAGTAAATTGTAATTGTATTTTTATGCAACAGGCCCTTGGCTATTATGAAGTTCAGGTACTTTTCAAATGTAGTTTTGACAATCACTGCGGTGTGGACGACGACATTAATTTTGTCGGGAAGTGTACATCCTTTAGAATATACATAAAGTAAGAATATGTTTAGCTTATTATCACGTGCTAATCTTGGATTAAATTTCAAGTCATCAGCGTTATTTTTTAGTATATTAACCCTTCAGTTTTCCACCAAGCGGACAAAACAAAAACACGTGCCGAAAAAACAACTAATATCTGTGCTGGTGGTGATTCTTTTCTTAAACTAGTGATAATCAAGAACAGTAATTCTATTATTATAGTTAAATTAGTCCGGAAATATGTATATATTCTCTAACAAACCCAATATAAACCAACCCAAACAAAAATAACTTTGAATGTTCATAATTAGGTATGGTATTAAATGAAGAAAAAAAAAAAAAAAAAAAAAAAAAAAAAAAAAAAAAAAAAAAAAAAAAATTTAAAAATAAGGTTATTTTGTTTAAGGCCATTAATTTGTTGTTGAATAAAAGAACATCTCACCATTGAGTAATTAAAAAGGACTGAAAACAATAACAAAACTAGAACAAATTGTAGTTCGCTTGATGGAAAACCGGGTTTAGATTTAGATAATTTTGTTTTCAGTTCGTTTGATACAATTTATATTATCGGTATAAAGAGTTATATATATTATTATATTCAGTATTACATGGAAGAGGAAATGGGGTCGGTCCTAAAATTGAACCTTGAAGTAATATAATATATTATATGAAGAGATTAAAGATAACATGTGTTTAATGTCTTTACAATTATGTGTTATTTGTAAAATTTATTATAATTAGATCGATATTTATAAAAAAAAAATAAAAAAACAATACAAATTTAGCCAAGCTATTGACAAGTACGTACAGTACAAAAAAATCAATGATGTCCACTCACACTTTATCTATTGGTTAGTCATTAATAAATGTATTATGAGATGAATAATTATTAAATGATATGTTAAAATAAATTTGTAGGATTTTTTTTTTTGAAAATGGAATAAATTATTCTGAAACGTAAAATAATTTAATTTAATAAAAAAAAAAATAAACATTAAACTACAGTTATTCCCAAATAAATGAAATAGAGAATTCATTTATTATTAAAAAATTAAAAAAAAAATACAGATCACTAAAATCTATGAAATTGTCGCACTCTTTTTTATGAACTTCTCCTGAAACTGAAAAAAGTATTTCTTTTTTTGACGAGGCGATTTTAAATACAAATGTCTTGGTTATCTTGGAAATTATTAGGAAAAAAATAGGCAGTAGGTATTAAATAAATATTCAGATTGCATTTCTTGGTAATAATGAGAAATTGTTTAAATTCTTAAGAGGAAAACATATTTTTTCCAATTTGAGAATCCGTCAGTGTTCTTCATAAGATTTAATATTAAAAGAATCGATAAATAATAGATTCACTATTCATTCATTCACTGGCTATCCAATAGAATTCATGCATTTTTAAAATCCACATAGCTTATTGATCGTTAACGAATCATGTTTAAATCACTGGCACAAACAACAACAAGCTAAGATATAACAATAGATAACACATACCTATCCTCGTGCTTATAACCTCCTCCTTCATCTGCTGGGCAAAAGACGATTCCATATTGTCGAGATCTTCATCATCATTCCGGTACCTCCGTTTATCATAGCCGAATATCTCGCTAATGTACTTGGAATAATCCGGTTCGTCTTCGGGGCCATCATCGATGAAATCATCCATTTCAGGATCGTAGTCGTCCTCATCGTCATCAATGATCCGACCTAGAAACAATCGATTGTAAGTAAGGCCCGTTTTACATTATGCTTAATTTAGTATGAAATTTTGTATAAAATTTTATTTTGAATTTATAAAGAAATTTACCTGCATGTCATACATAAAAAAAATTACATCTGAAAATTGGTACAAAATATTTGAATATGTCTGTTTGATATTGAAAGTAAAAAAATTAGTATGAAAAAAGTTATGAAAAGGATTAATATTACCGTAAAATGGCTGACCAAGAAGTATTGCTGTTATGGCTATCATCTTTAAATGTAACTATGATAGCTAGTACCGTAAAATATTATGTAAAAATTGGATAAGTATGTGACCTGAACGAAGATGCATTCTAAATTTATTAAATTCGGGATTAAGGACTGACGGTCCATTGTCGAACGATTTGATGAACTTTGGCAATTTCCTCATTGTCTAGGTGATCTTGACGGACGTGGATAGACCTGGATCTGATAGATTTTACTTCTTCAATTATAAAAGCGCAAATCGTCTAGTAGTACTTAGACCTTCAAATGGTGATTATAAGCTTATTTCTAGTGTTCTACTAAAAACTTAAGCTACATCGATATAGACGAAGTTGCAGAGGAAAATGTTGAAATTTTGGTAAGGTGCAACGACCAAGTGGCAATAGATCCGCTAATTTTGCAAGACAAGTTAGGGATGAAATATAATTCTAAAAATAAAGTGCAATTTTTTTATGTATCTATCTTTTTTTAAAGATTATAAAACTGAGTATGTTCAACAAATTGTTATACAATCAATCAATTTTAACTTTATCTAGGGTAGTTTTGAATACTCAATCAACAATTCAACCTGCTGACCACGACATTATTCTAAAATTGATGGTGATATAGCGATATACGATAGACAACAGAACTTCCTTATGCTTTGACTCAACTACAAACTATATCGTGTATTTTTGCGCTGTCTATGTCAACTTAGATTGAGCGATCTGTATAGTACGATAAACGCCGACCTATCCCACTGGACTTAACCAACAATTCACATATTGCGCACGCATATTTCGTTTGTAAAATTAATGAGAAAATAGAACAGGTTCTAAATATTTAGTACAATATTTCGTACGAAATTTACAAATAAATTTTTCTGTATGATACTCTTTGAAATATTTAATAGCAAATTTATATCAAAGTTTCATACTAAATTAAGTATAATGTAAAACCGGCCTAAATAAGTAAAATTAATTAATTTAAAATTAAAATCAATTAAAATAATTTTAAACGTATTAATGATTTTTACAAAACTTACGCTTATTGAGCATGGCTTTCCTTTGGAAGATCCTTCGGATGCCTCCTGACATCAGATGGTGGGAATTGCTTCGGCTTAAGATCACTAGGAGGAAACTGTTTCGGCTTGAGATTATTCGTCGGAGCCGGTCTTGGTTTAAGATCACTCGGAGGAAATTGTTTCGGTGGTAATTGCTGCTTAGATTTAACAATATTATTCGAAGGAGACTGTTTCATTCTGGCATCCGTTTGCACCTGCAGCGCTTGCTTCAATTTGCTGTTAATATTATCGACGGCAGGTTGTCTCTTCGCCTGTTGCTCTTTCGAAGTGGCGAGCTTAGATCTATCACTCGAAATTCTATTAATCGAAGGAGGTGGCATCATTTTAGAATCTAATCTGGATTTTTCACTAATTTTAGCACTGGGAATTTTGTTCCCGTTCAACGGCTTCTGTGGAAGATCGATTCTCTTATTGTTAGACACATTTGCACTATTGAAGACGGTGGTATTTTACTAGCAGCTTTCGTTAAGTTTGAATTTTTATCTAAGGATTTCACACGCTCTACTAGAGCCGGTTCTTTATTCGCTGGCACTTTTTTAATAACCTCTTGATTGTCAGACGATGATTTCTTGGGAATCCTGTCGGAGGTTTGAGGCGGTGTCGATCCGTTCAGTTTCGGTATTCTATTCGACGTTGGAGGTTTTTCTGGGATCGCCTTGTTCCGAGACTCTTTTCTCTCCCTCCATTCTCGTTCTCTCTCCTGCTCTTTCTTTTGTTTCTTGGTCAAAGGTCGCTCCTCCTCTTCTTTTTTCGGTTCTATTACAACCGGTTCAAATTGCTTCTTCTCAGCCAGTTTTAAAAGATCTGAACACATTACAAATAAACGCAATATTAATGGAATGAATCAACGAGAAGTGCAAAAAAAATAATAATACTATTTTACTGTTATTGGATTATGATCTTCATTCGTTCCAACAATAAATTTTGAATGCTATCTTATAAATTTTACATTATATACATTATAAACAATGTGTTTTTATTTTTTTTTTCGGTTTTTAGATCTTACAAAATACATATATATTGTTACGCTACACAGTAGCATACAACCCGGATTAAAAAAATAAATTTTAAAAGAAATACATTAATTAAATTAGAAAAAAAATCTAATTTTATATATCCCAGTGTCATCTATCTTTATTAATTTTGAATTAGAAGTGTGCTCTCTCACCAGCCAGATGGCATGCAGGGCGAGAAATTTCTGATCGAGGGGCGTTGACATAAAAAAAATAAGTAATTGCTCGTTATATATTTATTATTATATATTTAGTAAGAGTAGAGATTGTGAGTGAGGATGTTGTCAAAAAATGTCCTCTCCTTCAATTTTACTGTTAATGACCAGTTTAAATGCAATCGTAGGCATGATAGTATTGTGCCTCAATGAAAAACAATTTCTCATGTGAAATCAAAACATTTAAGTGCGAATAAAAGTGATTTTATTTAAATTTATTAAAATTCTAAATGTGAACTTGTTTAAGATCAGACATAACTCTCTGGATATTTACTTCAGGTAAGTACGTGAGTCCGTTTAATTAACACTAAAGTTTTATTAGTAATTCCACTTTTTGCAATTTTAAATTCAGTTTCAAACGTGCATACTTCTAAATTAAATTTCAAAATTCCCGCGTTTTCTGACCGTACAAACGGAGCTATGTTAGGCTTAAAAAGACGTGTGAAACAGAAAAGCCAACCTTGATGGTAAATTACTGGATATTGGTTCGTAACGTAAATACATAACAGATACTTATAAACCTATTTATACAAATTTCCCCAAGTAACTGCAAACCGTTCAGTGATGATACAAACAATTTTCTAACCGCAACTCTTTCTGAACGTATAAAAATGAAATTTCTTATAAGTATAATTAAATTTAGATTAGAATTGAAATAATACGTTTATTTCTAGGTAGATTTGACGAGGAATACCTTCTAATAGGACGAATTCTGCGAACATCAGTGTGGATGGGACTGTTCAGGTCGGATAAGGGCCCTCGTACATCGTAGTTACAGAGTTACATCAGATCACGGAAAAATGGCTCGTTCAGGACAGGAACATAACAGGAGACTCAGGAAAATCGTCGTTGAAGAAAAATTACCCGAAAAGGTTGCAGATAATTTGGATAATATTTGTGTGATGGACTTTGTTTAACAAATAACAATTATTTTTAGGTTGTAATTTGGAATAAAATTGGATTTTATCGAAATAGCCGTTAAATTTTACAAGAACAAATTGAGACACGACTGCCTCGAACAAAGCTCGGTTAGTGAATGGTTCGAATTGAAAATGTTTTAACTGACTTGAAGGCGATTGTCTTCGTCAAGGAGTCCAACTGTCTGTGAAAATCCGTTAATATAACCGAAATGAGGGGAACATTCATTGTTTTATACATGAGAATGCCCATGTGACCGAATGAACTGTCAAATGTTTAAACGAAATGAAAATAAATAAAATTACAAAATCTGGAATCACCTTACACTTGTAATAAGATAAAGGTAGGTATCAGTGAATTGTGAGAAAAATACATTTGAAATTTTTAAACACTTATTTCTATGTAAAATTAACAATCTTAAAATTCATTACTGCACCTAAAAGGTAGGTTTATACACATAGAATTGTTACAGAACTCAATTTCCAGCAATTTCCCCATGTCTTCCTGTTGACATATCAAAGCAATTGGACTGCCAATGCATATACAAACGTTATTAGACTAAATTTAACTGACATAAATACACAGTAAAAATAATAAGAATGTTCATTTGAATTGAACTTGGAACCAATTTTGATCTGTCAAAATCTATTGTAATAGTACACTATTCAAATTCTAATATTCATTTTCGATGTGTAGATATATCACTGCTGATCATCTTGCTTCCTGAAGGGACAATTCTGAAGGAAAATGCCTTGAGTGACTTGCCAAATGCAGAGATTTCCTACATCACCTGGACATCGTCTGGCTGTCTGCTGCTACATATTATATCCTTTTTCTTATAATATCTACTTAGTCTTAAAATACAACTAAGTAAAACAGTAACATTCCCTTTTAAATCATAGTAGAGTATATGTACCATAACAATATGTATATGTATATAATGCTTAATAATTTCGCTTTATTTCAAAACTTTTTTACGTTATAAAATACACATAATAATATGAACTCTAAAGGGTGACCTTAAAATTATTTATAAATTTTTTTTGTTAAGAAATGATAAAATCATTATGGTTTTATTTAATATAAATTTTTAATATATCCTCGATTGTTATATTGTTAAAATCAAATGTAATATTTTTTCATATTTTATTAAAGCTGTGAGGTTTTTGTTATATTTATGTCCTTTTATTCTATTTTCTAAATATTGCATGTTTTCACCAATATATATCCAAGTAGCACATTTAGTCGTCATGACGTATTTGTTACCTTAAAGATTTGTCTTTTAATAATTGCGAGCAAAAATTACCCTTTTAACAATACTGGTACTGCTGTGGATGCTTTTCAATCATCAGATTACAATGATTTATTAAATTTTGAGATAGTGGCGAAAATTACTTTTTCAAACTCTAAATGAAATAAGCATAACTAAAAACATTTTAATGGTTTCTACAAAAAGTATAATCTTCATTAAATACTCAAAACTATTCCTTTTTTTTAGCTTTAATTCAATTTATTTTCAATTTTCTTTCTTTTTAGATGGGTTCCACAAAACTATTTATATTTAACAGAACGTTTCAACAATATTTATTGCTTTTCAATAATTGCGTTTGTTACTTTTTAGTATTTTTGTTTATCATTTGTTATAATCATGTTTAAATCAACAAAAAAAAATATTAAAAAATAAACATAAAAGCTCTGGAAAAAGGCAAATAAATATTGTCAAAACATCTTGTTGTTAAATAGTTTAGTTTACCCCACAAAATAATCCAAAAAAGAAAATTCACATTACATGGATTTACATACATGAGAATGCCCATGTGACCGAATGGACTGTCGAATGTTTAAATGAAGTGAAAAAAAAATAAACACGAATTTGAATCTATTTTCTTCATAAGCATAAAATTTCTATTATTAGCAACAACTTCTAATACAACAAACCAATTAAAAAAATATCAATAACTCACCTGAGAAGTTGACTAAAGGAGCCGATTTAAATTTCACTTTCGCAGACTCTTTCTTCTCAATCTCCGGCTCAACAACTGCCTCCACAATTTTCTTTTCCGAATCATCGCCCGTACTCTCCGTATGTTTCCTCTTCCGCCTGTGTGGCATCATCGCTTCCTCCCTCTCCCGTTCCAAGGCGGCCTTCACCCTGTCCTTCGTGCTACTCAAATTTGTGCTGATTTTCCTTTTAGCTTCCGGAAACTTCGGCTCATCGGGCATTTTGCTGTACTTCTCCATCATCTTATTGTAGAGAGCGGACGATTCTTGCGAAACGTACCCATAATCGTCTTCGTCCGGCTGACTCGGCCCCGCTAACGTTACAGAGGTGTTATTCTCATCCAAAGCATCGGCGATCACCGATTGATTAGCAGATTTTGTCCGTTTTAGCATGACATTGACCCTGCGAGTCGCCTTCTTGTCCTGCGATCGCAAAGCGAGCAATTTGCTCTTCCTCTCGAGGGCCTCTTGTTGTTTTTGCTTCTCTTCAGCCTCCTTCCTCGCCAGGAATTTCTGAACGTTCACGCTGAGATTCTTGGGTCTGTTTTCCTTCTTTGGCGGGGCGAATTTCGTAGGATAATACCTAACCTGCAACGAAAACGATAGCCTATCAGTTATTTGGTACTTTATTATCGAATAAGACTACGGGGAATAACGTCAGACCTTTCTAGAACCAGAAGGTATGTTACAAAATACATTAAAACGCTTACCTGGGGCTTTGATGTCTCATTCTTTTTAGCGGCATGCAATAATTCGCCGAAATCCATGATTGTAGCACGTATTAAACTAAACTAAACTCAATCTGAACTGCAATAACGAATTTATGTCATCACAAGGTCTACTAGCACCTCGTACATGTCATCATGGCGAACGAGTACTGAAACACAGTGAACTTCGTGCAAGTTCGTATCGCCGATGAGTAAGAATGACAAATACCGTAAAGTGGAAAATTACTAGTGGGGGAATAGCTGCCAACCTTTAGAAGTGTTAAAGCTAATTATGCATAGTAAATTAGCATTTTTGTAGACGGTAAACAGTGATTAACGAAAATGAATTTATTTGTATAATATTAATACACAACAGTTATCAAAGTTTGTGCAATTATTTATAGTAACTTTCACATAAAGATATTTAATATGTAATTATTAAATATAATACAATCTTGGGTAATGTCATGCTTTCACGTTGAAGTTACTATATAAAATTTATTGTGGGAAATATAAATTTGGAATTTTTGTTTGTGTAAAATTCTGAACTTCCAGTTGTATCTTGTCATATTTTTGAATATATTACCAAGTTATAGTATTGTTTTTTTACAGTTATTATAGAATAGATCTAATGCTATAATAAATATTATACTATAGACAATATGTACTTACCTAGAAATAATAGTGAATAGTTTAACTTTATTCATTAGGGTTGCTCTAGCAATATTAGATTTTTATCATCCAAATAAGCTGGTTAATATAAACGAATTAATGTGTTTCTGCTAATTATTGCAATAATTAATGATTTCATACTGTAAGATGCTTGCAATTTTTGTAAGCAAGTTAATATTTTGTGAATTTCGACAATTTTCTACAAAAACATACTAAAAATTGTTATCATTTACGATATATTTGTATGAGTATTTTTGTAGATCAGAGATGTATATAAACAATTAACATAAAATGGAAAAAAAAAATAATTTAAATTTTGCTACTATTTGCATTTTGGTAATTCGGGTAACAGAATAAAATAACATGACGTTTAATTGACGTCCATATGACGTCCATTAGCTATGTGATAATTAACGTCTATTAAACGTCATTTCACGTCATTCTACTACCTAGGAATAAGGGAATTTAATAAAACAACCACGATATATAAAATATAAGATTTATTTGCTTGCTTTTCGTAAATTTCTTATCAATTCAGAATATATCTCTTCACATCTTATTATATTGACCATTGCCGATATTTTTTCTCCAAACGGAATTAATGCTCTCCACGCGAATGCGTCAACAAGGCGTACTTTATAACCTAGTATTTCCAAGTGTCTTATCTTTAATTGGTAAAATCCTTTCAGACGTTTATACCCTTGGGTGTAGTAATTTGATTTTAATATCAAAATTGCCATCCTAAAAAAAAAAAAAATAACGACTACACATAAATAAAGGAAAATTTGAATAGTTGTATGGAACACAATTCAAATAAGAGATAATTTTGTTTAAGTTGAAATGTGATAATTTACTTTTGCCTGGAATTATCCTTGCTTGTAAAATTATTATTGGCATCTAAATGTACGATGAAATCTATGTGGTAACCGTAAGGTGTTATCTCGTCCTCTTCTATCCAATCCTCATGCTTAATTATCTCTGTCAGGCACTCTTTGATTGATTTAAATATGGCGTAGTCTCTTTCGGAATGTCTATAATCTAAATAATAAATACAAATATTAGTCAATTATTAAATATTGTTACACGTAGAGTCTATAGTATCGGTAAGGAAAAAGTTTGGGTCCACTTTGGGAAAAATACACACTAGATATATAATTACAAAAATTAGCATCTCCAATTGTTTGGAAATTACCACAAAAATGCAAATTTTCAAGGAGTATGTCTGCATTAATTAGGGATTAACAAAGCAGATATTAATTAGTCATAATCCCAAATATTTATCTTCTTTTGACCGGAATTGTTTCTAAGGAAAAGATTCTTTTTAATCACATTATTTAGTGAAAGTTCTTTGTTCTGTGTGAAGTTTTGATAAGTGTATGTTTGAGAGTTTATTTATTTGAGTATATTTATAAAATATGCTATGTACTAATAAAGGTGTTAGATATTACAACTCATGAGGTAAACATGTAATTTTTTAAAGCCCCAGTCAACAATATAATTAGGGATAATCATTTACAATAAAGATAATTTTCTACATAATTATATTTAAGGTGTTATGAGTAGATGAAATTATATTACAATTAATACAATAATTAATAAATAGTAAATATTTTTGTAATGGAAGTATAATAACCTTAATGCATTCTTAATTAGGAAGTTCTTATTATTGTAATCTTGCATAATTAAGAGATTATTTCAGAGACCACCTACAGTAAGAATTCAAAATTGGCTCCACAATTTAGGTAATTTTTACATCTAAGAACTTCATGCAAATTTAGCTGTTATAAACTTTTATTTTACGAGTATTTTGTACACTATTGTGTCACATTTTTCTTTTAATTAATATAATACAGTGATCGCACAGTTTAACATTACAAAAATAATTTTTATCTAAACCGCAGTAGCCGAGTTTTTCTTTACTGCTTTTAAAACTAATTAATTCATTAAATTTTTTATCGCCAAAACTGAATCTAAAATCAATTTTAATAAATTTTTTAATACCTCTCTGATTTATTTTATCTGGTGTTGAGTTACTGGAAAGTGTAGGATATAATTATTTTCTGTACCATGTTTAATTTTGCTTATTTTCTGATTTTTATTTATTTAGTTTTTATTAATTTTTTTTTTCTGATTTCTCTCTTTTTAATTGTGAGCAAAAATTATCCCTTTAGAAATATTAAATTTGTCTAAAGATGACGATTTATAATATTCAACTGGTGTAGCGTTACAGTTTGTCATAACTACATGACAATCATCAGTTCACCATGTTTTTTTTTGATTAATTTTTTTTTTTAGTTTTTATTGTTGAATTTCGAAATAGTGGCGGAAAAAATGACTTTTTCGAGGTCTAATGAAAGAATTTAAATGAAAGAAGGAAAGTAAAATCATTTTAGTGGATTCTACACAAAGTATAATCATTAAATACTCCCTATTCCTTTTTTTTAAATTTTAATTCAATTTATTTTCAATTTTCTGATTTTTTTTATGGATTACATAAAACTACTTGTATTTACAAGACGTTTCAACAATATTTATTTCTTTTTCAATTGCTTGTATTACTTATAGTATCATTAATTATAATAATCATCGACAAAAACAGAAAAGATCTAAAAAAAAAGACAAATAAACATGGTCAAAACATCTTGCTAAACAGAATAATTTAAATTAACTCCCAAAAAAATAATTCACTAAAGAAATACAAAAAAAAGGAAACAAGAATTTAAATCTATTTTTTTCATAGGCCTAAAATTTCTATTATTAGCAGCAATTGTTTAGAAATATCGAAATCGCGGACAAAAAAACCAATTTTCAATAAGTATGCTTGCATGAATTTGCACATTGGGGATTATCGAAAACCCGTATCATAGCGAAGACTAAGATAGATTGGTGATCCCAAATATTTATCTTCTTTTGACCCAAATTGTTTTTAAGGAACATAATAATTAAAGGTTAATTGTTTACAATAAAGATAATTTTCTAGATAAATATATTTAAAGCGTTATTAACTAAGGATAATCAATAAATAGTAAATATTTTTCTAATGATCACATAATGAATTATAAATTAGAAAAATCTTATCATTGTAATCTTTCATAATTAGATGATTATTTCATTGAAAATTCAAAATTGACTTGACAAATACGTAACTTTTACATCTAAGAACTTCATACATATTTGACTGTTATTCATGTGCTTACTAATTTTTTGATTAACAACTTTTATTTTACCAGTATTTTATATACTATTGTGTCACATATTTATACAAAATGATTTTAAATGATCAACGATGATTTGAATTTCCCGCTTTAGATTTTAGGGTATTTTATATGTTAGAAATGACTACAGTGCCAGAATAGTAATCAGCTGTCAACGTGTGTTGGCTGGCTCATTAGCATTGACAGTATGAACCGCCCCTTTGGCACGCCACTGATAAGAAATATCGCGTATCCAATCTGACAAAAAAGCGGGAAATTCAAACCACCGTCAATTTGTTTTGTTTTTTTTTTTATTATTCAGTAAATGGAAATTTTGACTTTGCAATCTGTTTCAAGTTAAATGACATACATACAAGCAATTACGTTATTTTCTTTAACTATTAAATTTGACGTTGCTTCGGAAAATATTCCACTTTTTGTTCATTTGTTTTTTAATATATACATATTAAATGTCATAGGAAAAAAAGCTTATTTTTAATTGTTTTAACAAATATGGGCATTTTCAGCATAGTAAGAAGCAACTAACTTAATTTTTTTCAATTTTTTTTTATACTGTATACGTTTTGAGTTATTATAATTAGTGCAAACCTGTATAAATGTAATTATTTGTGTGAAAGACGCCTCTATAACTTCTTTCGGTTACTAAATTTTGTGTTAGATTTTTCTTTTTATCTAAACCAAAAATGCACACTCAAAACCAAATTAAATTTGATGCAAATTGTATAGTTAACTAATAATGTCAGTTATTACGGTTTTTTTATAAAGCTATTGGATACGTAAATGGAATTATGAAGAAATATTAATATAAAGTGCTTTCCACAAAATTTAACTGTTCTTATAAACGAAGCAATAATAAAATTAGAATGTTGCACCTATGTTTTTTTTTTTTTTGTACAAAATGATACAGACTTTATGTGTGACTGTTTATACACATTTGTAGATGGATATTGTAACGAGCGCCAACTTTTCAACTGGCGGTTCCGATAGGCGTCCCTAGATGGCGCCGGCATAGCGGAAGAAGAACTACCTACGACGAATAACAGAGGGCAGCACCGGGTCGAAGATTCGAGAATATTCTCCAGAATCTTCGAGGACATTCTAGAAGGCCCCCGAACAATCTGGAAGTTCGCGCCAGCTATAAATAACGCGTCGGGTTGGCCAGGAGGCAGTCAATCGATACGAGTTCGATAGTGCGGTCGCGATTGAATTAATACATGTAATATAAATATCGTTTACATAAATAAAGACATTAGTGGTTAAGTGATATAGTTAATAAGCATTTTTAATAGATTTTAATTACCGTAATAGTGTTAATAGAATAAGTGAATTTAAATATATCGCCTGTGTGTTTTTCTAAAACCCCGACAACGTTTTAAGAACCGAAAAACGTAACAATTGGTGTCAGGTGTGGGGTATTTGGCGATATATTAGTGGACTAATAGTGCGTAATTAGAAACAATGGCAGCGAAATACTGTAAATTAGTGGACTTGAAAGTGGTAGATCTCAAACGGGAATTAGAAGAAAGGGATGAAGATACGAGTGGAAGGAAGGCCGAGCTTCAGTCGAGATTACGAAGAGCAATAGAAGCAGCTGGTGAAGATCCTGAGACATATTTGTTTGAAGTGTCTGGTGGTAATGGCGAACTTCTAAAAGAACTTACGGAAAATTCTCGCAATTTAGAAGAAAAAGTTCTAGAACATTGTCAGAGAGTTATAGAAAATTCTAGAAAATTCCAAGAAGAAAAATCTAGAATGATTGAAGAATTGGACGGTCGCATTAAGGTGCTAGAACAAATTTATTCTGGGGCCATACCGAAGACGGATGAAATTCGAAATTCTACCAATGCGGAAAGCAGCCAGATGGAACCAAGAAATACAGTGCCCATCTGTGCGGTTCAAAGTAAATGTGACCTGCCAACATTCGACGGAAAGACGCCCTTGGAAGACTATCTGACGCTGCTGGATACAATGGCTACGGTATATGGCTGGACGGAAGCTACCAAAGCAGCCATGCTGTCAATAGCTCTGCGCGGCGATGCTTTGAAGGTACTCCAGGCTATTCCTTCGTCGAAGCGACAAAATTACCAAACGCTACTTAATCATCTGGAGATGCGTTTCGGTAATAAACATCTGCAGCCAATATATCGCTTGCAGTTGAAGAATCGTTGCCAGAGGTCAGACGAGACTTTACAGGAGTATGGAGCTGATATCGTTCGTCTGGTTAAGAGTGCGTACCCAACGGTACCAGAAGATGTGTGTGAGACTTTCGCTGTGGAAAAATTCCTGGATGGCCTGCTTGATAGGGATACTCAACAGGCAGTAAAGCTCGCTCACCCGCAAACGTGGAACCAGGCTTTAGCTGAAGCATTAGATTTTGAAGCCGTGAAGCAATCGGTCAAAGGACATGCTCGCGTCCGTGTTCTAGGGAGTCACGAGGAAGAAGAACCATTAGAAGGAATTATGACGAAATTAGACGAAATGATAACGAAAAAGATGACGGAATTGATGACGAAAATGGAATCCGTGCAAATTAGGCAACCAGGAAGACGATGCACGAAAACCAAAGCCGACGGAAAACTAAAATGGGCCGACGGGAAGAAGCGATCGTCGACCTACGTAGCTGATGCCCCAGTAACACCAGTGATTGTTGCTTCAGTGGGATGTAGACCTAGCAGCCTCGTCGTGTATGGGCATGTGAATGGGAAACCGAGAGATTTACTGCTAGATACTGGTGCAACAATGACAATTCTTCGGCCGGAAGCAGTGGGAAGGACGAACCGGATATATCCAACCAGGTGGACGCTACGTACGGCAACTGGGCAAACAGTCAACGTGTTGGGGGAGACGATGGCCCACTTCCGTATTGGTGATACTGCATTCCAGTATCGTGTAGTAGTTGCAGATATAGAACAAGACGTAATCCTCGGAATGGACATAATGACAGAATTTGGTTTCAAACTGAACTTGCAAGCGGGAGTGTTGAAGGTTGGCAAAGAAGAAGTTATTCTTAACCATAGCAAGAATATGTCGGCCTGCGTAGTGTTGGCAGAAGAAGTAACTGTGGCGAGCCGCAGTGAAACCATTGTGGAAGCGAGCGTGAGTGGAGATATTCCCAAAGGGCAAGTTTTAATGCTGGAACCGGGAGCGATTAGCGGTCAAGGTCGTGGAATACTGGTTGCTAAGGCAGTGATACAAGCTGGAGAAAAATTGCCCGTCCGACTGATGAACGTCAATAGTTATCCAGTAAAGCTGAGGAAGGGCGTACCTTTGGGAAGTTGTGCTAGTGTGTCGTCGATTGTCAACAAAGAGGATGGCGTAACAACAACTCCAGATCCGCTTCCTAGATGGTTGAATAACTTCATTGACTTGTCTTGCAAGGATTTGACAACACAACAACGCCATACCGTGAAACAGCTGCTTGGACGCTACCAAGATCTTTTCCAAGCAGAAGACCGGAACACGAGGGGCAGGACTAATGTTGTACGACATCGAATAGAGACTGGAGATGCCCAGCCGATCCGCCAAGCCCCCAGAAGATTGCCATTGGCGAAACGAGCCGAAGCAGAACAAATTATACAGGATATGGAGCAGGATGGCGTAATTGAACCATCGAACAGTCCATGGGCTTCTCCAGTGGTACTGGTGAAGAAGAAGGATGGTTCAACTAGGTTCTGCGTGGATTATCGACAACTAAATAATGTAACCAAGAAGGACAGTTATCCTTTGCCCAGAATCGATGACACTTTAGATACCCTAGGTGGGTGTAAGGTATTTTCGACCCTCGACCTGAAGAGTGGTTATTGGCAAGTCGAAGTAGAGGCAAAGGATAAGGAGAAGACGGCGTTTACGATCGGGACAGGATTGTGGCAATTTAACGTCATGCCATTTGGGTTATGTAATGCTCCCGCGACGTTTGAAAGACTGATGGAAAACGTACTGAGAGGACTATCCTGGGAAACTTGCTTGGTATACCTCGACGATATAATTGTCTTAGGAAAATCTTTTGAGGACCATTTGAAGAACTTGGAGCAAGTATTTCAGCGATTGAAAGGAGCAAATTTGAAGCTTAACCCCAAAAAGTGCAACCTGTTCCAGAAGCAAGTGCACTACCTCGGCCACGTAGTATCAGAGGATGGAGTGTCGGTTGACCCAGGGAAGATAGAAGCGGTCAAGTCTTGGCCGGTTCCGAAGGACAAGCATGAAATAAGAAGTTTTCTTGGGCTATGCACTTATTACCGACGATTCGTTCCTGGATTTGCTAACATCGCCAAGCCTCTCACGAGACTAACTGAGGAGGGCAGAGACTACGTCTGGGAGAAGAGCTGCCAGGATGCCTTTGAAGAATTGAAACAGATGCTGACCACTGCACCCATCTTGTGCTATCCACAGGCTGACGGAAAATTTATTTTGGATACTGATGCCAGCAACGTGGGCATCGGAGGCGTGTTGTCCCAAGTTCAAGATGGCCACGAAAAAGTGCTCGGTTACTTCAGCAAAGTGCTGTCGAAACGGAACGCAACTATGTGTGACCAGGAGAGAGCTTTTGGCCGTAGTTAAGTCTATAGAGCACTTTCATAAATATCTCTATGGCAGGAAGTTCTTGTTAAGAACCGACCATGCGGCATTGATGTGGTTGCTACGCTTCAAGAATCCGGAAGGGCAGGTTGCCAGATGGATAGAGCGTCTTGAAGAGTATGACTTTGATTCGGAACATCGGCCTGGAACCAGTCATCGAAACGCTGACGCACTATCGAGGAGACCCTGTTCCAAGGATTGTACGCACTGCTGTCGTGCCGAAGAGAAAAATGAAGCAACCTGCTTGAGGACTACTGTCATAGATGATAGATGGACTGAAGACCAAATGCGAGCTGACCAGGAGTCTGACGAAGTTTTGAAGCGTGTGATGGAGTGGAAGATGCAAGAAGCGCGGCCTAACTGGGAAACGGTAGCACCATATTCGCGAGAGCTAAAATCGTATTGGGCTCAGTGGGGCTCTTTGGTAATGGAAAATGGTCTTCTCAGACGAGTGTTAGAAGACGAAGCTGGGACCAATAGCAGACTTCAGATTGTGGTTCCGAAAGCAAGAATTCCCGAAGTTTTAAAACTTCTTCATGATGGAACATCGGGAGGGCATCTTGGAGTCCGGAAGACTATAGAGAAGGTCAGAGAGCGATTCTATTGGGTTAATTGCAAGAATGACGTGAAAGACTGGTGCCGGAGATGTACAACTTGCGCCGCTGCCAATGGACCTTCCCAAAGGAAGAGGGCCCCTATGAGGCAATACAACGTTGGCAGTCCTTTTGAAAGGATTGCGATTGATGTTGCCGGACCATTCCCCACGACGGAATTTGAAATAAATACATCTTGGTTGCAGTAGACTACTTCAGCAAATGGGTGGAAGCTTACGCATTACCAAATCAGGAAGCTGTTACAGTGGCTGAGACTTTAGTTAAAGAACTTTTCAGTCGGTTTGGTGTGCCGCTTGAACTTCACTCCGACCAGGGACGGAATTTTGAATCAGCAGTGTTTCAAGAGATGTGCAAAATATTGGGTATTCGCAAGACCCGAACAACTGCCTTGCACCCGCAATCAGATGGCATGGTGGAGCGCATGAACAGGACAGTTATCAAGTATCTATCAAAAGTTGTCGCAGACCACCAGCGAGATTGGGACCAGCAACTACATCTATTTCTTGCTGGCGTATAGAGCATCGGTCCACGAAACCACTGGCCAAAGTCCATCTAGTGTGCTTTTTGGACGAGAACTGCGCTTACCATGCGATCTTAAGTTCGGCTTTAAACCGAATGAAGAAGTAGTTGGAGATGACTATGTTTCGAACTTGCGGAGGCGAATGGATGATATTCACGATCGGGTGAGGGCGAATATCCATGAAGCAAGCGACCGCATGAAGGAACACTACGACATCAGAGCGAACGAAGGCGGATATCAGCCTGGAGACCTGGTCTGGCTGTTCAATCCTCAGCGACGTCGAGGCTTCTCACCTAAGCTGCAACGATCGTGGGACGGGCCTTACGAAGTGATAAAGCGAATTAATGACGTCATCTATCGCATCAGAAAGAAACCCAATGGTAAAGCAAGAGTGGTGCATTTTAATCGCCTAGCTCCTTATCTTGGGGACAATCAAGAGGACGAGCAGATGGTCCGAGTTTGTAGACTCCCCGAAGAAGAACTCAGCTATGAGGAGTTTATGGACAAGTATGGGAATGGCCGCAAAGTGCGTCATGATGTAACAACGGAGATTCAGGAGGATTTGTTTTTGGCTCCTGAAGGGTGCGCGTTAGCACATTGTGTTGCCCAAGATTTAAGAATGGGCAAGGGGATAGCTACCGTATTCAAGAAGAAATTTGGTGGTGTCCAAGATCTCCGAAGCCTGAACCCTGAGGTGGGCAAGGCTCTGCACTTGCCAGGAAAGAAACGGCCTTTATTCTACTTGGTGACCAAAGAAGCCTCAGTTGGCAAGCCAACCTACCGGACGATGTGGGACAGCCTGATAAGTTAAGAGAGCAGCTGTTGGAGCTGGAGATCAATAAGATCAGGGTGCCAAAAATAGGCTGTGGATTGGATGGCTTGGACTGGAGGGTCGTAAGGAACATGCTCGAAGAAATTTTCCGATATACTGAATAGAGTTCCTAGTATGCAGCTACAACCCGCGTCAGCAGAAGGAGGCGACGAACGGTAGCGTGCTATTTCTTCCGGACCTCGTCGTGTAAGAATGGAGAGAACTGTTCGTATCTTCATGGAGGTGATAGTTCCTGTCCGGACGGAACAGATCTAAGGAGGGAGCAGTGTAACGAGCGCCAACTTTTCAACTGGCGGTTCCGATAGGCGTCCCTAGATGGCGCCGGCATAGCGGAAGAAGAACTACCTACGACGAATAACAGAGGGCAGCACCGGGTCGAAGATTCGAGAATATTCTCCAGAATCTTCGAGGACATTCTAGAAGGCCCCCGAACAATCTGGAAGTTCGCGCCAGCTATAAATAACGCGTCGGGTTGGCCAGGAGGCAGTCAATCGATACGAGTTCGATAGTGCGGTCGCGATTGAATTAATACATGTAATATAAATATCGTTTACATAAATAAAGACATTAGTGGTTAAGTGATATAGTTAATAAGCATTTTTAATAGATTTTAATTACCGTAATAGTGTTAATAGAATAAGTGAATTTAAATATATCGCCTGTGTGTTTTTCTAAAACCCCGACAACGTTTTAAGAACCGAAAAACGTAACAATATATAAATATATCTTTAGAATTTTAATTTCAAATTTTTGGCCAAATTTATTAATCAATTAATTAAACTCTTATGTTAGTGGCCATATCTTATTCTAAGTTATATAATTTAATTTTGTTTAATGCTTCAATTGAATTGTTATAGATAGGTTACAATTACAACATTTTGAAAACAAATATATCTGCAAAGGAACGCACACATATTAAAATAATCTATGAAATATATTATTTTGTAAAAATTATTTTCTGTTGTAATATGGCCAATAAGCCAAGAGTTTAATTTATATTTCTAAAATTACTTTTTTTTTATATCCATTTTTACAGAGATTTGATTTTTGTTTGTGTTTTCAAGCTTTCCGGACACTCAACAACGCGGGAAAAAGACACTCAATATCTTATTTTCACACTTATATTACGCTCAACGTGCAAAACTTGGCGCCCAACGTGGGGCAATGACTAATTAAACTAAAACGTCTAATATAAATATTACCTTTTCTATTCTGCTCGATATATTTTTGATGGAACCAGGGTACATTCGATTCGGGATAATCTAAACAGACGGCACGATTTAATTGCATCATGTGATATCTCACTCTCGATGGGTAAACGTCCTACAAATAAAGCAGCTGAACGTTGGGGACACATCGAATATAAAGGTGCAGATACCCTGAAGTAGCAGTTCGCCAATTCCAAGTCTAATTTCTCCAGAAATTCCACGTTGAATATTTGCCTGATAAAAGAGATGGGCAAGGTGTGGTAGAAACACAGGGCTAAGGAAGCTTGCAGTAGCGATAAGCCGCTCATCCTCTCCTGATCTCTGAAAATTGTTTTTGTAGAGTGTTGGCAAAATTCGATGTATACAACTATTTCGAAAAGAAAATTAGCGATTTGAATCGCGATTTTATTTGAACATTTTTAGGGTGAATCATACACAAGGCTGCTACAGTGTTTACTTCTTAGTTTCATTCACACCAATTAAAGAGTAATCGACAGATTACCGATGTCGAATTGGGTAAACTGGAGTAGCGACGTAGAATTTAAGAAACATTAGTTGGTTTGAATAAAATTTATGGATTTATAGAACCATGTTATGTTTAAGTTGCTAGTGCAATTTTATTAGCGATGAAAAATGAATATAATAATTACATATTATATGTTTTGTTTCTCTTGTCTGTTTGTATATCTTAGGAGCAAACACGAGTCACGTGTATCGATTTTGTCAAATATATTTACCAAAGTATGGAAATCTTTTTTGTTTTATTAATATCAAATACAATATAAACATACTAGTATAATATTTGCTAATAAAGCTGTAATAAATGCTTAATAAAGAATTTTGAATAAAATATTATTTATTTGAAAATGAATGACTTTATTTGGGGTTTTAAAACTTTTTTTTCGGTTTTCTCTAGACTTTTCGCATGTGGATCATTATTACACCGAAAAAATATATAACTTATTCAAAAAAAATGTTTAATTATTTAAAATTACAAATATTTTAAATAATTAAATATATTTTTTGTTTTTCCTTTCCCTGAAGTTAAAAAAAAACCTCCTACCCCACTTCGGCGTAAAAAATGAACAAAATAATTTTAAGATTTATAACATTTTTAGTGCTTCCTCTTGCTATGGTGTTAAAAAAAACTAATTTAATAATCAAAACAAAAAAAATACCTACCCCACTCCGATGTACCAAAAACAAAATAATTTCCTCATTTAAAACATTCTTAATGCCCCCTCTCTTCGCAATATCGTGAAAAAATAATTTAATCATAAAAACAAAAATTTTCATAATTTTATCACTTAAACCGTCTTCAACGTTTCCTTTTACCGTAGTATTGCAAAAAAAAAATTAATTTAATATTTAAAAGATAAATTCACTATCCTCAGTCCAGTGTACAAAAAAAAAAATATCATTTAAAACATTTTTAAGATTTTTTTATTCGAAATATGTTCAAAACCACTAAAAAAAATGTTTTTTATGCAACTTTGGTATATAAATATACTTACAAGAGGTAATAATAACCAGCAATAAACTGAAAGTGCTTGAAGCTCATATTTACTTTCGTTGATTGGCTACACGCTCCAGTGTTGCCAACTTGGGGAATTTTCTCCTAAATTTGAGATAAGCTTTTTAGGTGAGGAGACACAGTTCTTAAGTGGAATTTTTAGGGGATAATTTAAATAGTTACTATATTTGCTAAAACTGAGTCTTTTATAATAGCCAAATTTAAATTTCCCGCCACTATTTTTAGTAACTTCAACGTAAAAGTATTAAAATAACTATTGATGTAGTATATGTATAATAGCAGGTAATTTTTATGTTTCAACGTTGAGGTTACTAAGAAACATTTGGCTATGTGAGTTGTAAATAAACAGCAAATTTTATCCAATTTACAAATAAAATTATGTTTTCTTTAATTTTTATAATTTTTCAACCTTCAACATTATCTTAGTAATACACAACACATCTCAAAATTTCGGTACTAATGAATCTCAAATAACCAATTTTAAGTTTCCCGCAATTATGTTTAGTAATTTCAACGTTGAAACATAAAATGATCTATTATTTTCAAGCACATCAATAGTTTTGTTTTAATATTTTTACGCTGAATTCACTAAAACTAATGGCAGATTGGCAATATAATCTACTCTTTCGTTTTAAGTAGGTTTAGTGGAATATTGGCCATATGGAATATCCACTAAACCTATTTAAAAAGAAAGATAACTTCATGATGGCTAAGAAAATTATTTACCAAGAATTAATATTATAATGTAATATAAATTTTAAATACAATTTTTTCTGCGAAAGGGATGAATACTTGATTAAGGGGAGTTTGGGACACTATCTAGGGGGAAGTACTTCTAGGCGTTTGACAACACTGACACGTTTATCTGTCATCCTGCCATTTGTTAATTTGTCATTTATGACGTGCTACGGATTAAACATAACCAATAAGACAAAAAAATTTCGTTGAGTCAACTGCAGAATAGTGTCAACGTAAATTTTCTATCGAAAAACTTCGCACACTTGACTGTATTTACTGCGAGGAAGGTAACCAGAAATGTTTGAGAATGAGGAGGTATTACAAATAAATTGCCGTAATAAAAATTTGTCACGTTGTAATTAAATTATGTTATAATTAATTAAAACATGCTTCAATTACAATGTAACACGTTCAATATGTATTTTCAATTACAAAGTCATCTAATTTTAACGTAACTAGTTAGTTTTTACTTAATTACGCAATTCAATCAAATTCGAAGAAAAAAAAACATTTTTGTTGTTTGCCTTCGTTCACAAATAATTATTACGTTCTCTAGAGCAGAAAATAAAACTTCTTTCTCTCAAATAAGGGCGTATGAAAAGACATTATTTTCGTAAAAGCTACTAAACAATTTTAACCAGAAATCATATTTTTAGTAATGGATAACAACAAGAAATGCACTTTTCTATCTAAATGGTATTCTAAGAAACGAATAAGAACATCAGAAATCCTATTTTACCCAAAAAAATTGATGTCAGAGTGTTCTATTTATCCAGGTAAGCTGTGATAATAGCTATAATCTGTCCTAAATATATTTGCTTCTAATATTTTCGAGTAGATCGTTAACTTTCTTTTGGTAGGCACTGTACAATAGAAAGAAAATTAATTGCCCTTGAATACTTTCCCTTGGCAAAATTTGAATTTTCCACAATTATTTTTTGAGTAATTTCAGCAGAGAGACATCAAAATATCATTAGTAATCTAATACAAAACCATTGGTAATTTCCTGTTGCAATGTTGGAAGTTACTAAGAATAATAGTGGGAAATTTAAATTTTGCCAAGAAGGAATTCTTTTACTTTTTCACAGCACAATTCATGCTAAAACTAAACCTGAAGAAGATCAAATTTAGGTCGAAACGTAGTTGCAAGAAAATAATTAGTGATCTAATACAAAACCATTGGTAATTTCGTGTTGCAATGTTGAAGTTACTAAGAATAATTGTAGGAAATTTAAATTTTACCAAAAAAGGAATTCTTTTACTTTTTTCCAGCACAATTCATGGTAAAATTAAACCTGAAGAAGGTCAAATTTAGGTCAAAACGTAGTTGCAAGAAAAGAATTAGTGATCTAATACAAAACCATTGGTAATTTCGTGTTGCAATGTTGAAGTTACTAAGAATAATTGTGGGAAATTTAAATTTTGCCAAGAAGGCATTCTTTTACCTTTTTACAGCACAATTCATGCTAAAACTAAACCTGAAGAAGATCAAATTTAGGTCGAAACGTAGTTGCAAGAAAAAAATTAGTAATCTAATACAAAACAATTGGTAATTTCGTGTTGCAATGTTGAAGTTACTAAGAATAATTGTAGGAAATTTAAATTTTGCCAAAAAGGAATTCTTTTACTTCTTTACAGCACAATTCATGCTAAAACTAAACCTGAAGAAGATCAAATTTAGGTCGAAACGTAGTTGCGAGAAAAAATTAAAAATACAAGAAACCAACCAGCTCAAAGTAACCGTGTTTTGTCTTAAATAGTTTTGGAGGAGAAGTTGAGTTTTTGTCTTACTTTATTTAGGTAATTAAAGCGATATAAACTTAAAATAGAACAAAAAATTACCTGAGAATCACATCGATAACACTCTGGAAGAATTCTTCGTGCCTATCGGGTAAATATCCGAGATGATAGCACAGATACACCATCCTCTCGGCATTAAAACCTAAAATATCACCTTTACGTCGCACGAAATAATCAACTAAACTATTCATCGTGTCCGGAAGCAACGTGTTCATTATGAATAAATTATACAACATATTTTTTATTAACATCGAATATAGAGTAGCTTTATTCTTATACTGATCGAATAAACGGTTTAATAATACTTTATCCGTCGAGTTCCTATAGATGCAACTTTTCAATAACAAACTGGTCGAGTTAAGACTGCACTGTTTATCCGAAATGTTCTTATTCGTACATTTATCCAAACTATTTCTTATGTCGACGATGTCTCTTTTAGTTAAAGTTCATTTTCACCGATCGCGTTTAACAAAGCGTTGGAGATATTGAAACAGTCGATGTGGTTAAAATATTCAGCGAATTCATGAATCTTCGCGATCACTCGATTCAACGTCTCACGATTCTTACTAAAAATTAATAAGAACGAAGCGGGCGTAGGAAAATACGAAGGTGCTAACCCCATTAATTTACTATCCATCTCGTGCTCCAAGATGCTGGTGATCTTTCGTTCCAACTCTTCGCATCTGCATCCGGGGATGTTTTCGTTAAATGTTACGTAACTTTGACACACTTTCAGCAGATGAGTGTCGAGGAAATTCTCATCCTCCAAACAGGCGGTCATTTTCCTCCAGAATTTCCTGCATATGTTATCGTCCGGGAATTTCGTAAACACCAGTATTTTGTGTAGTTCCAGCAGTGATAGTCCGTCTAGGTTATAATCGATGTAAGTTTCGATGATTTTCTTGAATTGAGGTCGTTGAGATGGAGGAGCGAAATACATTACGCAGGAAATTAGTTTTAGACGAATGTCCAGTTGAGGGCACATCTCTTCTTCGAGTTGTTGCAAATATCGCGATGCACATCTCTGTATTTCGTTTAAAATATCACCGGGTTCTTGAATTTTGGAGAATATCTTGAAAATAAGCAATTATAATTACGACAAAAATGAAATTAAAAATGAAAAAGGAAGGAATGATACATTAGGAATGGAAAGATGACGATTATAAATAAATAAATAACCATAAACTAACAGGTTCTTGCGGGTTTCGCCGTGTGTCAAAACTTTCGCTCGACGTTTCGCTGTTTATACTGACAGCTTCTTCAGGATAACTGAACTGATTCTCCATGGTCCGACATTCTTCTTATATATACGCCCCTGGTGCATCCAACCCGTGTAGTTTCCGCTCCATTACCGTGACGTTCGTAGTAGGCTTCTCCACGTGTTGCTAAAGTGGTACTCTTCTTCTCTGTTAACGGTTTTATTCTTCTCTATTTCTATGGCTTCCATGATGAGTCTTTTCCCGTAGTCTTGTGGTAGTGATACTTTTAACATTCTTTGAAATCCATTCTGTGTCCGGGTCGTGCATGTGTTCTGCCACCGCTGATTGCTCGTCCTTCTTAATCTTGCGTCCCTCTCGTGTTCTTTTATTCTTATGTCGATGGCTCTTCCTGTGTTGTCCGACGTGGCACTGTCCGCTATGGCATGTTATTTGTAGATACCTTCTGTGCGCCCCTTGGGTATTTTATCCTTTTGCGGTCAGTAGATACTTGCAGTCCCGAAGCGTACTTGTACGTTACGTTTCTTCAAAATTCGGCCACTTTTTCGGTGACTCCTGCTATGTTAAAGTAAACACGCCATCCCTCTTCGTGTTCTGTAGTTGTCTCCAGTGTCGTCTTCTTCTTAGTGGCTCTCCTTATGTCGATGTCAGTGTAAACATTCTTCCTTAGTGGCTTCCTCCAAATGTATCTTTTCACTGGTAAGATGTTGTTCTTCGTCACTGATGGTTTCGCTCTGGATAGCAATGTTTGACTATTAATGTATTCTTCTGCATCGGATGATGGTGAGATCTTGCATGCAGATATCTATCGGTGTGCGTCTTCTTTCTAAATACTGCTGCTGTAGCTTTCCCTCTTTGTTTTCTTAACCATAACATCCAGGAAAGGGAGATTTCCATTTTGTTCTTTCTCCATGGTAACTGAGGGCTGGGTGCTGTGAGTTTATGTGTTCCAAGAACTGTTGTAGTTTTTCTTCTCCGTGTTGCCATATTACAAAAGTATCGTCGACATATCGCAGCCAACACTTGGGTTTCATATCGCTTGGAACTTAGGGCTTCTTCTTCAAATGCCTGCCATAAAACAAGTTGGCTTATACTGTGATAAAGGGCTTCCCATTTGCTGTTCCGTTCTTTCTGCTCGTAGTATTTTCCTTCATACAAAAGTATGTCGTGGATAAGCACAGTTTCACTAATTAATGATGTCTTCTTGTAGTCAAGTTTCTGGAAGTAAGGCCAGTGCGTCCTCCGTGGGTATGTTAGTGTATAGCGAATATAATGATCGAAACTTTACTAAAATGTCTGTAGGTTCAGTCTTTAGCGTAGACAGAATATCCACGAAATGTTTCGAATTCTTTCACATACGTTGCAGTTGTCCGATATGGCTTTAGTAAGTTAGTCCAAATATTTCGACAAATCGTATGGTCGGTGATCCAATGTTGCTTACAATCGGTCTTAATGGCACTCCTTCTTTATGTATTTTTGGTATTCCACTACAGCCTGAGGTGATCTAGCGGCTCTTGGTAGCAATCTGTTCTGCATCTCTTTAGGTATCGATGGAAATCTGCTCCTGTTTTGTGGATTCTTCTCCGATTGGATCTTTTTCTTATTTCCTTGTAGTGTTCTCGTCAAGGTAGCTTCATTCATCTTATTTTTCGTAATCTTCTTTATTTAGTAGTACTGTTGCATTCCCTTTGTCTGCTTTGAGGATAACGATGTCTTCTTTAGCTTTCAACTTTGTAAGTGCTACCTCTTCTTCCCTGGATAGGTTGCGTTTCGGTGGCTTCGCTTTACTTCAATGCTCTGCTTACTTCTTGTCGCACTTTCTTGCTGCTTCGGATGTTCGAATTCCTTTGATCGCTACTTCATCTACCTCCGTGATGATTCTCTCTGTTGTTACTCTTGTTGGTGCAATGACCGTAGTTCATCCCTACAGCAAGTTACTTTTGTTTCGTTCAGCTTAGTAGTTCTTGATAATATTAATCACAACGTTCTTCAGTGTACCAGGTTGCCCCATTATCTCTTTCTTCCATCCTTGCAAACTTCTTTCCACTTGGTGTTGTTCGATTTCTCGAACTCAGTTTTTGCTGCTTCCCGGATTATGCAGGTCGATAACGAGTCCCAATCTTCTTTCTGATATTCTGTTGGCTATGTCAATTTAGCTCCATTGATCATCTTGGAAATCAGATGTATCTCCGTATACACTTGATGCATTGAGTGCAATTAAGACCGATTGTAAGCAACATTGCGATCACCGACGAATTGTCGGAATTTGTGGAAATATTTTAAGCTACTTTACTAAACCATATACAGGTCAAACTGCAACGTATGTGAAGAATCAAAAACTTTCGTGATATTCTGTCACCGCTAAAGACTGAATCCTACAAAATTTTAGTAAGTTTCGATATTATATCGCTATTCACTAACCATACCCACGGAGGACGCACTGCCTTACTTCCAGAACTTGGATCTCAAGAAGGCTTCGAATGAGTTGAAACTGTAATGGAATCTCCCTTTCCTGGATGTTATGGTTAAGAAAACCAAAGAGGAATGCTACAGCACTGCTAGTATTAGAAAGAAGACGCACACCGATAGATTCTTGCATGTAAGATCTCACCATCATCCGATGCAGGGAAGAAGACATTAATACAAACATGCTATCCAGAGCCGAAACCATCAGTGACGAACAACATGCTTACCAGTGAAAAGATACATTTGGAGAAAGCACTAAAGAAGAATGGTTACACTGACACCGACATAGGAGAGCCACTAAGAAGAAGACGACCACTGGAGACAAGCTACAGAACCACGAGTAGGATGACGTGTTTTACCTTACATAGCAGGAGTCACCGAAAAAGTAGGCCGAATTTGAAAAACGTAACGTACAAGTACGCTTCGGGACTGCAAGTATTCACGACCGCAAAGGATAAGATACCCAAGAGGCACACAAGAAGGGTATCTACAAGTAACATGCCATTCGGACAGTTGCTACATCGGACCAAACAGGGAAGAGCAATCGACATAAAGAATAAAAGAACACGAGAGGGACGCAAGATTAAGAAGGACCGAGCAATCAGCGGTGGCAGAACACAATGCACGACACCGGACACAAAATGGATTTCAAGAATTGTAAAAAGTAATAACTACACCAAGAAACAACGGGAAAAAGATTCTCATCAGGAAGACCATAGAAATAGAGAAAGAATAAAACCACGTTAACAGAGAAGAGGGTACCACCTTAGCAACACGTTGAAGAGCCTACTACGAACCGTCACGGTCAATGGAGCGGAAACTACACGGTTGGATGCACCAGGGCGTTATATAAGAAGAATGTCGGACCATGGAGAATGAGTTCAGTTATCCGGAAGAAGCTGTCAGTATGAACAGCGAAACGTCGAGCGAAAGTTTTGACACACGGCGAAACCCGCAAGAAACTGTTAGTTATAATTACACCGGCCGTGAAAGCCTATGCAGGATTAAATAACCATAAAGTCGAAAACATCGAAATGTAGGAATGGAGAATACTAACTACAAACATCTTTTCAGAAAAAGGACAAAATAAAAACATACCTCGTTTACCACTAATAAGTCGTTGACACTCAACAAATGCAAATGATTTTTCAGCATGGATAGACATTTAATTATTATCGTAACGATTTTCTTCTCGCCAATGAGGAAGGTTTAAAAGATTCATTACGCTTATAATGGTTTTGTATTCCGTGTGCACAGACGTTTCCAAAACATTTAAAACTTCAGTAACTTTTCCTTTATAACGCAATAACGAATCACTCGTTATCATAGGGTTAATAGTCGCTAAACAAGTTGTGATTGTATAAAGTTCTTCTGCAGTATCACATTTATCTGAAAAAAAAATAATAGTATAAAAAATGTATACTATTGTTTTTAGTGCCTTTTATTTTAAAAAAATCTAGTGGTCTTAATATTAAAATCCATTTTTATTTTAATTAATTCCTTAAAAATAAAGTTGTGCCTTCCGATTATTTCTAAATAATTAAAATCAATCAAGTTTTCTTTTAATTAATTAAAATGAATTATTTTTTTTGATAATGTTTTTTTAACAATTCTCAATAAACAAAAAAAAAGTTGTTCGTTTTTTATATTTTTGGTTAACTAAAATAATAAATTAATTTTTAAAATTTATTTTCATTAATTAAAAACTTATTGCCTTTTTTTAATTCATCTAAAAAAAATAATATGAAAATAATATACTAGTTTCTTTTTCCTTCTGGTGAAATTAATATTAAAACGGATTTTTTAAAATTCGCTTTTTAAAATTTTAATTAACCTCCTAAATTAAATAAAAAATTGTGCCTTCTGTGTATTTCTAAATAATTTAATTAAAATAAGTTAGTTTTTCTTCTTTTTTCAACAATTTTAATTAATTTAAAAATTTCTTAAATAAAAAAAAAAGTTACTCGTTTGTTTTATATTTTTAGTTAACTAAAATCAAATTTTCAAAATTAATTTCTTTTTAATTTATTACGAAAACGGAATTCCAATAATTATTTAGAAATTATCATTAAAATTATTTTATTATTTACACAAAATTCTAAAAAAGAAGAAAGTTGCCCCCTACTCAATACTTTTAATTCATTAAAATTAATCAATTAATTTAATTAATTTAAGCATTTTCCAGATAAAATTTGAAAAAAAAAATTAAAATTGTTTCCTCTCAATATTTTTAATTAACTAAATTTAAAATTAAGGAAAGTCCTATTACTTAGCTAATTACTAATTAATTTTATTAATGTTAAAAAAGCCTATAGGCCGGCATAAATTCTCTTTCACAATATTACCTATAGCATTTATAATCATCGGTATAAATTCCTGTACATTATAATAAAACGACATATCCCTCTTAACATAAATCGCAATCATAAATCTTGCTAACGACGCCATTGAATCGCCTTCCTTGTATTTATCTTGAAATTTCGATATCAACATTGACATAATTTTCTCCTTCGGCCCGATACCAATCTTATTCAAATACAACAATATGTAACTAATCTGCTCCACATTAAATTCATCCTGCCGATCCTCTAATAATTCTTTTAGTTTAGCAAAAAGCGAATCGCTTTTAAATAATTTAATGTACTTCTCACTCAACTTATTAAATTGGGTAATATCGATATGCGAAGTACTATTCGACAAACTCACGTGGTAGAACATTTTCTGTAAATCCCACAGCACTAATACCGTTTGCGTGACATGCATCGCATTCAATTCATCCTGATGGTGTCTGATAACTTCAAATACGTCTCGCAGCGATGCAGAATCATTCAACTTCTTAATCAATGGATCCTTCGAATTTGGATACAGAATATGTTTAATCGACTGTGGTTGTTGATACAATTCACTGTATACGTCGATTCCATTTGTGATATCAATATCTTCTGTTTCGTTAACGTCTTCGTTATGAGTAAACTTTTTGCTGATAGTGAACGAAGGCTTTTGAAGAGAGTTACATGATAAAAACGATTTATTTGGTAAAGTATGTAAGCAGCGTTGGCTTCGAAGCACAAAATTTCGTGTTAAAACTGAGTACGCTTTTAAAATAGTTGAACTAATTGTTTTTGTTAATTTCATTTTGTATTTTTTTTATAAAATTTAAATATATCTTATGTACAAGTTAGGTTAGATTTTGTGGTTATATTTTGATAGTAATTTTATTTTTATTAGGTTACTACTATAAGTAATCGAGGAGAAAGCTGAAGGAGGAAACCTCGATCGATAATTTTAGCATATTTTCATATAAATATTATTTCCCATGCTATACTTTTATTGAATATTTACACAAAAATTGCTTCTCATACTGTAAATTACAAATTATAGATTATTCCACCTTTTGGAAATACTAGCATATCTCCTTCATGATTTTGTAAGCACAAAAAATTCCCGCCATTATTTTTAGTAATTTTTGAACGTTGAAACCTGAAACATAAAATCATCTACCATTTCGTACCATATTGTCATAGAATGTGTGAATCCGTCATGTTGGCAATGAATGAGTGAATACGTCAAGTATGTTGTGAGAAAATATATATAGTAATTATAGTATCATGTTAAGAAGTATTGAAGTGACTAATAAAGAGTGTTTAAACTTTAAAATAGAACTGTGTTTTAAATTAATAACTTTACAATATTAATAGTTATTTTTATACCTTGACGTTGATTCACTAAAAATAGTGGTGGGAAATTAAAATTTGGCTACTATAGGAAATGGTATAGTAATGTTAATAACATTTCACGTTAAAAAAAATGCCTATCCCGTACAAGATTGAATTGTACATTTCTGTCACTTTACCTAGTGTACTCTAATTATCTCTAATTATAACCTCACTAATTAATATCAACTGACATGTGAACTTGACAACCGACAACACTCAAAAATACGACAGGGATAACAAATAACAAAATGCGCTTCCCAGCTGATATAGCATTTCCTTTTACTTTTTCTTCGTAGGTTTACGAGTGCCACTACAACAAAAGCTAAATGTAAATCTACATAACTTTAAAATATCTTCTTAAATAAAGAAATTCCTGATGTTTGCGTACACCAAATCACATTTAAGACACAATTATAACTGCATAATTCATTGGCGTATTATTTTTTATCGTAAGCGCGAAAAAAATATCCATAAACTAATCGACGAAACGCCCTCTGGCGGAAATAGTAATAATAAAATTAGTTTCTGTTATTTTCAAAATAATAATGAGAAATATCGAGATCAAGGCAAAAGTTCGCGATATCGAATTGTTAAGAGCTAAAGTGAAGGCTCTGAGTAAATCGGATGGTACAATCATTAAACAAAATGACAGTTTCTTCGTCGTACCTCGAGGTCGTCTGAAATTAAGGAAATTTGAGGTTAGAGACTGTCCATGATTACTTATTTAAATTGATGTTTTTTATTTGGTTATATTATTATCACCAGAAATAAAAACCATTCGTATTGTTTTGGCTAACGGATATTAACCTTATAACCTATAGGTTATTATCATAATTAAGATGTTTTATTGATAATATTTAATATTGTTTGTTTTTGTAATTCTTAATTGGCGTAGATAATAATAGAAAAAAAATGTTTTAAATTACATTTTTTTGTTTTGGTTTATGCTGATTTCATTTAAACGATAGTATTTATCTCTCACGCATTCCTTTGTTATGTAAAGAAATCTTGAATTGCATGTTTGCACCATATCCTGTTGAGGTGTTGACTAAATCAGGATTGCTCAAACGTGCTAAAACCATAAAAGAAAGAGAAAGAATAGTGAGATTATTTCTATTTTATAGTACCTATTGTTATAATCCTTATTGTTAGAACTGTTACGTAATTACTGCACGTGCTAAAGAGATTTCAAAATGCATTTACTTCTCTGCTTATTAATTGTTGTTTGAAGGATTGATTATTATATTGTTATTTTATGATAATATTGATTTATAAACACATTTATATTCCACCAATGATTTCTATACATCTTTCCATTTTATTAAACTTTTTATGTTCCTATATGAATCACATATACGATTCGTTTCGCTTATATAGATTTGTCGTATTTTCTTTTTTACTAACAGAACGGTGATGCAGAATTAATATTCTATGAGAGGCCAGATGTGAAAGGTCCAAAACTATCTTCTTACGAAAAAAGTTCGATATCACCTCAAAGCGTGCCCAGCTTGGAAGCTGTACTGGCACAAGCTTTGGGCATGAACGGTACTGTCAGAAAAGTTCGCGAACTGTTTATGATAGATCAAACTAGAGTCCATATTGATCAAGTCGAAGGTCTTGGCAATTTTATGGAATTAGAGGTGAGTTTGTAGACCTCAATTGTTTGCCGAAATTGTTGTTAATTCCTTTTGAATAGGTGAACTTGAAACCGGAACAATCTATAGAGGACGGCCAGAGAATTGCTGATGACTTGATGAGGTCACTTGGAGTAGAAGAAGAAGATCTTCTGACGGGAGCTTATAGGGATATGTTGGCAAAATAAATTAATATTTTTTTGTGTTATTTATGTTCACAATGTATCAATTTCAATCTAATAAAAAATATAAAAGTATACAGGGTTTTCCACGTAACTGGTTCATTAAAAGTTTATGATGTTCTATTATTTACTTATATTTGACATTTTGGCACCAGTATCTGTTCGATTGGAACTATAAATGTAAAATACCTTAACCAAAATTATCACTTTCCGGTTGACCGGAAATGGATGTCAAACTTTCTTATTTTAAAATAGAACGATATATTTTTTATTAATTTTTGATTCTACAACTATAAATACGTCAGTTTTCATTTGCTATTCCGTATAGCTACATGTTGCCGTTTTGAGTTATTTAAGTTTTTCTTTTTTTTAGTCATTATTCATTTGCATCATTGAGAAATTAATATCTCGGTTAATACTGCAAGTAGAGACTCCAAATTGCTATGTTATGAATGTAGATATTACTACTAAGAAACGGTAAGCACACTTACATATCTAACATACAGGATGTTCAAACTGAGGAACAAAGTGACATATTTTCAAATGCAGAAAACTCAATTTTTTTTAAATAGAACACCCTGTATTTTAATTCAGAATTTGGAAGTAAATATCATCCCTTCATCACTTTATATCAGATTTCCTATACCTATCTTAATAGATTTCGAGTATGAGCGACTTTTTGTTAAACAGAACTAAGTAGCCCTGCCCATCTTTAAATGTTTGTAGCTGGCTCTGAAATGGATTCACGTCAAATGCATGTATTATTTTTGAATAGCCATACAAGAATGTCTGTTCGAATAGTCATTTCTATTAATATTGCGTCTGTACGAAATGTAATTACAATGATATACATAAATCTTTCTGGTTAGTCAATGAATTGACATTAATCCCATTCAGAGCCAGCTACAAACATGCAAAGATAGGGCTACTTAGTCTGTTTAACAAAAAGTCGTTCATATCTCAATATGTATTAAAGATAGGTATAGGGAATGCTGATACAAAGTGATAGGGGATGATATTTACTTCTTAATTCCGAATTAAATACAGAGTGTTCTATTTAAAAAAAAAGAATACATTAGTGTTTAACAAAAAGTCGTTCATATCTTCAAAATCTATTAAACATAGGTATAGGAATGCTCATATAAAGTGATAGGGATGATATTTACTCCCTAATTCGAATTAAAATACAGGGGTGTTCTATTTAAAAAAAAGATAGTTTTCTGCATTTGAAAATATGTTACTTTGTTCCTCAGTTTTGAACACCCTGTATGTTAGAATGTAAAGTGTGCTTACCGTTTCTTAGAGTAATATCTACATTCATAACATAGCAAATTTGGAGTCTCTACTTGCGGTATTAACCGAGATATTAATTTCTCAATGATGCAATGATTATTACTAAAAAAAAAAGAAAAAACTTAAATAACTCAAAAACGGCAACATGTAGCTAGAGGAATAGCTAATAAAACTGTCGTATTTATAGTTGTAGAATCCAAAAATGAATAAAAAATTAGATAATTCTATTTGAAATAACAAAGTTGACATCCATTTCCGGTTCACCGGAATTATTATGGTTAAGGATTTTACATTATAGTTTCCAAATCGAACAGATACTGGTGCCAAAATCTCAAATATAAGTAAATAATAGAACATCATAAACTTTTAATGAACCAGTTACGTGGAATACCCAGTATATCGTTTTTATTTTATGTATATTTTGTAGACACAACATTCGTTAATTAAAAAGTAATTAAAGGCAACCATCAGACAAAAAAAAAAAAAACCTGTTAATAACTTTCGGGAAATAAAACGATTTGAGAAACCTTATTTTTACGTTAGTAAGGCTTCCTATTGTCTGATGTATGTTTGTTAACTTTGCAATTTTTAACATTATGGTTCATTTAAAGTTTATTACTTCTTGCAGCAGGCCATAACGTATATACATTAAATTCATGACAAAGAAATTTGAATTGTAGAAAAGGTAAAAGTCTGAAGTGCAATATTTATTTTAACTCATTCCGTTACTCTTCGATAGTTTCTCTAAAATAATGTGTTCGTTAAATGTTCCTATATGTATATATAAGGTTTATTCGAACCACTTACTTATTCTGGATTGTTCTCCTGTAAAATGCGCGATAAAATATTTTCTTTTTACTGTTTGAATTTCAAACTCCCAAGTAAAATCCGTATATATTTTTTAGTAGGAAATATTCTCTTTAAAATGCAGGCATTTCTTATACAGGTCATAATAACATAATTAAGCAAGTCATCACTAGCAGTTGCATGCTATGTATAATATAGGTGATTTAATACACATCATATAATTTGCAAGTAACAGCATGCTATTAAAATGGTAAACTATTATATAATCTTATGATATTTAATCGACATTATTCGCTGTCGTAAAAATTTCATGTTTGCAATATCTAGCCGTTTCGATATTGTTATTGCTGTCAGTTTTTGACAGTTAAGGTAATGTTTTGCGTTTCAGTTTATTTACGTGTCATAGTATTGTAGACAGTTACATAACATCCCGACCTGCTTAATGACGACTTTATACGGCCTACTCGAATCATAAGTTGCACGTGTTCACCGCTGGCGCCACTTACCGGGCTTTTTCGATTACAGAATAGTAAAATCAAAATGTCAATCTAATTTAAATGAATGTCACATTGACAAGTACCAAAGTTGGAACCACTGTTTGCTTCCGTTAAAAACCGAGCTTTAAAGTTGTGTTTCACATCTTATTAGTTATTTCAGTTGTATAATCATTTGGTTAATAGTTTTGCACTATTTTAGTTTTGATATAAACCAGGTTGTCATCAGCTGTGTCCTCTATTACTATCATTTTGACGTGTCAAGAAAGTACATGTGATTTCAAAATGATTTCTCGTAAGAAAAAACTGTTTTCGCGGAAAATTATCGTATACTTATTACCAATTTAATGAGCGAAGTTAGCTACATACAAATTTCATACATTAAATGAATTTTCTTGACATTTAGCACATTGGCGTGCGTGTTGTAGTATCTTCGATTATTTATCTTATAATTTTCTCAAATAGTTTTATATTTACATCTAATATCCACCAACAATAGTATTTTGAATACTGTTAAAATAAGGAATTTATCTGTGTAATAGCTCAACAAACAGGTTAAAAATCAATATTAACATTAAGTGAAATAGTTTATTACTTTTTCTAATTTATAGGCTTATCATACACTTCAGCGCAATGATCTGTCAAAAGAAAGTTACATTTTCATCCCTATAAAGTTTCTACGGTACAGGAATTATTACCATTAGATCACGATAGGCGATTGGAATATTGTCATTGGTTAATAACAATTTAAGGGACGATGACTTGCTAAACAAGTGATTTTTCTCGGATGAAGCCTGGTTTTATCTAACAGGCTATATCAATTCACAAAACTATCGTATCTGGTCTGCAGAAAATCCACACGAATTTCGAGAAACGCAATTGCATCCATAAAAAGTTGGAGTTTGGTTAGCTATGCCCAGGCAAAACGAATAATAGGGCCAATTTTCTTCGAGGAAACTGTAACAGCCCAACGTTACCAACAGATGTTGGAATTGTTTATTGCAGAGTTACAAGAAAATGAGCTTGAAGCAGGCATTATTTTCAGCACGATAATGCTCCAGCACATACTGCTCGACAAACCTGCCAATATCTTCAACAGTTTTTTGCTGACAGGTTCGTTAGAGCACAAAAATGGCCAGCAAGATCGCCTGATCTAACCCCATTAGATTACTTCATGTTCGGCTATCTAAAAAATAGGATCTATAGAAACCGCATGCATACCATAGAAGAACTGAGAGATGCAGTTTTGTCACTTAATAATTATACTAATTGTCTATGTTATAATTTAAAGTAATAAATAAATTTAGTTAAACACCAGTTAGCACTGAATCGTAAAATCATAATTTAGTAAAGTTAAATTAATTACATTTAATTTTTACAAGCAGAAACACCAATCCATAGTCGTTAATATAATGCGAGTTCGAATATAGGTTACGTTTTCCTTATTTATGACAGATCCGTTTACTTTCTTATGTTCCAACGCTGACTTAGTTCAAACCTTCATTACAAACACGCGGCATATACCTACACCCTGTTACTATCTATAGGAGCGGAATTGACAATCATTTTGAATCTCTGTGTATAAACTGTACTTCTGTCATGCTTCTGTCAATTTCTGTATTTTGACGTTAGGTATGTTGCAGATATGAGAAAAAGGCTTGCTAATTAGAACGAGACATCTGTAGTACGTATTATAAATTATAATAGACATCTGTTCACGGTAGGAAGATGTGTACATCATTAAAAAATGTCATATCATTATTCTGATGTCAACTTTAACGGTTATCGGTTGCAAAATTGAAAATATTCCATTGAAATGATTTGAGAACTTGGGATACGAACAAACCGAAGATATTCATTAGTGGAGCAATTCAAAAATATATGTATACCTACATATTATAGCGATTCGTCGTAAAATATCATGTACTTACTGCATTCTAGTTAGGTCGCAATAAAACTTAGTTATAAAATATATAATATCGCTATTTGGCGAAATTATCTCTTATTTAATTGCAAAATAAATGTTGAAACAGCAAAATACATATATGTACTTTCTTTTGGCCTCAGGTGGCATACTAACAAATAGGATATTAATGTTCGACCGAAGAAAAATCGTTGCAATTATTTATTTCATCCGTGATTAATGTGCAATTCTTAGTAAAGTACTGGTTTTTTTTTACCACTCATTACAGATGCATATTACCGACTTTGCATAATTAAAACAAATTTTATTTCAATTTAATACCTTTGACTCATTCGATCTGTAAACATAATAAGCTCAAGCGTCTGACTCAGACCTTATGCCAAAAAAAAGATTAATGATTACCATGAATCAACAAATACATAAATACAATAAAACTATTACTTTTTTTTTGGTGTTTGTTTCATAAGCACGGAGGATGGCAATGAATCATCTTAGCTAACGAAACTGACCAGCACCATTTCTTAAATTGTTTTTATAATGGTAACCTTGATGTTAAATTGCATTTTATATAACAATAAAATTTGATTTGTCGATTGTAGAGGGTTAGAATTATTATTAATATAGTTAGCTATACTGAATAATAATTTTCTCTAATAATGATTCTTGTTAAGATAACATCCTATCCCGTATTATCTGAGTACTTTCTGCGTTTGTATACTACCAAGATAAACTGCTTTCCTGCGTTCCTTATCAATATGTATTTCCGACGAAATGAAAATACTTTTTTGGGGTTTCATTCGCGGCTAACCATTCTGAAATGCAACGGTTGGAGTTTTTGCATCACTACTTTACAAACTTAAATCGAGCTTATTGTTATAGTTTATTAATATAAGGTTTAATTTTTATTCTGCTTCACAAAATAAAAGACCCACCAGCAGTATGTGAATACGTGTGTGTTGAAGTGACGTTTAGCGCAAACATAACGATAAAATTATGTAAACAAGACTTACTTCCTGATCGGTTTATTTTATATAGATTATATGCGATTTAAGTGTATCCTGGAAATATGTCATAAATTCTAAAATATTACCTTCCAGCAGTTTCGTTTTGTTTTTATTGTCGTGTTTTATATAAAGAAATAAATCCCGTATTAGTGAAGATGTTTAAAAATATTTTTACGGAACAATTTTTCCCGGTAAGTTTTTGATCTTTATTTTGCATTTATTTTACTTTAAAATGATAATACATATGTAACTTTAACTTGTATGAAATATGTATAGGATTACTACAATAACGTGCACACTGAGACACTAGAACAAATATTCAACGTAGGTAATTATTAAATATTTCATTATATCCCTACGCCTGGGGATTTCTCATATTTATAATTTGTCTTACCTAATTACAGATGTCAATCTGAACTATCAACTTGATTCTATAAACAGTAAATGTATGAATGTCACGGAAACTCCAGGTAATTGTCATCTTATCTTACTTTAGGATTTACTTTAATATGAGTAAGAAATTATAAATTTACACCAATTTATTAGGGATTATAAGAGAAGAATTCCATACCGATTTTTACGCGAAAGAACTGGATGCGTTATCTAATAGATCAAAGAAGACTGGATTGAAAGGTAAACGAAATATCTTTTAATTTAATACAGTAAAAAGTGATAAAAGTAAACATGCTTTACGCAATTGAGAAGATATCGCTGTGGTACATACCTGTTAAGTTTCGAAAAGTTTGCAAATCCTTTAAAAACGGTCATACTAAAATTTTTACTTTTAAAACTGCAATCCATTAACGATCTGCTAACGTTCGACAAACATGAAATCTATTTTTGCCCTTGTCAACTGTAAACACTAAACGCACCATTATTTATCAGAGGATGCACTACTAGGTTAATTTTACCGTCCGCGATGAAGGATAAAGCGCACAGCATTTATTTCTCATCTTACAGTTAGTTCCAATGTAATATTCATAATATCCTTTAATTTAGTTAAAAAAATACAGATTGGCCGGTATTTTTATTGCTGTTTTAATTGTTATTGACGGAAAATCATCATCAGAATATTCACTTTGACACAGACTGACTGAGTCGAGTTGTCAAACCGCAGTGGTACCAATCCACATCTATTGACTGTCACATCGCCGTATTTAATTATTAAATTAAATAAGTTTTTTTTATTTCTGAATATTTTTCTCGGCAAAAATGTCGTACGTTGTTAGGTCATTTACAGCGCAGAATCTGAATTCTCGCACTGTAAATTGTGTAAGTGACACTTACCACACTCTAATGAAAATAACTATCATAAATAATAATTTAGGTGTACGATGTTGAGTAAAAATTGATTCCCTAATGGCTATTATTGTAGTACAAAATGGTAGTTAATTTTATGTTTCAAACTTGAATAATTACGGGCAATTTGAATTTGACTGTGTAAGTTTTAATTATCAACTATAAGCACTACGAAGTAGTGAATCGTGTCTGCATCTCGTGAGTAACAATTTCTTTGGTACGGTCAACGAAACGTTAAACCAAAAGCAACACGACGCCTGAAAGAGATATTTGCTGAAGATAATAATTTTTTTTTTAAATGAAATATTTTTTTACGTCGGCTAGAATTAAAAATTTATTTTGTTTTAAATCGAAGGAAAATGATTTTTTATTTCAATGGGATTATATTTTTTTTTGCAACACCGCGGAAGCGGAATGATTTTTTTAAAATAAAATATTTTTTTTTACAGGGGACCTGGAGCAATATTTATTTAAATATGAAATTATTTTTCTACATTAGCTTTTTTTTCAACACCTTGTTGGGGGAGGCTAATAATAATAAAATTTCTTAAAAAAAAGCGAAAAACGAATGATTTTTTTAAGATAAAATTAATTTTTCATAGCACCGGGACAAGACAATATTTTTTTTTAAGTAAACGATGTTTTAAATAATGAAATTTATTAAAAAAAAAAACAGAAGAGAAATGATATATTTTTAAAAATAAAATTAATTTTCACAGAGGGAAAATATATACTTTTTTTAATGACGAAATATTTTTTTTATTTAATAACGCCAGACGGGATTAAAAATTTTGATGATTTTTTTTTTAAGATGAAATCAATTTTTTATTAACACCGGGGACAGAATGTTTTTTCTTTTATTGCTTGAGAATTAATTTTCTCAAATCATTATGAAGGGCGAAAAGTATTAAAAAACTGTGGGTTAAAAAAAATACCGTAAAAAAAAAAATTTTATGGTAAAATTATTTTAACAACAGCGGAAAGGAGAAGGGGAGGGCATTAAAGACCCTCTAAATTTTTATTAACGCTGAAGAAGGGTTTTTTTTTAAATGAAAAATATTTTTTTACAGTAGTAGAATGGCGGAAAAAAAATATTACCAAAAATGTGGTAAAATATTTTTTTTGTTAGAAAATAACGGAGAATAAAGGGCATGAAAATTTATTGCGATATTGTAAAAAAAATATTTTATCATTTAAAAAAATCGTCTCCCTTTTGTTTTAGGGAAAAAAAATTATCTTCTTGATTTTTTAAAAATTAAAAAAAAAATAAAAATAAATTTTATCATTCCAAGAAAATATCCTCGTTTCTTTCCTCTCCAGGTATTTAAAGAAAAATAGTTATTTAAAGCATTTTCCATCTTGTACCCTGTCCCCTCCACTGGATACTATAAAAAAATAATTCAATTAAAACAAATTCACCCCTTTTTTTTTTAAAAAAAATATAATTTAAACCGTGTTTAAATCCCAAAATTTTGTAAAAAAAAATAATTTAATCATTTAATAAAAAGTGCCACCCCCTTCCCCATATTTTTAAAAATAAATTTAGTTATTTAAAACATTCTTAATCATCAATATTTTCTCATTGTTGGGAAAAAAATATTTTTCAACAAAATTTTTTTTTTTTTGTTGTAGCATTAGGAGCTCAAAATTACATGCCTAACATAACTTTTTACAATTTTGACATAAGTATGTTAAATACGCCCATGCAACCAAATTTAAATTTCCCACAATTATTTTCAGTAGCTTCAACATTGAAACATTAAATTACTTACAATTTTTTGTATTATATTAACAGTTATTTTAATACCTATGTGTTGAAGTTTACTAAAAATAATTGTGGGAAATTTAAATTTGGTTGCCTGGGCGATATTTATTAATTAATTCTAAGATTTTAATTCGATAAATTTGTGTTTTATCACTTACTCTGATGCTATATTTACTGTATTACAATCAGACTTAGGCAAAATATAATTTAGATAAACTAAGGGATAAAGATAATTTAACTATTATCTGTATCCAAAGGCGATAGATAAAAGTATCTATTATATTTATCGGTTAGCGATAAATACATCTATCTATAGTTAATTATCCAAGGACCATAATTAAAATCATCTCATTTAAAATTATTTTATCTATAAATAAATTATCTTGATATGTATATTTTCATTATTTAAATGATCATATTGAGCAATTTTATTCGAATAATGCCCAACTCTAAATTTACCACATTATTGTTTTGATAATTGTCAAAAATGGCTATCATTCTTTAAGGTACCAATCCAGGAATAGTAAACTTCGTGGTCGAACTTCTTCATAGTCCCGACACGAATCCGAGCATCATCAAATGGGAAGATTACGAAGAAGGCAAATTTCGCTTTACCAATCCGGAAAGGGTAAGCAAACTGTGGGGTAAACGCAACTCCAGATTCAAGGAAAAGGAAATGGATTTTGGGAAATTTTCCAGGGCAATTAGGTAACCTTACTTTTCCCGAAATAAACGCCATTTGACTTGTGCGTTTTCTATCGTAATCACCTTTATACGTACTATGTCAAATTTATTTAGCAATTTAGCCCAATTAATAATTAAATAACCCGGTGTCTATAATCACCGAATTGTCACGCAAACTTCGCTTTATGATGACGTCACGCAGACGGAGTAATCGTTAGATTTAATTGCGCCTTTGATCTTTTACAGGTATCATTACGGTCAAGGTAACTTCGTCCCGGTGCCCGAACAGAAATTGGTGTACAGATTCGGACCGAACGCTAAAGGATGGAGAGCCGTCGATTAGGAATGATTTTATTTTGAAATGTAATTTTATTTATTTTTTTTTTGATGTAACTATTTTGGCAATACAAAAAAAAACTGTTCTTATACCGAAATATAATTGACTTCTTAACGAACTAAACGAATCCAACGCTATTTTGGGCAAGGATAAAGATAGACGTAATTGAAACAACATAACCTACTCTAGATTAGTTTTATATTAACTAAAGGAATATTCGATTGTTATCTACAGTGCTTAGTTCAAATATGTTAATTCAAAACACATATTTCTGTTCAATCTCCATTCGAATGCCTGCGTCTATTTACAATTGAGGATATGTTTAAAAGAATATTGGTGTTACCATAGTTCAAGGATGGGTGAATGCAATAATTATCACTGCTCGCTGTACTAAAGATAAGACTTTGGTTAAAGTATGTATATCCATCTAATGATTTTATATGACACTTCACTTTGTAAATATAATATATGCGTTTTCTTTTTAGAAAATTATTAAAGAAATAAATTAAGTTTTAAATTGAGGTGTACGCCCTAATAGTGTCCATAAACATGACGAATAGTACATTGTGAAACCCGTTAAATTACATACTCAAACAATACTGTCGAGTACAAAAAACGTTCAAACAATAGCTTTGTTCTTTTTTATCAGAACTAGTGCAGTCAAGTTACAACTGTTGTTATATTGTTCTTGTATTTTAGTATTACCTATTAGGCAATACAAAATATTTTAAGATGTTTAGGGTATTTTAAGGCTGTGGTTTCATGAAACAAAACATTTGGTAAATGTCAAACCAATATTAGCACAGTATCTAACAGTGAAGAACAATTATGGAACAAAATTGTGCAGTCTTCTGACAGATTTCGTAATAATGCTAACATATTTCGAAGATGCCGTCAGTCATTAACACGAAGATTGGATGTGGTGTATTCAGGAACAAGGTCACCAATTTGAACACCTTATGCAGAACTAATATGTATCTTATATTTTTGAATGTTGTTTTGTTTAATAAAAGCCTTTTAACTTCAACTGCTTGTAACTTGAAAACAAAAAGCAATCGGACATTAGTAGTATATAGGAACTTTTGTTATTTCTTGGTCCTCTATCACATGTTGCTATGCATTGTAGTTTTTTCTATATCACCCTGTATACACCTAGGTATTGTATATCTTTTGATAACTATAGTCTGGTTCACGTTGAGAAGGAAGTATTACTCTTATGGAGATAGTACCCAACGATGCCAAATCTATTTAAGTACTTAATTTTTCGTATGTTGTCGCCCTGAACAACCTGACGAATTTCATGTGGGCGCTTATAAATGCCAGTCCTGTGAATTTTGTTTGTATTTATTGGTTATGTCCCACTGTTTTGATTTTATTAATATTTATTCCACATCAAAATACACAACACAAATAAGGTGTTCCGTTTCCTGTTCTTGTGTTTATTTTCAGGGAAACATACATAGATGTATATAAGTATGTCATAATAAATTTACAAATATTCACAGCGGTATGCTTACAACAAACTAAAGATCATTTCTATAGCCATAAGTGTATGATCAACTTATATCGGATGATCAATATGGAGATGATAATCAGATCGATGTTAAATTAGTTCATGGCCCAATTTCCACATGACTTCTTCAACGAAATAAATGAATAAACTTAAAACCACAATGCGTTAAATATTATATAATTATTATACCTTTGATAACATGATAAGTGAAGTTTTTCCAATTCTCGATAGAAACAGTGTCATATCTTTGCTGGATAGGCAGAGGCATATCTTAGCACTCAGAACGAAGCCATTTTTGTTGCCACCTTTAACTAATACATAATGTTTGGCCATTATCCTTTGATGCTCTTAGAGATCGATACTTAAATCTAAAATGCACAAAAATCTATAAAGCACAAATGCTTGCCTAGATGTACTTGCTGTGCTATCAGTCTATTTTGCTACAAAATGTTATTTACCCACGATTTATCAGTGAAAACAATGTTTCTCCTTTCGCTATGATATGTTTTAATAGTACATTAATAATCCTTATGCCATCATAAATAACACCATAAATAAATATTCTCAAATATAAAACCAATGTCTATTAGAACATACTTCTCTCAAATTAGGTTACCTATATGTAATTATAACAGCTGTTTTAATTGTGCTTACAAACAATAGACAACACAAATGACGGTGTTAGTAGTTAGTAGTTTTTATAAATTCAGATTAATTTAAAATTAATAAGTAATGTCAAGAAAAAAAAAAACGGATAAAGGCAAGTGACACAGAAATATATTCGAAATCGAGAAATGACAGGAACAGGAAACAGCGAATAATGCAGACATTATCATTACCGACAGCCATGAAATAAATCTGGCAACAATTCCCATGATAGAAGGAGATAGACACATATGAGTAGGTATACAATAAAAAGGGATGCATATAGCCCATAAGAATAATACTTCTTTTAAAACTTGAACTAGACTGTAGTAATGATCTAGTAATATAAATAATTGATTAATAACTGAAAAAGTATAGTTTCTTGAACGGAAAAGTATAAATTGGCATTTTCTATCAATTATAAAACGGTGATTGTTACAAGTAACAAAAATAACTAGTAATAGGTTCTGAGGGGTTACGTTTTATAATGATCGAGTTTCTATAATGATATGTATTATGTGTTTTTGCATAGGTATTTCTTAACCAAAATCGATATAAAAATCAGGAAAACTAATCAGCGAAACTTACATTGTGTGCGGTTGTTACACAAAATAACCATTATTACTTGGAATAAAATTGTCTCCACCTGGACTTGACAAATATTTCTACGTAGTTGTTAGACAATTTTATTTATTTTTTATTCTCTTATTTACTTAAGCGAAATGTCATGTTCGTATATTCGTTATTTCTATATTTTTTTTTACCGCGTACGCTCGTCAATTATTTAACACACGTACAGAATTCAATGCTGCATAAGTTAAAAATATTTTTCACTGCACAGGGTGTTCCCAAAGACTGGGTCTTTGATTATAGCTTTATTTTTGCTTTTAGGAAAAAATCTTTTCTACAAAAGTTGTACAGATTTCAATGCTGCATAATCTAAAAGTATTTTCGAAAAGTAGGAACAAAAGAAAACCACTTAAAGCACCTTCTAAAAGTGGAGATTTTTCGAGTGAATGGACCGACTTCAAAAAACCACCTTGCTCAAGGACTACATTCTAGGAGAATGTCCGGCTTCTAGTTTAACACACTAAAATATATGAATTTTAAGAAATACCTCCTTTATTATGTTTGTTAGTTCATTTTTACATTTTTTGTTTACGGTAACAAACATCTATAATACATAGATAGTGCCACAAAATCACACATCACTACATTTTACACACAGCTTAACAATGCATAATATACATACACTTTTCGTATTCATGCCTCGATTTTTACGGTAGTAGATTCTCGCTTATATTATTTGCATAATTTGTAATTAGAAAATGGAGCATTATCGAATTCAACTTCTGAGTCACTCGGTTTTTCAGCCATTATTTCATTTAAATTAAATTACAATAATTTTTACGACGTCATTATATTTATATCTGACACTGACAGTTTTGAAAACCATGGCAATCCATTTTTAGTTCGACTACAGAGTACTCATTTTCTGTATGTAGTCAAACTTTATTATAGAAGGAAGATACATGCCCAAAACCCATCAGAAGTAAGTACTTTAGAATAAATATTTTAACTTAATTATGTTTCTTCTTTTTTCTTGAGGTAGCGGCTTTTTTGTTTAAAAGTGAATAAAATTTTTTTCACCAATTAAAGCATTCCTTGACGTTTTGACAAGTTTTTTTTATTATTGTCTTCTTCAGAAAAATTTTTAAATACAATTTAATTTTTTATCTATAATTAATAACAGTGTAAATTATTAAAATTTTTAAATTCCATAGCTGAATGTATACTTACAACATTTAAAGACGACACAAAACATTTTAAAATTACTTTAAAATTCACATTTTTAAAACAATACCCCAGTGAACCAAATTCACATTTCCCGCAATTATTTTCAGTAACTTCAACTTAAAGCTATTCAAATAACTATTAATCTAATACAAAATCGTAGGTAATTTCATGCTTTAATGTTGAAGTTACTAAAAATAATTGCGGGAAATTTGAATTTGGTTCACTGGGAACATGGTTATTTGTCACATACAATTATTAACTGGTTGTGAAGCATACTAAATTTAAAGTGCCGAAGTTTATATTCAAAACAACAGGCAAGGCCCGCTCAGCGATGGGCTTTTTTTACTGTTTATTTTAAAAAATCGTTATTGTCAATTTATATATATAGTAACGGCGAAAAGTGGTATTTAAACGATAGATGCATAAATTTTAGATAAGCTTTCTATTTCTGTTTTATCATTTATTGAGTTTTTATGTTTGTTTATTTGAATCATGTCTAATATGCATCGCGCTTTATAATTGTTTTCTTTATTTAAAATTGTTGTACTATTGAAATTGAAGGTATGACCTGTGTTTAATATGCGTTTTTCTTTTAAAGCAGTAAGATTATTTTGATATTTGTGACCTTTTATTCTATTGTGAAGTTGTTGTGACGTTTGTCCTATGTACACACCATAGCAATTGTTGCAGGGGATTTTGTATACTACATGACTTTGATTTTATAATGGAATACTGTCTTTAATTTTGAAAAACCAAATTTCAAGTTATTGTGATTTTTGTGTGCAAGTTTTATATTATGTGGGTTAAGCATTGTTAAGTTTTTCGGATTTTTGTGGAACATACGGGATGCTAATATATTTAAAGGTATTTGGGTTTGTGTTTTTTATGTTAATGACTTGTTTGTTGTTATAGTGTTGATGTATTTTATTTTTAATGGTTTTTTTGAATTAAGGGTAAAGGATAGTTATTTTTTTGTAAATTAATTTTTACTATGTTTAATACTTCTTTTCTATATTTTGGATTAGTTAATATAATGGCTCTATTAATTAAGGCAGACATAACATTTTTTTTGTAACTAAAAGGTTGGGGAGAATGAAAATTTAAATAACGACCAGAAAATGTTGGTTTATGATATAATTTTGTCAAAATTTTATTTTTTTCTCGAATCAAGGTAAGATCTAAATAGTTTAAACTTTGATTTTTTTTCTATTTCGAGTGAGAATCGTAATTTGGGATGAATTGCCACAATATTATTAATAGGGATGTCTTTTTTATTACTTAAGAGAGTGAGAATTTTTACTTTATTAAGTTATTAATAAAAATGATACGTATTATCTATCAGAATTATTTAGATTCACTAAACTAGCTCTTGGAGATATAATTTTCCTTAAGCAATTTACATTTGACATTTTATCTAGAACTAGTATCTTTCTTTTGCTGTATGACATTTCACACACATTTGACACACTTACTTTAAAGAAATATTTTTAATACTTCATATAAGAAAGCAATAACATTAATCATAATATACTGCATTTATCAAATTAAATTTCTTTATCTAAAATATAGTTTTCCACACACACACACAAGGAAGAATGCTTTTTCTCTGTGTAGAAATAAACTACTTAGAACTGTTCAAAACCTACGATTATATACAAACAAACTTAACTTATCTAAATAACTCGCAAGCCCTTTGTTACAGATATAAATTAAATTTAGATTTGTTTTATCTATGTATATAACAAAATTTTACCACAAATAGATAAGAAAAAAAAATAAATAACTCACATTGTTTCGCTTTGTTTCGTAAACGAACATTATATATTAGCGCTATACAGAAACCGCATGTGAAAGAAGTAAATATACTATTAACTAAATAAATAGATCCATATAACATATTTTATTTCGTTCGTGTCATCATCCTATCATTGTTCTTACATCGAATACATTGAAAATACATCGTCTCATTAATCTAATAAAATGGTGGGGTGATTTAAATAGAACACATTGCTAAATAAAGCCCCCAGTATTCACATACAGTCGCTGATGTGTTGTTGAAGTGCTGTGTGCGCACATTCGACCGTTGAAAACGATCTTCCCACACGATGATACGCCTTCTGTACTTTGTGTGAGAATTATCGTACGTTCTGGCTGGTTCTCGCGATTCAACTTCTGGCACGATGACTCCGAAAGCATCACTGGAGAGCCAAACTAAGAATCCGCTGGTGAGAAGGGCGGTTGATATTAAATTTCAAGACGGTGTTATCGTGTTCCCCAAGGCAGAAACGGTCAGTACTTACTTATAAACCTAAAATAACCTAAAAAAAAAAATATTATCAAAATAGCGAAAATTCGATTTTCGTGTTTCGTGAATCTATGAAGACGGTAAATCAACTTTTCCAGCGTTTATAAAAGATGTTGGAACTTGAAATAGGTATATACTATAAAGTTTGAATGTCAATAATCTCCTTTTGTTGAAATGTTTGAATAAACATGTACTGACGACGGTGACTTGTTCAAGTTTCAAATTTTATTCAGATATGTATTAATGCTGTGTGTGACAGTCTTGTGCAAAACGAGGATTTTCAGTTACCTGCATCAGTTTTGTCTGTTCACGTGCACATTTAAAGTAACCTCATCAGAAAAAAATAATCCCTTTAACGAAATCTAAATTTCAATTATTAATCTCAATTATTTGCTCACGAAACTGGGTTTTTCGATTTCGAAATCATCTATTAATTCATTGAACCTTATAAGTAGAGACCGGATTATATGCAAAAAAAAAACTGGAATATATGCCCATATATATGCATCGATTTTTGAGAAAATATGCATAAACCTGGGGCATATATGCAAAAAAATTGCGACAATATGCAAAATTTTTACATAAAGTAAATAAGAGCAGAAATTTAAACATTAACTTTATTGCACAAAATTTTTTCACGACATATTTCTAAAACAATTTATAATTAAATGTTTTCCAAAATTGTGTAAAAGAAAGTTTTGTCTTCTATCAGAATACATATGTTTCGAAATAGAAAAGCTTCTTTCAACATCCACATCAGATGTATTTGGTGCATTTTTTTTAACTTTGCAATACATTCTAAACTAAAATTAAAGTCGAAATCGTTTACTGTTTCACCTTCCAAAATTTTCTTAACTTTCTCTGATTTCAAATACCCCACATTTTTATTTATCACTTTTTTAAATTTATCGTATATAGAATTACCTATTGTACCCTTAACCTCCTTACGTAATATATCAAATTTGTCTACTATTTCGACTGATTCCGAGAGCGACATCCCTTGCGTTTCTAGTTTACGAATGGAACTTGAAACAAAGCTATAATTTGACTTAATATACAAAAGGTTTTGTAGCAATTCTGTTGATGTTACTATCTTTTCTTCTTTAGTCTGTTTAACAAAAAGTCGCTCATATCTCAAAATCTATTAAAGATAGGTATAGGGAATGCTCATATAAAGCGATAGGGGATGATATTTACTTCCTAATTCCGAATTAAAATACAGGGTGTTCTATTTAAAAAAAATGAGTTTTCTGCATTTGAAGATATGTCACTTTGTTCCTCAGTTTTGAACACCCTGTATGTTAGAATGTAAAATGTGCTTACCGTTTTTTAGAGTTATATCTACATTCATAACATAGCAAATTTGGAGTCTCTACTTGCAGTATTAACCGAGATATTAATTTCTAAATGATGCAATGATTATGACTTAAAAAAAAAGAAAAACTTAAATAACTCAAAAACGGCAACACGTAGCTATAGGAATAGCTAATGAAAACTGACGTATTTATAGTTGTAGAATCCAAAAATGAATAAAAAATTATATCATTCTATTTAAAATAACGAAGTTGACATCCATTTCCGGTCAAGCGGAAGTGATATTTTGGTTAAAGTATTTTACATTTATAGTTACAATCGAACAGATAATGGTGCCAAAATTTCAAATATAAGTAAATAATAGAACATCATAAACTTTTAATGAACCAGTTACGTGGAATACCCTATATACCTACAAACATCACTGATTTGTCGATTTATATACACATTAAGGGAAATAGCATATGTTCTTCTGAGTCTAAAGTGCTTGTTCATTTTTTCAGCGAATGAAAACAAGCTACTAAAAGCTGTTTTTAAAAAGTGCCATTTCGAGGTTATGTGCGAAACATTTTTGACAGTTCTAACGGGTGATAGTGGTTCGGAAGGAAAAGTTACTAAAAGTACCCGAAACTTAAATCATAACAAAAAGAAACTGCACAAACCCATAACTAGATACAAACTAGACTCACTTAAATGTTAATTGTTGACTTAACGTTAGAAAATATAAATAATAATAATAAACTTTAATGGGTATTTAATTATACCACCTGACCAAAATACAATGTTTTGAAATTTGTTTGGAAGTTTTTTGTTTCTTATCCGTCTCTTATAATTTAATTGGTTCCTTCTCAGCGTATTGTTTATTTGCTGTTATGTATGTACACTAGCGACACTTTCTAATTGTACGACCTACAGGGTAAAATAGAGCCCATATCTTTAACGTGGATAGTAGACGGATTTATGCAGTAACTGGCCGCTTCGAAATATGTAAACACAGATGTGCGGTCTTTCTGTCGGTTATTTTAAAAAAGCTTAGACTGGATTTATTAATGTGCGAAGTTGAATGCATCTCTTATGTATTTGTTATCTTTGCGTAGGAATAAATTTATTTGATGTTTGAAGTATTTCGAATAGCTGTAGTGTTATTAAATGGTTTTGAAAGGTATTTTCATTTTACAGTTGAACTATGACTAGGAACTAAACCAAAGGCATGTTAATTATACAATAAATAGCAATATCAATGGGTTTATTACTTTTATTCATTTTATACGTATGCAAATAATAATGAAACTATCAAAATGGATCGCATGAAGACATTTAAAGTATTTAGCTATACTGAAATCAGTAAAGCACACCTCCGTTATGAATGAAACACTTTTTTCAATATTACTGAACACATGAAAAAAGTGTTTCATTCAATCTAGTTAATGCATTAATTGGATTGCGACAGCCCCTATGCAAGATATTAAACAATATAGTAATAAGGATTATTACTACTTCCACTTTTCGTGAAGTGGGTGTTGCGCCAATTAATTTATTAAATGCAGAGAAATTTGTAGTAATTTCGTTATTGACAGAAATGCATGTTTTGTTTTCCCTGCAGCGTTACCCAAATATGCTTATATTTTTTAATCTAATTAATGTCATGATGATTCATATTTTTTTTTTTTAACTCGCTCCGGCTTCCTTCTTTAACATTAAATAATAAAGGAGATATGGCGAGGATGCATTCAAAACCATGATTTTTATATCAGATTATCAGATATTAGAAGGAAAAGCTCTACACTCGTCAGAAATATTTTTATTAGTTATAGTAATGGTATGTTTCCATTAATATTATAATAGCAAGATAAAATAATATTTCGATTATAAATTCCCTAGTTTCAAAGATTTTACCTCAAAAGTCTCACAATATTTTTTCAAAAGAAATACAAAATTTGAATTAGTGCTAAATTGAACAGTAGTGATAGCTATAAATACAAAATGCAGGTTTAAATTAATAATTAATGATTAGTTTATATAAATATTAATTATTCATTATGTTAATATCGAAAAAAGGAGCCGGGGCGAATTAAAAATAGTTATGAAAACAATCATTGTGAATCAATTGGATTAAAAACACAAACATATTTGGTAAAGCTGTAGGGATTTGTAAAGAAAACAAAACATCTGTTTGTATACAATATTATATTTAAGGTAAGTAAATGAAAAAATTCGAATTGTGCTAACCGAGGTAGGTCGGCAGGCATAAGTATGCGCCTTTGATGTATTTAATTCTCTCTATTTTATAAGATCAATGTTTTTTTCTATGTTTATTTACTGCATTCTTCCTTACATTTAAAGTAGATTTACTACAAAAAAACACCGAGACCGCACATCTGTGTTTACATATTTCGAAGACGGCAGTGAATGCATATGTCGTCTACTACCCATGCTACACATTTAGGCTCTGTTTTATGCTGTAGGTCGTACAATTAGAAAGTGTCGCTAGTGTACGTCTGTCGTTCGTGTTTTTCGTATTTTTTCTTTATTTACATAGATGCTGTTTGCTTTATATCATCACAGTTTTTTTGAAAGATATTTAAGAACATTTTGTGGTGTTTTGAGGTAAATATTGTTGAATTATAAACCAGCTCTGTAATGAAATATTCCTACCAAAAAAATTAAAAAAAAAAAATAAAAGTGAATATAGCCTTTTTTTAATCATAATAACATCATCTATCAGCTCCCTCAAAATCAGAACACCTTTAACGAATATCCTGTATAAAAGCAATTTATTTGATTACATCGTATATAAAACATTAAAGCAACGACTTGTTTGAATAAATCAATTTTACCAATGCAAATTAGGTGCGGTTTGAGTGCTCCCAAAGGCAATAATGTAGGTATGTATCTAATACGCCAAATAACTAGATTTCTGATACCTGAATTTAACATTAAGAGTAATTTTGCTTCGTCATCACACGTTTAAAACTGGAAAATTATTTTAACAAGCTAGAAGACAATACAGAATTAAATCACTGCTTTGTTCAATTTTATTGCATCAGACATAAAATCTTTAAATCACGATAATGTAATAAATAAGTTCGATTATAAACATTTAACTTTAATTATACATAATTATCCTTAAACATTCTTGTTATTGGTCACATTCCCTGTATCTATAACTATTTTATTGTAATTTGAAGTTAAAGATGTGTTTACATTAAAAAAACCAGAAACGTGTGTGATTTATTTTGTTTTTTTTTCTGGAGGCACCAACGGGCAAAATATCAAATAGGCTCACAGTATAGAATAGAATTTACAGTACTCTATTTAGTAAAATCAAATGATGACCATGATTATAGACTTGGAAAATTACAGATTCCTATTTAATGACCCTGTAATTTAAACATAACAATAATAATACAATACAATAATTAATAAAAGATGTTTGTGTTCTTTTATAGTTTCCGAGAAATTTTTAAATTATGGAGGCGCTGCAAAGTGACATTAGAAGTGTTACGCCTGGAAGGGATAATTCGTTCGATTTAATTTGATGAGTGTAAACACTTCATTGAGTTTATTAAAAATGTGAATAAATGCGATTAAAATTTATACCAGTATAATGCAGTTCAAACCAAAATCACATTATTTTAAAAAGTGAACATGAAATGAATTAGGTTAGTTATTAGCGATAAATAGCAATCTAGCTTAAAATGTGTATCAAAGAAATAAATTGATTTAATGTGACCTAGGAATCTCTGCACAACGACAATAGTTCTTCTTATTCATCATGTACTTTCTTAATTCTTGTCGTGTCATATATATATATATATTAAATTCATTCGGAAATCCCAAGAAACTGCGACCATCGTTAGCATCAAAACTTATCTTGCGAGAGTGACTGGCACTACAACCAGTGTTGCCAATTAACAGAAGACATATTTCACTAGATCGGGTTTATAATTCCACCAGAAAATCACTAGAATTGGGAAAGGAATTACTTTATAAAGAACTTTCAGAAAAGCAAAAAAAAAAAAATGTTTTATATATTTATGTAATTAATAGTTTTTCTACTATAAATCCCCTTTATTTAATTTTTTATTTATTATAATTCGCACAATGTTATTTTTAAATACAAATTACAAAACTTATTAGGTCGTCAAATATTAATAATGTAGAACAATATACAGTGGAACCTCGTTAAGTCGGACTCCCTGAACTCGGATCTCCAGATAACCCGGACCAATTTTGACGATTTTTTTTTAGAAATGGACGTTGTATCAAATAGTTTTGTCCTTATTGTTTAAAATGAGTTTAAAAATCTACGAAATGAAGCCATTTTTCTGTAAGTACTGTCTTATTTTATTTCTTTTTTACCCTAGTGTCCGTGTAACCCGGATTTTCGTTAACCTGGATCAGCTCTGGTCCCAATTGATTCGGTTTAACGAGGTTCCACTGTACAACTATACAACTGTAACCGTGCTTTATAAAATATTAATCATATCCTTATTTGTTTTATTATGTTTTTTTTGTACTTTTATTTATTTATTTGCATATATATTTATATATAATTTGGTATTCGTGTTCAATGAACTCACTAGATTTATTACTAAAATTAAAGAAAATCCACTAAACCTTTCACTAGCCACTAGAATATGATTTATGTACACCAGACATGCGTTCAATACACCAGATTTAGTGGAAAATTCACCAAGTTGGCAACACTGACTACAACATGATACCCATTGGTGTCTTCTTTCGCGGTTATTTGAGTTATTTTACTTCTAACAATATAATGTATAAGAAAGTATGTAAATGTTATGGCAACTGGCCACCGATCTTACCTTTTGCACAAGAATATCATGGTTCATTAAATGTTTTTAAAACTGCAGGGGTAATTCAAAACTAATAAAATACGTAAAATAAGTAAATAAAACAAGTAAATTATGTAGATTAAACGGATGAGTAAACTAATTTGTGTAGATACGAATGTAAACAATAACAAACTGCCATTTCGGGAAGCTGTTATTTGAAGTGAAGTTAGGTTTAGAAATTTGGACCCCTATGACTCATCCATTGTCCTTACTCGGTGTACTCTGACAGCGCGCAGTAGCATTTTGTTGACGAAATAAAGTAAATCATGCTGTCTTCCTTTACGAATAGTGCCGACAGGAGATTCCCCGACTATAGGTCGATTGTTTGATCTGTATACGTATATTATATATACGTTATACCGTCTTGAAACATACAAAGCGTTTAATTTAATTATAAATTCCATGCACGTTCCTTGTTATAACTACCGGAAATGCACGTTTTTTTATACACTACTTCAACACTTGTCCAGCTGGCCAGATTTTTTTTTTTCTTTTTATATACCGGTCCATTCGCTGAACTGCATAGGTAAATAAATATTGGCCAACGTTGTGATGGTTAGTGCCAGATGCCAGACAGTTGACAATGACCTTGAATCGTGCCAGTACATTGTATGCATTGTACTTATGTGCTAAGTGTAGCATAAGTTATTTGTTATTATGTATGTAAATATATGGATAGATATAAATAAAATTAATATGTTAAAATTAGTTGGGTGCCACACCAAAAATTATTTTTATATAAAGTCAGTACTAAAGTTTCATATATGTGACATTAACGTTTAATACAAGTATACAATACAGTGTCGGGGAAAGAGCAAAATTACTTATTTAACTATAAATATTATACACGGTGAGTTTTTTTTTATTTTGAGAACGGAATATCTCTAAAACACTGCATAAAATCAAAAAGATCTAAATAAGATTTGTTATAATGTAGGGCGCTCACTGAATGGTGCCGAACTCGATCCCCCACACTCCCCCAGAGTGGGAGGGGGGACAACTTTGAAATCTTAAATGGGAACCTCCATTTTGTATTGCAGATTCGGATTCTACGCCATCAAGTATGTAGTTTTTGTTTGAAACTTTTTTTTTTCGATTCGTAACAGATCGCGCAGATTTGCTGTAATCGCAAAAAAACATGATCGTGAACGTCTGGAAAAAATACACAAAAAAGAGAAGCAAGCAAACACGATTTTGTATTTTTTTATTTTAACATATACAGGGTGTATCCGATATAGAGGTAAATATAATAATATGTAGCAGCTGTAATCATTTACGATCAAAAAGTCTTAATGCACAGGGGGTGTATCTGTAAGCATTAACGAGAAAAAAAAATATTTTGTAAATGCCGTGGGCTAGAGCCGCACCTGTGCCCAACCTAAATGCTGTCCCCAGTATGCCCCCACATACCACTATCATTCAGCCATTACCGCTGTTAGTTTTGTGTGGATCGCCGCTTGGAGTGCAAGCCACTTCGAACATTTTATTTAAATTCTTCCTGTCTCGAAAAAACGATCCTTTTCAGGACCATCATGATTTCATATAAAGCAAATCGAAGCTTGATGCATCGGCAAAAGCGCGGGAATGTATAGATTCATTTTCGCGCGACATCATAGTAAAAAGGCGTGTTTGCAAATTTTCTGTATCTATATTTATTTCTGTGTAATTCGATTCAATTCATTTTGCGTTATTTGATTAAATAAATCCAAAAGAAATAACTCAGATTCATGTGGTACCGTTTATTAACAACTAACTCTCGATTCGACAAAACAAAAGAAAAATATTTACGTTTTTTGTAACTACTGAAGTCGCATATCCGATGAAAGTCGAACGTCTTTATCAGGATATTAAAAATAATACTTTGTAGACTTACGTAGAATGCTCTTAACAAATAAGGAATGTTTATTTTATAAAAAGAAGAAATTTAAAATGCCTAAGTTTTGCTATTTTTACAAGGGCACACTGGCCGATTGACCTTTATTTATTCAGAATGACGTTAAATGAACTTACGGCATACCATTAAGAATAATACTAAATGAGTTCAATGTATTTATACATAATACCACGTTTAGCGGGTGCTTAACATGACGTTTCCTTACATCAGGCCCGGACTAAAGATATTTTGGCTCTAAATTTTACCTTTTTTTATTTTTTAATGATGAAATCCGGTTTCGGCGGGTTTGTGCTTTATATGTCCTGTAGTTAACACCCTAGCAAAATTTACTTTTTTATTTGATACATCCTGTATATACAATAAAATTTCCTAAAGTCTATAGCTGTGTGTAGTGCGTTTCGACCTCACTAAATTATGTATTAATATAAAACTTGAAATCAATATTTAACTTACCCAAATAATATCCATATTTGGGTGATAAAATAAGACATTAACATCGAAAAAAAGTTTACATATGATTATAAGACAGACACCGACCAAATATTCAAACAATTTTTTATTACTTTTTTTTGTAATCCTTAAACACCGGCCTGTTAATTCCGATGATGTTAATGTGAAATAGTTCTCCATGAATGTATACGTATAATAGAATGATATTGAAAACAAAGAGTTGTGCCAGTACAGTCAAAGGTTAAGGCATTGTTGTTGATAATAATTCCGTTTAAGGACTAACTCGCGCCATTCCACCAATAACTCTGTTAATAAATAGTGCGTTTCTCATTAAACATTTATTAGATTATACAACGATTTGCACACAAAGTTAATTTTGCGTTCATACTTACATACATAGTTGTATTATCGAACTTACATCTGATCATAATCTGAAACGATTTTTAATTAATTTTTGATATTTTTCTTCTATCTTATTTAAAATGTTTCGTTGATTATCTTCCAAATTGAGCTTCCAATATTATCTGTAGTTTCTTGTGATATTTTTTATTTGAGTTTAAGGTAGGGTAGAATCAGTGAAAAACTTTTTTAAGAATTAAGTCTTGTCTGCGATTGTATATCTCGACACTAATATTAGGTCTCTCTTATATTTTTAATAGTAAAAAAATTAGAACACTGAATAGTTGAAATGAAAGCAGTAGGTGTTGCAGAAATCAAGACATCCTTATAAATCATGATGATGCCATCGGTAAATATGGGAACAATTTTGTGTTTCAGCACGATAACTGTCCCGTGCAGAAATCGCAAATTGTGCAAGGATGGATACGTTGCGCAAACATTTATTTAACAAGTATTGACCTGACCTCTAAATATTCCGGACTTAAGTCCTATCGAAAATGTTTGAGCTGCATTAAAGCAAAATATATATTTATACATATATAAAGACTTCATTCCAGAAAATGCAGATAAACTATGAGAAACTTCTAGGAAGTAATCGAAAATAATGGGGACTGCAGACATTGGATGCTTGAACATTGAAGAAATGAATTTATGCAAATGTTATAATTAGATAAAATAATAAAATAAATTTATAGTGAGAACATTTTGTTATTACAGTATCACATGTGTATATGTATGATACGTTACTAACAAAGTATGTCCTTGCATTTACTATTGAAAACTATATATTTTATTTATATTCAAGTTCACTTGTTGCTAAATGTTACAACTAAAAAATTACGAAAATGAAAGAAAGAAACTTGTCTATCCATTATATTCCATATAGGCGGTTGTTAGAATGTTATGTTATTTTTTACTGTTTGTATAATGCGCATGCCCAAATGGCACGTTGTATTATGTTTGTTAGTCGTCAGACACAGTCCACGAATACACGTCAATACGAACACGTCGTTTTATTTCGAGTGCTATTAAAACATCAGTTTCAATCATTTGGTTTCAATAAAACACACAACAGCCGTATATATGCGAAATAAGGTATTCTAATAAATCAATAAGAACATTCAGAAACAGAAAATCTATTTTACCAAGGAATACATAAAAATGTTATTTCAATGCGTGCTTGTTTATGTCTTAATAACAAAAACTAAATTATAAAAACAAGAAATCCTGTGTCGGATAAATCAATCACAACGAATCATACATAACATCTGTGTACACCGATAAGCTGCAGTCGTAGTAACAGCTATAGTCGATCCTAAATGCGCTCGCCACATACATTTTCGCGTAGGTCGTTAACTTTTTTTTTGGTAGGTGCTGTACATGTATCTCCACTTATTACTGAATCAAATAGAGTCGTCCGCAATATAAATACATTAAATAAATACTGAATGAATAGCGGTAATAAAAGACACTTTTTCATACGGTCGTTAGCTTTTTATATTAAAATATCATTGCAGTGGACTGTTACCTATACTACCTACGATGCACCTATTTATAATATATTCATGTTTTTTATTCATTTGTTTCAGCGCCGAAAATAATATTGAAAAATGTGAGCGGATTCTTCAGGGCTAATCAGCTGACAGCGATTCTCGGGCCATCTGGTGCTGGTAAGAGCACCCTACTGAATGTATTAGCTGGATATAAGTAAGTAATCTTTAACCTATTTTTATTTGTATGTAAGGTAGAAATCCCAATTATTGACACTTTAAGAGATAGAATGGTGTCAATGTTTAAGATTCCAAGATGACACTGGAAGAACAATTTTGGTTTTTTAAACTTGAAATAAATGTCTGCAGGATTATTTTCAATCGAAAGCTACGCTAAAACACAGCAAAAGAAACTATTATAGGAAAAAAAAGGTGTCAGTAATTAGGATAGTGTCAGAAATTGGTAATTCGCCTTACTACCACTTTCAAAAACGAATATAAAATTCTGAAAATTAATCCATGTTGATGTTTTCTAATATTGAATGAAAAAATATGCAAACGCAGTCGAATAATGTTTCGGCCGAAACTGGCCATCTTTATGCTCTTATAACGTCAAGTTGCTATATAGATAGAGCCGTATTTGGCTGTTTATACAGGGTATATCAAATAAAAAAGTAAATTTTGCTTGGGTGTAAACTACACGACATATAAAGCACAAACCCACCGAAACCGGATTTCATCATTAAAGAATAAAAAAAAAGTAGAATTTAGAGCCAAAAATTCTTTAGTCCGGACCTGATGCAAGGAAACGTCATGTTAAGCACCCGCTAAACGTGGTATTATGTATAAATACATTGCACTCATTTAGTATTATTCTTAATGGTATGCCGTAAGTTCATTTAACGTCATTCTGAATAAATAAAGGCCCTTGTAAAAATAGAAAAACTGAGGCATTTTGAATTTCTTCTTTTTATAAAATAAACACTCTTTTTTTGTTGAGAGCATTCTACATAAGTCTACAAAGTATTATTTTTAATATCCTGATAAGACGGTCGTGTTTCACCGGATATGCGACTTCAATAGTTTCAAAAAACGTAAATATTTTTCTTTTGCTTTGTCGAATCGAGAGGTAGTTGTTAATAAACGGTACCACATGAATCCGAGTTATTTTTTTTTGATTTATTTAATCGTATAACGCAAAATGAATTGAATCGAATTACACAGAAATAAATGTAGATACAGAAAATTTGCAAACACGCCTTTTTATTATGATATCGCGCGAAAATGAATCTATACATTCCCGCGCTTTTGCCGATGCATCAAGCTTTGATTTTCTTTATATGAAATCATGATGGTCCTGAAATGGATCGTTTTTTCGAGACGGGAAGAATCTAAATAAAATGTTCGAAGTGGCTTGCACTCCAAGCGGCGATCCACACAAAACTAACAGCGGTAATGGCTGAATGATAGTGGTATGTGAGGGTATACTCGGGACAGCATTTAGGTTGGGCACAGGTGCGGCTCTAGCCCACGGCATTTATAAAATATTTTTCTTCTCGTTAATGCTTACAGATAGACCCCCTGTGCATTAAGACTTTTTGATCGTAAATGATTACAGCTGCTACATTTTATTATATTTACCTCTATATCTGATACACCCTGTATATTAGGATACTTATTTCGAAAATGCAAAATCTCTGTAATTTTTAAATTACATCGATTCAGATTAATTAAATTATTTGTTCTATTTAGTATGAAATTGAAACATTCACAATTTCTGTTTGAAAATTGGCGTAACAAATATTTGTTAGTTTTAAGCGTTTTCCCGAAAATCAGATTTTGTTATCAGGTCCACACTAAACTATTATTAATAATTAATAAATTTTGTTGCCGTATAACTTTAATCTTAATAAACAAATCGTCGTAAGTACTAAAAAATTTACATAAATTCCAGAATAAATGAAACTTTTCTATCTAATTGTAAATTAAATTTATATGGAAAACGGAAGAAACCCCCAACAACTCTTTCAAAGTGTGATTTAAAAATAAGAGTTCGGGTCTAACATTCATTCTACAATATTTTTACGAAAACGAATTCTTTGGCAATAAAAAAAACCATTTGTATAGAGTTTTGTGCTGGAGTTTCACTTCTTTTCATTTAGGAATAGATTGTTGTATCTACGTTTGTAATTCATTTATTTGAACCAGACTAACAAACTTAAACTAGTTTTTAAACTACGCAACTAACTTTTTTCTAACTTAAACATGTTTTATGTATACACGCGATGTTCGGTAGAACAATGATGATGACGCTGTCTAGAATAATGCACGAAAAGTTCTACGCTTTTGTCACGCACAATGCGCGTTAATTGATAAAGTTAAATACAATTGTCGGAAATAGCGGCAATTGTTAGAGTCTGTAGAAAAAACTAATCGAGTAATACAAAGTAATAGGGATAGATGGAATACAAGTAAATTATTTTTTAAAAGCATGCATATACAGGGTGTATCAGATATAGAGGTAAATATAATAATATGTAGCAGCTGTAATCATATACAATCAAAAAGTCTTAATGCACAGGAGGTCTATCTGTAAGCATTAACCAGAAAAAAAATATTTTATAAATGCCGTGGGCTAGAGCCGCACCTGTGCCCAACCTAAATGCTGTCCCGAGTATACCCCCACATACCACTGTCATTCAGCCATTACCGCTGTTAGTTTTGTGTGAATCGCCGCTTGGAGTGGAAGTCACTTCGAACATTTTATTTAAATTCTTCCCGTCTCGAAAAAACGATCCTTTTCAGGACCATCATGATTTCATATAAAGAAAATCGAAGCTTGATGCATCGGCAAAAGCGCGGGAATGTATAGATTCATTTTCGCGCGACATCATAGTAAAAAGGCGTGTTTGCAAATTTTCTGTATCTATATTTATTTCTGTGTAATTCGATTCAATTCATTTTGCGTTATTTGATTAAATAAATCCAAAAGAAATAACTCAGATTCATGTGGTACCGTTTATTAACAACTAACTCTCGATTCGACAAAGCAAAAGAAAAATATTTACGTTTTTTGTAACTACTGAAGTCGCATATCCGGTGAAACTCGAACGTCTTATCAGGATATTAAAAATAATACTTTATAGACTTACGTAAAATGCTCTTAACAAAAAAGGAATGTTTATTTTATAAAAAGAACAAATTTAAAATGCCTCAGTTTTGCTATTTTTACAAGGGCCTTTATTTATTCAGAATGACGTTAAATGAACTTACGGCATACCATTAAGAATAATACTAAATGAGTGCAATGTATTTATACATAATAGGTTTGTTCGCTGGTGTTACACCAATTACACTGGTGCATATTGTCTCTTTCTCAGATGCATAAAGAGTAAATCTTTTATCCTGTTTTAAGTAGAAGTCAGTGTGGAAAGTGTAGCACCAGCGAACAAACCTATTAACACGTTTAGCGGGTGCTTAACATGACGTTTCCTTGCATCAGGCCCGGACTAAAGAATTTTTGGCTCTAAATTTTACTTTTTTTATTCTTTATTAATGAAATCCGGTTTCGGTGGATTTGTGCTTTATATGTCGTGTAGTTAACACCCAAGCAAAATTTACTTTTTTATTTGATACACCCTGTATAAACAGAAACTTTAACACCATTTTATAGCTTAAAATGTACCGCTACCAACAAGGTCAACGATCTGGTCTTTAACCGATTTCGATATCTCTTCTCCTTTCTGAAATATTACAGAATATGTGTTTTTTGAAATAACTTTTAGGCTCCATAAAAAAAAAAAAAAAATGGGACTTTTTCAGTGTTTTACATTGCCACCAAATTTTATTAAAATCAGAGAGATATATTTGGGTGTTTGAACTATCAAAACGCAGTGGTACCACTCAACATTACTGACTGTTACATTGACGTATTTTTTTTTTAATAAGATTCTCCAAATATGGTGCTCGGACAAAAAAAACCTAATACAATACCATACCATAGGTGATTTACAGCGCTAAACTGAGTAACGGAGTTTTTGCAACGTAAATGACCTCTGCCCCGTACTCTAACGTAAATATCTATTAATAAATCTTAAAAGGTCCGTTATGAAAGCAAAAATTAATCAAAATACGTCGAAGCTTGAACATCGTTGATATGTGCCTGACAGGTAGTTAAGTACTTCACAGTACATTGTATACAAATGAATACAAAACCAGCGGTTAGAGATAATTTGTGTTCTCCTATACATATTAGTGTCTCCATCTCAACGATGCATCTAACGCATGCAAATATATTTATTTAATTTCACTCGAATAGTTTCTCGAATAACTCATCGTGTAAATAGTTCATCGAAACGACCTCTCTGCATTCATTCGTTATCGACAAAGAATAAAAAGAATATTTCCTCCTGATATAATATATTGCGTCAACTGGTAATAGATACCGCAGTGTTGTCGTTGCAAATACTTATCTTATCTGAATAATGCATTATAATGTGTATACACATAATTTGTAACAATCCTTTAAACATAATATCGTGTAGAATTGAATCTGTACCCATCGCATACAGCTTTTGTACTTGTTGATTATTACCACGTTAAATCAAGTTGGCATTGGCCGAATTGCGTGGTACGTACATAATAGCAAAAGTGGACATCCTAATTTATCGTTTGTATGCTCAGCTTTTACCCACTTACTTCAAATTCTGCGTTTCTGTGTGCGTTTATTCATTCGTGAAATGATATTCTAGGCTGTTGAAATTTCGAGTTTAAAACTACTCGATTTTTCGAGATTCTAAGAGTGAAACGTATAATTGTTCTTTGTTGCTAAATATCGATCTAATACTTTAATGTTGGGGTTTGAATGTGAACACATATACATTCCATACTAATACTCACATGTTTGTGTTAATTCTTAAGGTATTCTGCAAAGGATACTGTAATATTTAAATAACCTTACAACATAACCTTACTTTTTTTTTTGATTGGCAGTTTATTTCAGAGCTAAATATGAAATATAAATATACTTCATTTACCATAACAGACGAGGTACGTCATTACTTGCAAATTCGGGTCATGCAATTCCATATTATTAAAATAACCAACTAACATATAACTTATTCATGTTCAATTAAAGATACTATGTTGGTGCCTACTGCTTTTTAAATTGCATGCTTGTCAGATCTTCCCAATATATTCCCACCAATTTAATTATAGCTGTCAACTGTCAAAGGGTTATATTCTGCATTTGCAGTAAAGTGTGGGAATTTGCGTTTATACTTGGTATATATTTATTTAAAATAAGTAGTTATTACAACTAAACCATACCGAAACCATTGTGTAAACAATCGAAGGAGTTAATAGTTTCGTTAATCGTGTATTTCGACGCAGAACGCGGGAACAACGGCCCATTACTCCCGTTAACTTTCGTGCGAGAAGTATGTATAAAATCCACATATTTTTAATGTCATATTCTTTACAGTATTTCGTTTTTAGAGAATAACGAGTGTTCTAAACATTCATGTTGCAAACGTAAGCAAAATTTCATCCATGAGTAAACAAGGAATTACATTCACTAACCCATAACGAAAATGCATACGAAATAAATGTTGTAAAAATTGATTATTCTACTCATTGTCAATGTGCTATTGCAAATACAATTTATGACATGTACGAAAACAGTGAGTATATACAAATATTGCTTACAGAAGTGGTTCTTTCACATACATTTTTCAGACTAACATAACATTAAACATTTTGAACAGTGCTCTTAAAGAAAAATACATTTCTATGGTTGAAACACATTGTTGTGGTAGATATTATTTGTTCTCAAAGAAAAGGAAGTTTGTTACGAAGCGATGGATGAAATATGGCAGATCGGAGGATGCATACAATTGTATTAAAGCGGATTGAATTAAATTAGTCTGGAAATTTGACGTACTTGGTGTACAACATATTGGAAACGAAATTCAGAAGTAGTAAATCGGAAAGATTGGTTTGGATAGAGAAGAAACTTGCATACTAATCGTTACAGTGAATACTTTAAGCGATAATGGTCCCGATTAAATTTATTGTACTCACTTGTGCTTTTTTGTTATTTTTTTCCACTGCTATCATGATTAACATACATTAAATTCTGATTTTCAAAAAGAATCATCACTAATATTAACAGTAAATGTTATTTTTTGGAGTTTGTTTATTCACCTGTCAAAAGTGTTTGACAGTTAAATAACCTAACGGTTTGTTTACGTTTTGACGAACAGAAAATTTGCAACACGGACGTGACGTCATAGCAAACTGACTCACGTAGTACCTCGTCTGTTATAGTAAATGAACTATATTAATAACAATAGTATATTTCAATGAAATTTTGTTCTTAGCCGATAGTGTATAAAAGGTTTCTTCTTTGTTGAGATAGCGACTATTATTTAACTTCACCGTATTTTTTTTAATGAGGACTCATATTAATTTAATAAAATATTGTTTACGTTTCGACCATTTTTTTTCAGAATATTCCATTTTTCTTTATATATTTTTGTAATGTTCTACAATTATTAAAATTAATCTATATTGATATGCTTAACATGTAAACAAAAAAAAAAACAATACTTACATATTTTTTTTTACGTTCACGTCACAGACATATTAAAAAAAATAATTTCTAAAATTACATTTTAATTAACAAGATCACAAATTAAATGTTATTTTGTCAAATAATTTTTACTTTTTTTTAATGTGTGGTAACAGGAACACGAATATGCTGAAGGTTAGATTCAAAACAACGACGCAAAATTACCCAGCAGTCAATTTTTTTCCTTTTTTTTTTTTAATATTGCTTATATGTTTAAGTACATAAAGTTATAATAACGGCGAAAAGTAGTGTTAATATTAAATGATGGCAGCATAAATTTTAAAAAGACTTTCGATTTCTGTTTTATCATTCATCGAGTTTTTTGTATGTTTATTTATTTGAACCATTTCTAGAATGCAACACGCTTTCTTTATTTAAAATTGTTGTATTATTAAAGTTGAAAGTATGACCTGTGTTTAATACATGTTTCTTTAATGCAGTAATCAGTAATATTGTTCTGATATTTGTGATCTTTTATTCTAATGTGATGTTTATCCTATGTTACACTCCATAGTTTTTTTTTAATATACAGGGTGTTCCATTTAAAATAATAAAGTTAGTATCTACTTCCGGTACAACCGCAAGTCCGCCATTACTGAAACTAATTTTAAAATGTGTAGAATATGATTCGAAGCAACACTTACTTGAAACATTTTTCCAAAAAAAAACAATAATAAATCGGCTATGGACCGTTGTATCATAGGCTGGACACCCGGTATAAACAAAAATGGAACATCCTGAAGAAGACAATAAAAATTGTCGAAACGTAAATAAGATTTTATTAAATTAGTACCAGTCCTCATTAAGAAAAGAAAATACAGTGAAGTTAAATACTAGCCGCTATCTCAAGAAAGAAGAAACCTTGTATATTTTTATTTACTTCCGTTAATTCTTTCACTTGTATCCTAGATGCAGAATACAAAAGAAAGATTAGAATATATTTATTGCAAGAACACGTAAATTTTATAATACGCTACACTTAATTTTTGAAACATTATAAAAATAAATTATAATTTTACATTCCAGTCATTGACTCCTTAATAACTTTGTGCAGTCAATTAATACAATTTGCGTAAAATATTAATTACAGAATATGTGAAGTGAAACCTTGATTCAGTGTATCTTTTTATACCTGCGCTCAAGCCTATCAATAGTGTAAATTGTAAATGTTTATTAGTTAGCAAAACTTCACTTTGACATGGACTTAAACCAATCCATAATATCCATATCTGCCAACTGTCAAATTGGCGTATATTTTTTTAAAAATATTTTTAAAATCTAATATAGGTAAGTAACTTACAGTGCAGGCTACAAGCTTGAGTTATCGGTCTGTAAATGACACCTACTGTTAATCCTTGTGGATTACGAATTCTCTTTTCTGATACAAACTGTCGCTTGCTTTTCTACACTTTATTGCCCTTTAACAAAACTACACCTTATATTACATGGTTGTACATGCTTCTAGAATATTCTACACTTTATTGCTCTCTAACAAAACTACACCTTATATTACAACATGGTTGTACAATGTGCTTCTAGAATATTCTTATTCTTAATCTAAAAACGCGGCACTGCGCATCATCGAATGGTTACGCGCGAAATATTTAAAATTCAAAAATTCAAAGAAACCTAAACACCTATTATAACTATTAATTGTAGCCGAAGAAAGAATTGTAGATATTATATCCATAGCTAAGTCCATATCAGCGAACAGATATGACAAGAAGCAACATTGGTTCATCTGTTCGCTGGCAATATTTTCCTTAATTTAGTTATTATAATAATTGACATATTTGAGACCATATACTACATAATTATGCTTTCTTTCAAATACCTGATTAGAGTAAGCCATGTTTTTTTTTTAATCGTTGGTCACAGTGCATGCACGCATTAATCACTTTGACAGTTTGTATGTCAGTAAAATGTGTACGAAAAATATTTAACTTGAAAAGAGTACTAAAGGTGATACTGAAAATGTAGTCCATTAATTTGAAAACACAGTGGAATTTTACGCTTCATATTCTCAAAACCATTTACGAGTTGTGGCGTTATATCAGTAAAGGAATCTCCAATAGTATTGCGAAGTTCTGCGATTGTGTGATGTCTTTAAAAATGATATTCTTTAAATATGGCAAAATAAAATAGTCTAAAATTGTTAAGTCCGAAGATCTTGCAGGAAAATTAATAATTCTTGTATCGAAAAATTGTTCAAAGAAAACTATCGTTTATCTAGATTTGTGTGCCGCTGCAATATCTTGCCGAAAAAATCCTTCTGTAAGGGGCGTCATCACGAAGTTTATTGATAAACGGTTGTAATAATTCGTTTAAATTATGCTTATACAAAAACTATTATTATATATTAACGCTACACGTAATATACATACAATTTAATGGTATTTACGTAAATATGTAACAACATATTTCCATTTACACGAAGCAACATTTACCATACCTCTATTATATTAATTATATACCGATAATAATTGCACAAGATTTGTACTTGCAATGGATTTGTAACTCATTCTACCTTCAGAATTATGCAGTAAGTATGCAGTATTATCTTTTAACTCGCTCCTTTTTATTATCGTCGTAGATAATAAGCATTAAGGTGTACGTACGAGCTTAAACAAGGATGGAATCTAAAGTCAATGTACTTTGTAGTTTACACCGCGTTATGAATTCATTTTAGCGCAGTATGTACTTAATTATAATAATTTCCGATAAATTTCAAGCCGGTGTTTGGACGAGAGGAAAAGTAATCTAATACTTTAAAAAATAAAAACGCAACTCTATAATTAATCGTTGTATTTCGATTGCCGAAACGCAGTTAATATTAACGTATTTTGTTTGTTGTTTTTGACTAGAGAGTCCATGACGTTTGTCTGTTATGCGTGGAAAAATATTTTTGGTGTTATCAGGGAATTTATTGTTGTTACGCATTTAAAAAAAAAAATATGGTGCAATGCTGTATTTTATATAGAAATTAATATACAGATAACCACTTTTAGGAAGATCTTTCCAAGGAAATAGCTTTATATTTTTGTCCTAGCGTACGAAATAAAATAACAATCAAAGCGTAATAATAATAGCATTGTTTATATACATACTAGTTAGTCAACCTTATGGACAAAATAGTTAACGGATTTTTGAACAGTTTGGACAAAAGCGGGAGATGGCAGCACGGCGTTGGTGCCCCATCTCGATTTAAATATAAGCTTTAATAGTTAGACACTACATACAAGATGGCCCTCTTACGTGTCGGCAAAATATTTATTGCAATAGCATTGCAAGGCCCGAAGAAAAGAGAGGGTGGATAGGCGATGACGCTGTGATTGACGTGCCAACGATAATTCTCGTGTTTACATTGAAAATGTTGTTTTATTAGGAAGAATAAATATTTAGTTTGATAATATATAATCGTCATTTTTTTACTATTTACTTTACTTTATTCTTTAGTTTCTAATTTAATGTTATGCTCAATATATGTGTATAGTTCTAAGTTTTGTGTTATATATTGTTAGCGCTTGAAAATATTTTTTTTTCCTCATCACGTAGAATATGTTCACACATGTCTAATAAATTCTTCGCCTATTTAGTTAGACGTTGTATTATTAGTATTAGACCTCAGTGCATTATTTGTTGCTGTTTGATAATCTTTTTGGGTCACACATACCATTATTATTTCTGCACCTCCATAAATCTTCCGGCTAATGGGTAAGATGTTAGCGAGCAATATTAGAGGCGAATTCGATGAGATTGGTCATTAGTGGTCATTCGTGGTCTAAGACCGCTCGAATTCGTTTGGAAAACTGATGACGTCACACCTGGTCACGTTTGGTCTGTCAATTTTAAGACCGCGCTCGGAGATCGGTCACAAGTGCGGTATGAGCGTCTAACCTCCCGTATTACATGTAACAAATGCAATAAGTATGTAGCCTGGGCAGTAGTTACAATAATAATTGAAAATACTAAAGACGGTATGTTCATGAAAATAGATGTTAGTTCTTCAACAACAATTGCAATAAGAGCTGTTTTTATTTTTATATTGGGAGATATTCTCTTCTAACCTACAAATACGTACAATTGCTGCTCGTTCACGACGCTCTGAATTATTACTCTTTATATGGTTGTGAGCAGTATCGCGTTTATATACATTATCTTCGATATTGAAAACTATTTTCATATAACACTAACCAAAGCCTTATGTGGTAGTAGTTACAAAAACACAGTTTTTGCCGCTCAAAATATTGTAAATTTATGACGTCACAAATACTGACTGATAACACGTGTGACCACAAATGACTACTCCAGACCAGGTCACAGAGACCAAAGTGCTCAATCGAATTCGCCTTAGGTTTCATGAGATTATTTGTTTACATAAGGAAAAGAGGAAGAACAGTCTAACTGACGCGCCTGCGATAGATACCGTGAAAACTAAAAAAATACGAAAAATTGAGTGGAGGTAAAAGAACGTTACAATTTAAAATATTGTGTTTAATGACTTATAATTCTAACAATATATATAATATTGGCTATACTTCCGTAAGAGGACCACTGATTTGGCGATTTCTATGCATACTAACGGAAATAGCATGTGTTCCTGAGTGTAAAATGACTATTCATTTTTTTGAGCAAATGAAAACAAAGTTCTAAAAACAGTGTTCGAAAAGTGCTATTTCGAGGTTATGTGCGAGGCGTTTTTGACGGATTTAACAGGTTTTAGAGGCACTAAGAAAGGAGAAAGAACTCCACACTTTATTACATTGACAATTCAAACAAGTTATTCATCTTTTTATTGATTCTCATTAACTTAACAAATAAGTTTGTATTTGGCGCTTGTTTTATCTAAAATTTGGGCACTTTCAGTAACTTTTCCTTCCATATCAGTACCATATGTTAAATCCGTCAAAAACGCCTCGCACATAACCTCGAAATAGCACTTTTCGAACACTGTTTTTAGTACTTTGTTTTCATTTGCTCAAAAAATGAATAGCCATTTTACACTCAGGAACACATGCTGTTTCCGTTAATATGCATATAAATCACCAAATCAGCGGTCCTCTTACGGAAGTCTTACCATAATATTTTTTATTTGATTTACTTATGCATAATATTTACTATTGCATAATAGTAGAAATTCGTTTTTCATTATAAAAATAAATATGTAGTTTGGGAGTACAAATCGCCATTTATATTTACATATATGCACCACGTTACTTATTAGGTTTGTTTGTTTGTCTGATCTAAGCAGATCCATGGAATTTTACGCGTTTGTTTGTCTTTTAGAGCATGATTTGTGCGTGTTTGTTTGTTTAGAGCAAGCAAATCCAGATCACAAAGAGGTTCCTCTTTCTGCTCGCGGTCCGACGTCCGAGCAATTACGAGCAATTTGTGCAACATAACCTAATCGCACTAACACCGTGTTGTAAACTCGTTTGTAAATGTAATTCGATTTATACCTGCATCAAATATGCACGATATGGATAATATAATGATACCAATGTGATTAATGTAAAGAACGATCATTATATTTTAAAAACTTCACTTGGTAGGTACAGAAATACTAGTATATGATGCATTTTTATTGTAGTCTAGATTCATTAATTTGAAAAATTATTTTTACTTTTCCTATTCATAATAGCTGTGACAATTTGACAATAGTAACTAATAAAATTAAGGTTATATTTGCAGTCGAGCGCGTTTGTTTGTACCATCTTTAAATCCAACTCTGAGACGCTCTCAAGTTACTCTGATGACGTCAGTAGATACTGCTCCAAGCACACAAATAAACAAAGCTATTAAAAACAGCATACATGATGACGCGTTCGCGCTCTTTCTCTTGATTGGCTGAAAAGTTACGATGTAACCTTGTATATACGGATGTTGCCCCCAAAGGTTACCTCGTAACTTTTCAGCCGCTCAAGAGAAAGTAAATCAAATAAAAAATGTTTTGTGAATATAAGAAAACTATATACATAGAGTACCTATACATTAAATTAGAACTAAGAAAAAGTCAAAAAGTAAAGTAAAATGGTACATACATGTAAAGAAAATAACGATTTATAATAGGCTACATTTTAAATTTCAAATTTCCCGCCTTTACACCAGTTGAAGTTAGCGATAGTACCGCTATAACACGAGAGAAGCGAATATAACAATAGGAGAGAGGAGGAGAAGAAGGATTTCGTATATACGTTCGAACTAAAAACCCGCGTTTTGTTAAAATTTTAAATATAAAAAGGCCATCGAACTACAGATTATATATTATCAAACTAAATACTTATTCTTCTTAATAAAACAAACATTTTCTGATTATTATATAATCATAAACATAAGTAAATTAAGTTAACAAAACAACTTATTAATTTAAAAACTAAGAAAATAAAAATTGGGAAGTAGATTAATGTTTGTTTTTTATCGGCAAATTTTCGTCCTTTTAGATTTAACTTTTCTCTTTTCAGTGATTTTTTTTGTTTTAAGTTTAAATATTTTATTCTTATAAGAAAAAACCTAAATTTATAAAATTGTTCAATTAATGTTTTGTCAACAAGAACGAGCCTTGCAATATACTTTCAATTTCTTTTTACTTATAGCAGAATACCTCAGAATTCTAATCTTCTAATGTAAACAAACACGAGAATTATCGCGAGGTGCGTCATCACAGCGTCACATGCATCCACCCTCCCTTTTCCCCAGGCCACGTAATTCGCCAATACTAGTAAATCACCGATACGGATTCGGCGTCGTTTCCGCATATGGATAAAACACAGAAATCTGTCTCTCACTATGACCGAGATTTCAAATCAATATACGTTGACCGATAGAGTGCGCCACTTCCCAGAGCAATATTTTATTTTTCCGAAAATGCATTACGTTGACTAACTAGATATACTTAAACAATGATAATAGATACCAATATAATAAATCGCTGTCTATCGTGGCATATACTTCTCCTTACCTTTCGTCATTGAACTTTTTATTTTGGCATTGTCTTCAACTCGTGTTTACAATAGCGATAATCCAAACAAATCTCGTAAACAAGCGGAAAGCACTGATTGCAAGAATACATACTTGAAGCACTAGATTCTGTACGTACTAATTAACTTGCAGGAATTAATTGGCAACAAACAGATATCGCACAGAGACAAACAGCACATTTTAAGTTATGATTAGGTTAGTTTATATTTTGTTAGGTTTGTCCGTTGCCACTTCTTTATTAAAAAATCGCGTGTATATAAATCGTAACATAATTTCACAACGTGTATTAATGTAAATAGACAAAAACACATAATATAAGACGCAAAACATAAGGTGTACAATGTAAAGGTAACGAACATAACCTGCAACTGTCTTAAACTCAATAAACTGAGCTGAACTGCGTACAAAACATGAACTTCCTTGAACCTACACCAGGGCGCCAAATTTAAAAAATAAATGTAGGTTATTTTGACCATTAAATGCATTAATTGATACACATTTCCTCGGCAAAAAATTGGTTTGAAAGATATACGCAGTGTTTTTGTTCTAAGATCACCTGTGTAATTGTGTAAGTTTGTTGATCAATTTCGGTAAACATATAATAAAATATTTTTATCTAGAAAAGCAAAAAAAAAAATCGATATTAAGAAATGACAGAATCAATTCACATGCCTGAAAACCTTGGATCTATTCATCGCGTATTTACTTAATACATACAAAGCCTAATTTAAACAATCCTATAACAGTAATTGCTACAAACAATACTGTTATATTTATACACTCACATATGTTATATTTACGTTAAACTTAAACATAATGTTGAGGTTATGTAGTTGTTTAACCAAGGAGTAAATAAATTCATCATGTGAGAAATGTATAAGACCGAGAACTAACACCATATCCATATGCGTACATACATACATATAATTTTCCTGTTTACAATCTCTGTAATGTTGTTGATAAAATAGACAATGAAACGGAACAGAAATCGGACGAAAATTAAATGTTTCCACTTCTGTTTAGTAAACGTATAAAATGAACGATTTTATAATCAGGTCAACGTTGTTATTTTTTTACACAGATAATTTACATATACAGGCAATAAATTATTATTTCTGTGATTAATTTGAGAACACTCGTTATTAAAAAAAATCTAGTAGTATAAGTATAGTAATTAAGAGAAATAAATAACCGTGGTGCTTTGTAGTAAAGAAAGAAATGAATGTTTGTAAAATCAATATCTCACTGCCATTATCTATTGGTAAATTGATAGGTACGCTTTCAAAAAACTTGCATATGAAATCGAACTATTCAACAGTTAAATGTATGAATACTAAATTTAAATGAAAATCATTTCAATGGTGTTTATATGTTTATAAGAGAAATTATAAAAGTTAAGCCATTTTCATTAATTGGATATGTTGGGGATATTTTATACAATACGACGAACTGTTCCATCATTGCAAAATATGGTGATATTGAGTATTCATCAAGAGTAGAATACTAAAATAACTAACTTTTTCATATAGTCTAAAGATTAAAAAAGAAAAATTGAATTTATAATATACAAGAGCTGGGATGAGAAAAAATTGGTTGCATAACTATTAATTACATATAAATAAGAATAAATAGATTATTTTACATGTTCGTTTTTATTACAGATATCACGGATTTACGGGCACTTTCTACGTGAACGACAAAGTTAGAAACATGAAAGAATTTAGGCGAATTTCTCGGTACATAATGCAAGAAGATCTCCTACAGAAATGGTTAACAGCTGAGGAGTTGATGATGTTGGCGGCTGATTTGAAATTGAGTAATGCGCTAAGCTTCGAAAGTAAAAAGAAAACAGTGAGTTAAAATTTGCGTTATTTTTCAGCATATATCTCTTCCATTTTTTTTTTTATTCTCATTATTACATACATACATATAATCCTTTTTGTTATATTTAAATCAATCATTGTGCAAGCGTGAGTTTGTGGCAAATAGATTTATATAGTATTTAACATTAAGGAATGTAACAAAGAACTGTTTCTTCGTTATCTCTATATATAAGTATTTGCTATTATAACCTTCCTTGCAATTTTTTGTGGATTTTATATCTTAAGCGCATTTTACGTCATCAATGATTATACATCATATTAGTTATATTTCTGGTTATAATAAAACGTAATTTATGGGTAGATTGTCACGGAAAATATTTTCAAGGATTTGGGATTTATAACCATAAAATTGGAACATATTCTATATAATTATTAATAATGTAAAATGAGTTTTATTGTTAGAAAGAATCACCACATGCGTATTGTTTTGCAATGCTGTCATTGACCGGATGTTGATTTTCAAATTGTTTTGAATACATTCATTTCAACATTTTCGCATAATTTTTCTAAAAAGCATATTATCTAACCTCACTTTTCGCCGATTAATGGCATACTTTTTAAATTTGCCTCTATAGTTATGGTGCCACGATATATGTTACAATTACCTTTGGGGTTGTTAAGCAGATATTACACTGTAGATTCTAGAGAAGTGCATCGACAAAGATTTTTGATAAAAGATAATACAAATGATATTGATATTGAGTACTTAATTATTTTTTTTTTTCATAATTTGCACTTAAATCTTTCTAGTTCTTACATCCTCATTTACAGATATTAGGTGAAATGCATTAATAATAAGATAATAGCAAAACCTAATTTTAAATCGTTCTCAATACACAATAAAATCGTTTCAGTTAATCAGCTGTCATAAATAATTATGAAATGAACATATTTCTAATGTGACATTTATAAATCATACTAAAACTACTCCTTCATTACTTAATGGAGATAGGAACCCATTTTAAATTTGAAAATTGGGTTTCTCGCTGTGCCGACAGATGGCGCCACCATATTAGATCACGAGACTGCTCATAGAGGGCGCTAGTGTACGAAACGTGAATTTTCAATTGAAATTTCTGGGTGTGAATTCACTGGAACATTCAAGAAACATATAGATATCTTCAGAGGCCAGCAAAACTTTAAGAATTAAGATGTTTAAATTCGATTTAATAGTCAAAATATGGACAAGAAGAAAAGTTCTTGGGAAATGAAACTGTTTTTGAAAAACTATTATTTTATAAAATATGTAGTTATAATTTCTGCTTCTGGGGATTCTTTTCTAACAGTCTTTGTCTAGATCTTGCAGATCTACAATATTGAAGAAGCATGAAACTTTTGGTAACTATTAAAATAAGTATATATATTACAAAAAAACTTACATGGGAATGTCCAAATCAGTAACAACAATGACATCTTAATTGTACATAATTTCAAAAAAACAACGTGATGTTGCCATTCAATTAACGAATTAAAAACAGAGACAGAAGAAAAAATAAACTTATTACCTAGATATCACTATTTAAATTAAATTAAGCTTTAAATTGCACGCAATTATTCTTAGTAACTTCAACTTTGAAACATAAAATTACCTACCGTTTTGTACTACTAATAGTTATTTAATAGTATTTTAATTGGTTTACGTTGAAGTCACTAAAAATAGTGGTGGGAATTTGTCTATTAGGGGTATTTGAATTAAAGAAGAAGAATCGGGTTTAGAAGGAAGAATGACTAAATTGAGAGTATAAAGGAAATGATCGTTTCGGTCAAAAATTATAAAAAAACCGCACTCAAGGCTAAAGGAAGAACACGGTTAGGTGATTTAGTCTTTTTGACTTATATACATCATACGATATATGTACTTGTATCTACTTATGACCCAATAGGCGTTTATGAAAAAATAAGGTATCTACCGACTTTCTATCCTGTTCTAGCACATTGTAAATGCTATGTTTTTCTTTCATTTTCGGTACATCGGTATATATCCGATCCAATTTTCGTAAACCCCTAATAAAATGAATTATTATTTATAGTAGGCTATATTTTAAATTTCAAATTTCCCGCCTTTCACCAGTTTGAAGTTAGCGATAGTACCGCTATACACGGGAGAAGCGAAGATAGCAATGGATGAGAGGAAGGTTCGCGAATAAAGTTTTAAATATAAAAAGGCCATCGAACTACATATTATTATTTTATTATTTATAGGGAATTGCAATAAATTTTATATTATTATTTAACTTTGTTTTATTAGTTATTTTAATTTGGTTATATAATTTGTGTAAATGTTGTTTAAGAATTTTATTTATGAACATTTGAAGGTATTTATTATTTTGTAAAATGTTTTTTTTTAATTTCTGGTCTATATTCGGGACATTTTAATCCTCTATAAATTAATGCTATATAATATCGTTTTTCTTTTTTTTTCTTTTCTTATTTGAAAATATTGTTTTATTATACCAAATTGTGTATAATTTGTCTTTTTTTACATAAATAGTGATATTTAGGTAATTAAGCTATTATTTTCTTCTGTTTCTGTTTTTAATTTGTTAATTGACTAGCAACATCATGTTGTTTTTTGAAATTATGCACAATTAGGATGCCATTGTTGTATTGACTTGGAAATTCTCATTTAATTTTTTTTATATACTTTTATTTCGATAGTTACAAACTTTCATGTTTCTTCAATATTGTAGACTTGTCACACCTAGAAAAACACTGTTAAAGTCGAAACATCAATGGTCCAATTTTTTTCAATAATAAAGAAATAGCCAAAAGATCCCCTAATTCTTGATTTTTAATTATATTTATATAAATTGGTTAAATAATAAATTTCATCATTAATCATTGTTTACAACTTTACATAAATACTAATATAACGAACACAGATACAACTGAAGTTAATGATAATTAAAATATAAGAAACAAAAAAAAAAATAATCCTTGGCGGCAATTAAAAATGTCTAATTTTGAGAATCTAAATCGTTGCACAAGCCGAAAAGGTTGTGGCATCTTTGTCGCGCGCCGTAAAAGGTATTATATAATTTACACCGCAAAATTAAAATGCGTTTTTTTTTTTTGTAAATAAAGCTCATGTATATTATTTATTATATATTCAAAATAAAAATCCTGTTTTACAATTAATTATCTTATTGGACCGTAAAGCGTACCCTTTAAATAATTCAGTAAAACCATTGGAGACATTAAACGTGATATTTTTATATCTTAAAATGCCCCATATGTATATATTATTAAGTGTCACTTTGGAGAGTACGCAGATTTACAACTAACCTACTTGTTGTAGGTGCTCGAAATACTGGAATTGTTAAGGTTGACCAGTGCCAAGGACACGATGACTGATAAATTGTCTGGAGGTGAACGAAAACGATTGTCTATCGCTTTGGAATTGGTGAACAATCCGCCCGTGTTATTTCTAGACGAACCTACAACTGGTTTAGATGATATGGCCAGTGCTCAATGTATAGGTCTTTTAAAGTCCTTTAGCAAATGGTGGCAGGACCATCATATGTTCCATTCACACGCCCAGCGCAAGATTATTTTCCATGTTCGACCAGGCGTACGTTCTGGCCGATGGGATGTGCGTCTACCAAGGTTACGGACCGAATATCGTGGATTATCTATCGAATGTTGGGCTGGTGTGTCCCAGGCATTATAATCCAGCAGATTTTAGTGAGTATATATCTTATTTATCGCTTGCACCATCAACGAAGTAGGACAAGTAGAGCCGTAGCTCCAATAAGTTTCTTATGCATATACACAGAGATTCAAAATGATTGACAATTCCGCTCCTATAGATAGTAACAGGGTGTAGGTATATGCCGCGTGTTTGTAATGAAGGTTTGAACTAAGTCAGTGTTGGAACATAAGAAAGTAAACGGATCTGTCATAAATAAGGAAAACGTAACCTATATTTGAACTCGCATTATATAAACGACTATGGATTGGTGTTTCTGCTTGTAAAAATGAAATGTAATTAATTTAACTTTACTAAATTATGATTTTACAATTCAGTACTAACTGGTGTTTAACTAAATTTATTTATTACTTTAAATTATAACATACAATTAGTATAATTATTAAGTGACAAAACTGCGTCCCTCAGTTCTTCTATGGTATGCATGCGGTTTCTATAGATCCCATTTTTTAGATAGCTGAACATGAAGTAATCTAATGGGGTTAGATCAGGCGATATTGGTAGCCATCTTTGTGCTCTAACGAACCTGTCAGCAAAAAACTGTTGAAGATATTGGCAGGTTTGTCGAGTAGTATGTGCTGGAGCATTATCGTGCTGAAAATAACCTGCTTCGAGCTCATTTTCTTTGTAACTCTGCAATAAACAATTCCAACATCTGTTGGTAACGTTGGGCTGTTACAGTTTCCTCGAAGAAAATTGCCCCTATTATTCGTTGCCTGGACATAGCTAACCAAACTCCAACTTTTACGGGATGCAATTGCGTTTTTCGAAATTCGTGTGGATTTTCTGCAGACCAGATACAATAGTTTTGTAAATTGATATAGTCTGTTAGATAAAACCGGGCTTCATCCGAGAAAAATTATTTCTTTAGCAAGTCATCGTCCCTTAAATTGTTATTAAACCAATGACAATATTCCAATCGCCTATCGTGATCTAATGGTAATAATTCCTGTACCGTAGAAACTTTATAGGGATGAAAATGTAACTTTCTTTTGACAGCTCATTGCGCTGAAGTGTATGGTAAGCCTATAAAATTATAAATGTAATAAACTATTTCACTTAATGTTATATTGATTTTTTACCTGTTTGTTGAGCTATTACCACAGATAAATTCCCTTATTTTCTTACAGTATTCAGAGATACTATTGTTCATCACATATCACCAACAATATAGTATTTCTGAATACTGTAAGAAAATAAGGGAATTTATCTGTGCTAATAGCTCAACAAACAGGTGAAAAATCAATATTAACATTAAGTGGAATAGTTTATTACATTTTATAATTTTATAGGCTTATCATACATTTCAGCGCAATGAGTTGTCAAAAGAAAATTGCATTTTCATCCCTATAAAGTTTCTACAGTACAGGAATTATTACCATTAGATCACAATAGGCGATTGGAATATTGTCATTGGTTTAATAACAATTTAAGGGACGATAACTTTCTAAACAAATCATTTTTCTCGGATAAAGCCTGGTTTTATCTAAAAGACTATATCAATTTACAAAACTATTGTATCTGGTCTGCAGAAAATCCACACGAATTTCGAGAAACGCAATTGCATCCCGTAAAAGTTGGAGTTTGGTTAGCTATGTCCAGGCAACGAATAATAGGGCCAATTTTCTTCGAGGAAACTGTAACAGCCCAACATTACCAACAGATGTTGGAATTGTTTATTGCAGAGTTACAAGAAAATGAGCTTGAAGCAGGTTATTTTCAGCACGATAATGCTCCAACACATACTGCTCGACAACCTGCCAATATCTTCAACAGTTTTTTTGCTGACAGGTTCGTTAGAGCACAAAGATGGCCACCAAGATCGCCTGATCTAACCCCATTAGATTACTTCATGTTCGACTATCTAAAAAGTAGGATCTATAGAAACCGCATGCATACCATAGAAGAACTGAGAGATGCAGTTTTGTCACTTAATAATTATACTAATTGTATGTTATAATTTAAAGTAATAAATAAATTTAGTTAAACACCAGTTAGTACTGAATTATAAAATCATAATTTAGTAAAGTTAAATTAATTACATTTCATTTTTACAAGCAGAAACACCAATCCATAGTCGTTTATATAATGCGAGTTCAAATATAGGTTACGTTTTCCTTATTTATGACAGATTCATTTACTTTTTATGTTCCAACACTGACTTAGTTCAAACCTTCATTACAAACACGCGACATATACCTACACCCTGTTACTATCTATAGGAGCGGAATTGACAATCATTTTGAATCTCTGTACAAGGAAGACGTTACCCACATAGCCAAATTTAAATTGCTCGCAGTTATTCTTAGTACGTCTTCAACGTTGAAACATAAAATTACCTACTATTTTGTGCTACATTGGTAGTTATTTTAATGCCTTTACGTTGAAGTTACTTAAAAATAGTGGCGCGAAATTTAAATTTGGCTATTAGGGTAATTACAAATAATTTTAGTGATCGAAGTGTGTTGCGGAGAATATGGGAACTTTAACGAAAGATTAGCCACGATGGTCAACAATCAGTCGTGCAGACACTCGAGAGTGCGACAGATCTCAACAGCGAACATCAGGTAGACGAGGATGAGATTCAACGCGAAACCTGTCACAGTCACCAAGTCTCCCTGCCGTTCCAATTCAGGACGATCCTATTAAGGATGTGGAAGCAGATGTACAGGGATAAGGTAACCGTTATTCCCTGAAAAGTATAAGTAAACATGGCCCAACTTGTGAAAGTTCTAGAATCACATGCTGCTCAAACTGGTACTGCATATTGTATTGGGCGTTTTCATCGGTTATATGTTTTACGATATAGCCAATGACGCGAGCAATACCATCTACAATTTCGGATATTTCTATTGTTGTATGATGTTCTTCCTGTATATACCGTTGATGCCGATTCTGCTGTATTGTAAGTATACATCTTTCTTTTTAACATCTAGCAAAAAATACCCAATAAATAAGTTTTCTTTCTTTCATTATCATTTATTCCCTTTAATTCTTTCCTATTTTTTTTTTTTTTGAATTTAATTATGCAGAATATAATAAATAATCAGTCGTTATTCCGAAAGTCAAAACTCACATTGAAGGAAAAATCATAATTTTTGTAGCATCCGTTGATGATAAACAATAGAAAATTTACAGTTTATATAATTACATAATTATTTGACACTTGCAGGATAAAATTGACAGCTGGCAAACTAATATCAAGTATCTTTTTGTAACTATGTTGTATTTGTTTTAGAAAGATTGGAATTATCTTTTTAAGAAAATACTTTTCCTTTTAATCAATATATTATTTACCAGTTTAGTAATTAATTAGTTTTTATTAACGACTGCTATTACTATTTATGATTTAAGTAATTATTTGATACTCAGAGGATAATTTGACAGCTGCCAAGTACCTTTTTATATCTATGTATATTTGTTTTAGAAAGATTGTAATCCCTTTTTGAAGAAAATACTTCCCTTTTAATCAATCTATTTGTTTATTAATTGATAAATTTAATTAATTTAAAAAAAAACTTTTTTGGAATATTTGGGCTCCAATATGTGTTCCAAAATTAAATACGTTATTTTTCAGTAATTTGACAGATGACAGCTGTCATGTCACAACTGACGTGTGACTGACAGCTTCTTATTTTTTTTTATGAACTTTATGAATGTATTTTTTACGTAACTATGTTGCATTGTTGATAAATTTGACTAATAACATCTCTTTGAAGTTTTAATTCCTTTTTTTGTTTTTTTTTTAAAGAGTTTAGATTTTTAAGAAGTACTTTTCCACAAAATATTGCTAGTTAATTTCACGGTTGTCTATCATTACTCTGGATGTACTTTTCTATAATTTTTATATTGTTCAGTAATTTGACAGATGACATCTGTCAATTTTAGGAATAACCTCGAAATTCTTTGTTACTTATTATTTAAAGAATTTGTTTTCGTTTTTTTTTCTGGATATGCCTTTTCATAACCAACCATCACACTGTTCATAAGTTTGACAGGTGACAGTTGTCAATGCTAAATGTCATTTTAATCTTTTCCTCCAATCTTCAACATTTTTTATTTCACATTAACGTAGAATATAGGATCTTGTTGGATGTAGTTCATAATAATATTATATTGCTTATTAATTAATTTTGACAGATCGCAACTGTCAAAGTCAGCTGTCATTTCGAATATATTTTTTTTTTAAATTTCAACTACTATTATTCTGGCTAGATTGGTGGTAAATTGAACTATGTTTCTGGATATATTTATTCATAAGAATTGCATTATTAATAAATTTGACAGATAGCAGCTATGAACATTAAACGTCAACTCAACTTTCCTTATTGCTTCTTCTTATAAATATAAATATTTCTGAATAGATTTTTTTCGTAATAATAATTGCATTGCTTATTAATCAAATTTGTTAGATAGCGGCTGTCAATGCCAATTGTCAAATTGTCGAATAACTTTTTTTAGTTTAGTAGGTATTTTTTTCTCGCATTCTGAATATATTCTTTCATAATCATTACATGTCAAACGTCATTCCTAATATCGGTATATTTTTCAGTATGTACTTTTGTATAAACATTACACTGTTTTAAATAATTTGACAAATGACAGGTTGTAATGTCAAACGTCATTCCTAATATCGGTGTATCTTTCAGTATGTACTTTTGTATAATCATTACACTGTTTTAAATAATTTGACAGATGATAAGTTGCAATGTCAAACGTCATTTCGAATATTGGTGTATCTTTCAGTATGTACTTTTGTATAATCATTACACTGTTTTAAATAATTTGACAGATGACAGGTTGTAATGTCAAACGTCATTTCGAATATCGATGTATCTTTCAGTATGTACTTTAGTATAATCGTTACACTGTTTCAAATAATTTGACAGATGATAAGTTGCAATGTCAAACGTCATTTCGAATATCGATGTATCTTTCAGTATGTACTTTTGTATAATCATTACACTGTTTTAAATAATTTGACAGATAACAGGTTGTAATGTCAAACGTCATTCCTAATATCGGTGTATCTTTCAGTATGTACTTTTGTATAATCGTTACACTGTTTTAAATAATTTGACAGGTGATAAGTTGCAATGTCAAACGTCATTTCGAATATTGGTGTATCTTTCAGTATGTACTTTTGTATAATCATTACACTGTTTTAAATAATTTGACAGATGACAGGTTGTAATGTCAAACGTCATTTCGAATATTGGCGTATCTTGCAGTACGTGCTTTTGTGAAAATCACTTAAAAACTCGTAATTAGTTGAGAAATTTTTTATGCGTTCTAGTTCCTACTGAAGTTCAATTAATCAAGAGGGAATACTTCAACAGGTGGTACAGTTTAAAGGCGTATTTCCTAGCCATGACGGTATCTACTATACCGGCAACTATCGTTATGTCCATATTGTACATCAGTTCGACCTATGTTATTACGGGACAACCGATGGAGGCGCACAGGTTCTTGAAATTCTATATGATTTGCGTCTTGACCGCTTTCATCTCTGAATCCTTTGGTTTGATAGTCTCGTCATTCTTGAACGTGGTGGTAAGTGATTATATCACAATACAGGGAGATTCTCAATATATGCGACAAACTTTAAGCGCTGATTGCTGCGGTTATTTTGATCATAAAAAATTCATAAGAACATATATCCAAAATCGCTTAGTTCTAAAGTTGTACAATGTTTAATAGTAAGTTAACATAATTAATGTTTTTATTATAAATTAACAAAATAACTAGTAAAACAAAATTAACTTATACTAACTGTTGAAAATAACCGCCCCCAACTGCAATACCAGCTTCTATCCTCCGTCGTATTGACTGTCGAGTCCGTTCTAAAATACCAGGGGCATTTCGAATTGTTTGAAAAGCTGCGATAATACGATTTTTCAGTTCATCGACATTTTCAATGGGAGTCGTATAAACTAATAATTTAAGGTGACCCCAGAGAAAAAAGTCCAAAGGATTTAAGTCTGGAGACCGCGGAGGCCGCGGTTGTGGACCTCCCCGTCCTATCCACCGATCTGGATACGTATTGTCCAAAAACTCGCGAGCAACTAAACTAAAATGCGCTGGAGCATCGTCATGCATAAAATACATTTGTAATCTTAATTGCAACGGAACTTCTTCCAGCAGTATAGGGGTAGCTCCTCTTCAAGAAAATTGCGGTATACCTTGCCATTTAACCGCATCGGTAAAAAATGTGGACCTATCAAGTGATCTCCAACAATTCCGGCCCACACATTGACAGAGAATTGATGTTGATGACGGGCATTCACTAGTTCGTGCGGATTTTCTTCGGCCCATATGTGATTATTACGAAAATTAATAATCGCGTTTCTAGAGAAAGTAGCCTCGTCGGTGAAGAATATTTGAGCCAAATAGTGAGGATTTTGTGCGATTTTGTGCTGCATCCATTGAGAAAAAGCCACTCTTGGCGGAAAATCTGCCGGCAAAAGTGTCTGCACCCGTTGATTGTGATATGGATGCAACAGTTGATCTTTCAATATTCTCCAAACTGTGGCCTGACTAATGTTTAAGGCAAACGCAATTTTTCTGGTGCTTGTAGTAGGATATTCCTCAATTTCATTTAGTACAATTTCTTCAACTTGTGGAGTTCTCACTGTAGATGGGTGCCCGTTATCAGTCGTCCGTTTCTTTTAAATTTCCCGTTTCACTAAGACGTTTGTGAAGACGGGCAAATATTGAATGATGCGGAATGATACGGTTTGGGTATCGTTCTTCATAAAGACGTCTAGCAGCACGCGAATTTCCATTGGCAAGACCGTAAACGAAATACATATCACACATCTCAGCATTCGTGTAATTCATTTTAGAAAACAGAAACTGGCAATAAACTGAATGAATACTCTGACAACTATTGACAAACATTGAAATGACAAATAAACAATTCCCTCTCAACACAATAGTTTTTGAAGAACCAACTGTGATATTATATCGTGTTAGTCAAAGTTCATAATTTATTATTAAACATTCAATAATTTTAAAACCAAACCGTTTTGGACATATACTCATATGAACTTTTATGATCAAAATAACCTCAGGAATCAGCTCCTAAAGTTTGTTGCATATATTAAGAATCACCCTGTATACAAATTTAAATTTCTCTTAAATCAATGTCGTCTTGTTTCTTTCGTTTACAGAATAGTATGTTTTTGGCTCCGTCTTGCTCTGTCCCTTTCATGCTTTTGGCCGTGTACGGCATGGGATTCGGTCACGCAGGCATTCCCATCGTGATGAAGATACTGATGCATCCTCAGTTACCTGCGATACTCGCTAGAGGGCGCCCTGACGGCGATGATGCGAAACAGGGGTACGATACCATGCAAAGTGGTCGAGGACAACTTCTGTTTGGCGTTTGGGGATACCAATTTCTTCCTGGAGATGATGGTTTCGAGGAGAGATCCGTGTGGTTGGACGTGGGCGCGTTGATCTGTATCTACCTGCTGTTCAGGGTGATCTGTTACAATCTACTCAGACAGAGGCTGTCGCCCAATAAGACGTTCAGGGCGCTACAATTGGTGGTCAGATTAGTCAAGTCGCATATTAGTGTGTCGAGGTGAAATAGTAGGATTCTTTTCTTTTTTATTTATTTTTTACGAGAGACATACCAAATAAAGTTTATTATGATATTGTTTAAACGTGTTTTTTTTTCTCCTTCGAAATAATTATGCGTTGTAAACAGCAATGGCAGTGGAATGATTTAAATGGAATTTAAAATTCATCATTTAATCATACCCGGCATTCTGATGCCTAAATTTCGTTACGATATAGGTATATGAAATATTTGAAAATGTATATTACAAAGTACATATGAAATAAACGTTCAAAACAAAATTTTTGATTGTTACATTTATTTAACATTCTTGTGACACTGGAGGAAATAATAAATGATCTTATATTTTAAACCGATAAAGTGTGGCCATCTTTGGTATTTCTTTATAACTACAATGTTGATGTTTTAATACGTATTGATTAGAAATAACTTTAGGGTGAATCAAGTCGTAGAAGTAAAGCTGTTAATATTTGAGAGATCTTAAGAAGAAAAAGGTCAACACGCTTTTATACTGACTTTCGAATTGAAGGTATGTTGATAAAAATGTATTACGCTACATAAGATTGTTTTTCTACGACACATTAACAAGTTTCATTCTCGCTTTGAATATTACCAATACATTTTAAAATACCCGCCGATTAAGAAGGGAAAATGTACATGTTGTTTGGTATCTTGGTAATAAACGCTTCTAAATAAATTAATATAAAAAGTTTATTAATACTAATTGCTTTTTATTTATATTTGCTTATTTTATGTTATTGATTTTGTACGTTTTTTGCAGAAATCAATATAAGCTTAACCTACTTACACACACAAGATATTTATATTAATTAATATATCAATTAATACCAGTTTATTCCGTATACAAAAAAGGCAAATGAATTATTTATTATCAATTAAAGCATGTTACAGCAATTCTTCGAAGTGTCAGTCAGAATTTTCTTCAATTTTGAATAGATATTTTCGAATTGGAATTCTTATGAATTCAATTCTACTGTAATTTCTCTTAACCTAAAACCTGAACCAACCTCTAATCAAATCTAATACCAACATGATTTAGGCTGGTTTATTTATTTATTCATTAGTAATTTGAAACCGTGCTGCTGGTTTTTTTTTTCTATTGATTTTAATGTATAAGATTAGTAAATGAAATACAAAATAAACTAGTGTGAAAGAGTAGGAATCTTTCTTTACTATTTCGTCACAATTATTACAATAACGTTTTCTGGTTTAATTTTAAAACCTAACCTCTAAATTTACGTTTATAACTTTCAGATAAGGAAAAATGACGACTATATCCAAAATGGTCGAAGAATTTCACCGTTTACCAAACGACAAGAAGTCGGAAACTCTGAAACGTCTAAATTTATACATAACAAAAGTCAAACGAGATATTCAAAACGAACAGGAATTAAACTCGTACACAAGATCAATCCGGCCGAGAAATAATTCAGAATATACATTCAAAATAGAGATTCTATTACAGTTGCGACTCACTGATCAGCTATTGGAAGTGCTTAAAACCACAGACGCTATCTCGGCAAAGAAAATCGTAAAGAACAAGAGATTTTTAACGGATGCTTTTTCCAATATGCGATGCGAAGTTTTTTTCAACACGATCGCTCCGTTTCTTGCTCGGGGCACATTGATGAGGATTATAAACAGATTACCTAGTGTTTTAACTAATAAACGTTTGGCCTGTGAGTATTTCGATAAGTTACTATCGAAATATGGTATACACGCTGCTAGGAAAGTGTTGTTTGCCTGTGATATTGATTGTATAAAGAATGTTGTTGAAAAATACAAGATTTGTCTGACAAGCAAAGAAATACTTGCTGTAATGCGAGAAGATGAGGGCTTTTTCAAGTTTTATTTTAACGTCTTACAGGCTAATAATACCCTGACTTACCTCGAAAGTTGTCCTACATCCCTTTTACGCTTTATTGGGAAAAGAGACACGGATTTCTTTTGGGAATTCTATTTCATCTACAAACGTCATAACTCTTATAGTAAGAAACCTTTGGGCGAAGATGTTTTCTATAATCTCTTCGTAAATAACGAAACGAAGGCAACGGATAGGGATATTTGCTTCGATATGTTTCAATCTCGTGAAATTTTCAACTCATTAATAAAACGAGACAAATTGCACATACTACTGGCGAACCTTTGTCAAGGTGGCGAAGACGAATTCTATGAAATTTATCTACACACGAAGGTAGGGTATTCTCCCAGTTACGTTTTTACCTGCGAAAGGCGCCAAAGCATCGCTACTTCTATTACCTCAATAAAGCTTACAATTTGAAGTTCGGAAAGGATCTGGTCGATAATCCGAAACTCTTCAACGAGGATCTGTTAAAATTAACGCCGATAAAATACAGGGAGCTCGTTTTGGACATGCTAACTTTGGAAAATCCGGATTTGTTTTATTTATACAGCATCGAAACGGCAATTCCAATCCTAAAAGGAAGATTACAACAGGATGAAGAGAATACAGATTCGTATTTGCGGCAGTTGTTTCAAACTTGCAAATTCCACAAGGACGAAGAGATGCTGCTACAGATTCTGAATTACATCGTGGAAAAATATCGCCATAAGGAAAGTGTAATAAGTGAAATTATTGACGGAGTTGTACGATGGCCGAATTCCGAAAGGTTAAATCCGGAAGTTTGGAAAGCAGTTGACGAAATGGTGAAAATCTGTGAGTACACCGATGACTTTATTACGTCTGGATGTTTCGACGATTATCTCAAGAAACACATCATTAATTCCGTCACGAATAGAATCCCTTTCGACAATTTCTTTATGCAGATGATAAATAGGCCGACTGAGCGGTTCGTGAATTTTGGAACCGAAATAAATAGTAAGATCTTCTATGAAACTGTTTTGAAATTTATTAATTGTATGTATAAGAAGAAGAGGATAAGAGATCTCCATGTTTTACTCAATATGTTAATAGAATTTAACACCATCAATAGAAACGATAAAATTGCTCTTATACATTATGGCCATCTTTTAGAAATGTACGGAAAACTGGATGGAATACGTCTTATATTCGCCGTTGTGCAAAGCGATGAAGGCAATTGCCTTCATGATATATACTGGAAAAAATCACTGCTGTATAAACGTGCCGTACTCTCAGAATACCTCCGGAGTAGTCCGGAAAAGTTCTTGATGTATATATTTTTCGTTGACGCAAAAATAGTTGCTTCACTTACCGAAGTTGATTTCAAAAACTTCACCGTTCAAATGAAGAAAGAAATCTCACATTACTGCTTAGATATACTAAACAAGCCAGGCGACCAGAATATCGATAGGATTTGCGTTGCTCTAAAGCTACTAGCGTTGAATGATAAAACTGCATTCTTTGACACGGTTCATACGAATTTAATGTTATTACCCGAGGTTGACGACGAGAAACATTCGATCAAAACGACGATTTCACGGTGCTTTTCTCGTATGGAATATAATAATAATCCAGAGCTTCTGTATAGAGTTTTGAATATTTACGACGACTGCAAACATCGAAAATATTTCGGCTCCATTAAAAGTTGCGCGAATAAAATGCATCCAAACGAAGCTAAAGTACTTATCAAATCGCTTTCAGACAGTCCAGAGATGCATCTGAGAAAACTAGCTTTAATATTAGCGCAGGATTTACTAGACAGACGGGAATTTTACGAAATATTGAAGGAAATGAACGGGAAAGAGACAGATACTAAAGTGAAGAGATCTGTTTATAAGAAAGCTTTCCTTTTATTCCAGGAAAATCAAGACGATGCCAACTGGAGATTACTGGAACAAACGATCGAACCAGAAAGTGTGAATCCTAAATACGTCACGGAACACTGGACAAGATTATCAAAGATTTCGCCCAGATATTTCGAGAAATACGCTCTAGCCACTTTAAAAGCGGTAATAGAGTCGACTAGTGAATCTGAAGATTTTTGGAAAAAGGAGTTGGTAATGCATCTACCTAAAGGGACGCAAGATAATTTGAGTGGCGATATTCTAGTCGATCTCTTAAAGGCGGTTCCTTTCCAGACGACCAGATCGAGACTTATTCGATATACTCCATACGTTTCCACAGTTCCTAAGGATAATTATCATTTGGAATGCGTATTTTATACATCTGGGGAAAAGCAGCATCGTCTATTCGAGAACGTCTTAAGAGAATTGGAGCAATACGTAACTGAAAATTGGAGCGATTTTCCCAAAGCAGAAGTCTTTTCCGCAGTATACGAATTCATGAGAGCCTTCTGCAAATATACCTTTAAACTAAAACCCAAGTACACCCTTGTCGAAAAATTCCACGAGAAATGGTCTCGGCTTTTCTTAGCTTATCCTCAATCGAAGTTTCTAATGTTGGAATTCCTAAACGTCTACTCCGAATGCCAATACGTAGTGGAAGAATTCTGCAAGAAATCCAACGAGTTGATGAAGAGTTACGTTGCGAGATACGGGAAGAGTATTTGTGAAATTTTTAACGAACAATTGTATGATTTCGTGTTTGCAGCGGAGATCCACCAGTTTGATTTTTTCAACGGGTTCATGGAAAGCAATCGTGACCGCATAACCTGTGTAGCAATTGCGGAAATGCTGCCAGAAGAGTGCAGCGTAGGTGACGGAGACCAAATTAAACGGAGATTCCTACTTGATTCGCTAATCGCTTTTTCTGATGAAGCGGTCAGATTGAACTTGTCTACGTTTAGCGGTAACCAGGAATATAGTTATGCGAGATATCTTCATAAAGACGATTATTGATGTCGATAGTTTTGCGCAGTTTTAGCCAAATCATTATTGTTGCTCCTTATATTTGTTATGTTAAATTGTCGCTGCCCAGGAAACCATTCGTGATGCAGATGTACTGGCTATATCAATTTTATATATTGACGTACAGGAGATGTAAAATAGAGACGTAAATGCGATAATCTATTATTTATATGCCTGTGATGTACCTGATACAGAACACAAACTATGTAAAAATTCTATGTATCTGGTATATAACATATTAACATGGTGAGGATGTAAGACAAATATATGAATACGATATCTATTATTTATATGCGTGTTATGTAGCTGATATAAAACATCAGGGAACATAAACTATGTAACAATTCTAATAATAATAAATATATCTAGTGATAACTTCTAAGGGTATTGCCAAAATTTCAATTTTCTGCTGTTCATTGAAGGTAAGTGATCAACACAGTTAATTTTGTAGGTTAAGCTGTTTTTGTTCTTGTAAAAGTTTTAACTCATTTATCAGTTGTTAGGTTAGGTTAGTCACTTTTGCGGTCAAATTTTATTGGTATTTGCTAGGTATATGTAAATATACTACATATTCTTACTTTTTAGATCATAAATTCCAGTGCTTTATTGGTTAATACAATGGTCTTTTAATTTTCAGAGACTGTTAAGGTTTTGTAACACATACTACAAACGGTTGCTGAAGTCAAATTAGAAGTTTAAAACGAACTCTCTATAAAATAGGATGGGTATTGTGAAGAAGTAAGAGTTTGAAATATTTTAGAAGAGAAATGCTACATACTATTTGGAACACCGATTGACAGTAAATCACAAACCCTACAATTATTCCTCAGTCCTAGCCATCAACAACTAATGGATATAGTATCTGAGTACATCTTCGCAAGACATCTCATAATGTGATCCTTCGCTCCTCGGCCATCAATGCCAATGGCGTCAGTGTGGGCAAAATTTTTTTATACCTTCGAACATGTCTCCATTTTATCCAAATATATTTTTAAATTATGGTCGTATTCGAATATCATATAATTAATAACCAAAATGGAATTTGAATGTGTAGCTGCAGAATAGCTCAGGCTTTCTGAACAATGATGAACGAGAAACGGTGTACAGAAAATTATGTATGTATGTATTTTTTAACTTATATCATTAAAAACAAGTTTCATATAGCTTGTGTTATTTTCTATATATTTGTTTTGTTTGGTTTTAGGTTGAAACTGTGTTCTGCAACTGCTTCTGGCCGACGTATCGTTCTTGCTCGTATGAGATATCTTTGAAGCTGCTATTTATGTTGCGGTTGAACTACAGTTTCAGCTGTACAGCAACATTAGTAGCAATACCTAAAGATGTCTCATTCAAGTGAGGACGAAACATCGGTCACAGGTATTTTCAGGACACGATTTCGACCCGGAAACCGAGTCATCGTGTCGATGTAACGTTGATATCACCAGCATATACCTATTCAATATCGCTAGTATATTCTCAGAATGTGTACTTGTTGCGGACATAAGTCTCAACATGTAAGGCGCATGCACGGTACTGAGTATATCATCAGGCTTGCGATATGTATATATCTACATCGCAGTGATGTACCTGATACATAACTTAGTTTCTTGGGTGTTATATAAGTTTCTAACGACATCCCTTACTTTGGAATAATGTTTGAACTTGTATTTTAATACTCATCGTCGAAAGTTACTATGTAATCTTGCAAATTTAAAATTCTCTCAGGAATCCTAGGGACCCTTTTCTTGAAATGAACACGGGCAAAGTGGGCGATAGAAGCTAAAGTTTTCTTTACGTTGCTCACGTTTAGTATTAAATTTAAATACATTTTTATTCAGATTATTATTTAATTTAGATATAATAAAATCTCATTTTCAAGTATTTACAAATTCTAAATGTCAACATTAATTATACCTGCATTCTGATGATGCTATTTTAAGTTGCCTAAATTTCATTACAATGTTTATGAAATATTTGAAAATATAAATTACGAAGTACATATAAAATAAACGTTAAAAAAATAAAATATTTATTTAACATAGTGGTGCCACTTGAGGAAATAGCAATTGATCTTATATTTTAAACCGGTAAAGTGTGGCCATCTTTGGTATTTCTTTATAACTACAATGTTGATGTTTTAATACGTATTGATTAGAAATAACTTTAGGGTGAATCAAGTCGTAGAAGTAAAGCTGTTAATATTTGAGAGATCTTAAAAAGAAAAAGGTCAACACGCTGTTATACTGACTTTCGAATTGAAGGTATGTTGATAAAAATGTATTTACGCTACATAAGATTTTTTTTCTACAACGCATTAATAAGTTTCATTCTCGCTTTGAATATTACCAATACATTTTAAAATACCCGCCGATTAAGAAGGGAAAATGTACATGTTGTTTGGTATCTTGGTAATAAACGCTTCTAAATAAATTAATATAAAAAGTTTATTAACACTAATTGCTTTTATTTTATTTTTGCTTATTTTATGTTATTGATTTTGTACGTTTTTTGCAGAAATCAATATAAGCTTAACCTACTTACACAAGATATTTATATGAATTAATATATCAATTAATACGAGTTTATTTCGAATACAAAAAAGGAAAATGAATTATTTATTATCAATCTAAGCGTGTTACAGCAAATCTTCAAAATGTCAGTCAGAATTTTTTTCAATTTTGAATAGATATTCTTGAATTGGAATTCTTATGAATTCAATTCTACTGTAATTTCTCTTAACCTAAAACCTGAACCAACCTCTAATCAAATCTAATACGAACATGATTTAGGGTGGTTTATTTATTTATTCATTAGTAATTTGAAACCGTGCTGCTGGTTTTTTTCTATTGATTTTAATGTATAAGATTAGTAAATGAAATACAAAATAAACTAGTGTGAAAGAGTAGGGAATCTTTCTTTACTATTTCGTCACAATTATTACAATAACGTTTCTCTGGTTTAATTTTAAAACCTAACCTCTAAATTTACGTTTATAACTTTCAGATAAGGAAAAATGCCGACTATATCCAAAATGGTCGAAGAATTTCACCGTTTACCAAACGACAAGAAGTCGGAAACTCTGAAACGTCTAAATTTATACATAACAAAAGTCAAACGAGATATTCAAAACGAACAGGAATTAAACTCGTACACAAGATCGATCCGGCCGAGAAATAATTCAGAATATACATTCAAAATAGAGATTCTATTACAGTTGCGACTCACTGATCAGCTATTGGGAGTGCTTAAAACCACAGACGCTATGTCGGCAAAGAAAATCATAAAGAACAAGAAATTTTTAACGGATGCTTTTTCCAATATGCGATGCGAAGTTTTTTTCGATACGATCGCTCCGTTTCTTGCTCGGGGCACATTGATGAGGATTATAAACAGATTACCTAGTGTTTTAAGTAATAAACGTTTGGCCTGTGAGTATTTCGATAAGTTACTATCGAAATATGGTATACACGCTGCTAGAAAAGTGTTGTTTGCCTGTGATATTGATTGTATAAAGAATGTTGTTGAAAAATACAAGATTTGCCTGACAAGCAAAGAAATACTTGCTGTAATGCGAGAAAATGAGGGCTTTTTCAAGTTTTATTTTAAAGTCTTGCAGGCTAATAATACCCTGACTTACCTCAAAAGTTGTTCTACATCCCTTTTACGCTTTATTGGGAAAAGAGACGCGGATTTCTTTTGGGAATTCTATTTCATCTACAAACGTCATGACTCTTATAGTAAGAAACCTTTGGGCGAAGATGTTTTCTATAATCTCTTCGTAAATAACCAAACGAAGGCAACGGATAGAGATATTTGCTTCGATATGTTTCAATCTCGTGAAATTTTCAACGCATTGATAAAACGAGACAAGTTGCACATCCTACTGGCAAACCTTTGTCAAGGTGGCGAAGACGAATTCTATGAAATTTATCTACAAAATGAAGGTAGGGTATTCTACCTGTTACGTTTTTACCTGCGAAAGGCGCCAAAGCATCGCTATTTCTATTACCTCAATAAAGCTTACAATTTGAAGTTCGGGAAGGATCTGGTCGATAATCCGAAACTCTTCAACGAGGATCTGTTAAAATTAACCCCGATAAAATACAGGAAGATCGTTTTGGACATGCTAACTTTGGAAAATCCGGATTTGTTTTATTTATACAGCATCGAAACGGCAATTCCAATCATAAAAGGAAGATTACAACAGGATGAAGAGAATACAGATTCGTATTTGTGGCAGTTGTTTCAAACTTGCAATTTCCACAAGGACGAAGAGATGCTGCTACAGATTCTCAATTACATCGTGGAAAAATATCGCCATAAGGAAAGTGTAATAAGTGAGATTATTGACGGAGTTGTACGATGGCCGAATTCCGAAAGGTTAAATCCGGAAGTTTGGAAAGCAGTTGAGAAATGGCGAAAATCTGTGAATACACTGATGACTCTATTACGTCTGGATGTTTCGACGATTATCTCAAGAATCACATCATTAATTCCGTCACGAATAGAATCCCTTTCGACAATTTCTTTATGCAGATGATAAATAGGCCGACTGGGCGGTTCGTGAATTTTGGAACCGAAATAAATAGTAAGGTCTTCTATGAAACTGTTTGCAAATTGTTTAATTATATGTATAAGAAGAAGAGGATAAGAGATCTCTATGTTTTTCTCGATATGTTGATAGAATTTAACACCATCAATAGAAACGATAAAATCGCTCTTATACATTATGGCCATCTTTTAGAAATGTACGGAAAACAGGATAGATACCAATTTATATTCTCCGTTGTGCAAAACGATGAAGACAACTGCCTTCATGATTTATACTGGAAAAAATCACTGCTGGATAAACGTGCCGTACTCTCAGAATACCTTCGAAGTAGTCCGGAAAAGTTCTTGATGTATATATTTTTAGTTGACGCAAAAATAGTTGCTTCACTTACCGAAGTTGATTTCAAAAACTTCACCGTTCAAATGAAGAAAGAAATCTCACATTACTGCTTGGATATACTAAACAAGCCAGGCAACCAGAACATCGATAGGATTTTCGTTGCTTTAAAGCTACTAGCGTTGAATGATAAAACTGCATTCTTTGACACGGTTGATACGAATTTATTGTTATTGCACGGGATTGACGACGAGAAACATTCGATCAAAACGACGATTTCACGGTGCTTTTCTCGTATGGAATATAATAATAATCCAGAGCTTCTGTATAGAGCTTTGAATATTTACGACGACTGCAAACATCGAAAATATGTCGCACCATTAAAAGTTGCGCGAATAAAATGCATCTAAACGAAGCTAAAGTACTCATCAAATCGCTTTCAGACAGTCCAGAGATGCATCTGAGAAAACTAGCTTTAATATTAGCGCAGGATTTACTAGACAGACGGGAATTTTACGAAATATTGAAGGAAATGAACGGAAAGAGACAGATACTAAAGTGAAGAGATCTGTTTATAAGAAAGCTTTCCTTTATATTCCAGGAAAATCAGACGATGCCAACTGGAGATTATGGAACAAACGATCGAACCAGAAAGTGTGAATCCTAAATACGTCACGGAACACTGGGCGAGATTATCAAAGATTTCGCCCAGATATTACGAGAAATACGCTCTAGCCACTTTAAAAGCGGTAATAGAGTCGGACTAGTGAATCTGAAGATTTTTGGAAAAAGGAGTTGGTAATGCATTTACCTAAAGGGACGCAAGATAATTTGAGTGGCGATATTCTAGTCGATCTCTTAAAGGCGGTTCCTTTCCAGACGACCAGATCGAGACTTATTCGATATACTCCATACGTTTCCACAGTTCCTAAGGATAATTATCATTTGGAATGCGTATTTTATACATCTGGGGAAAAGCAGCATCGTCCTTCGAGAACGTCTTAAGAGAATTGGAGCAATACGTAACTGAAAATTGGAGCGATTTTCCCAAAGCAGAAGTCTTTTCCGCAGTATACGAATTCATGAGAGCCTTCTGCAAATATACCTTTAAACTTAAACCTAAGTACACCCTTGTCGAAAAATTCTACGAGAAATGGTCTCGGCTTTTCTTAGCTTATCCTCAATCGAAGTTTCTAATGCTGGAATTCCTAAACGTCTACTCCGAATGCCAATACGTAGTGGAAGAATTCTGCAAGAAATCCAACGAGCTGATGAAGAGTTACGTTGCGAGATACGGGGAGAGTGTTTGTGAAATTTTTAACGAACAATTGTATAATTTCGTGCATGTTGCGCGCATCCACCAGTTTGATTTTTTCAACGGGTTCATGGAAAGCAATCGTGACCGCATAACTTGTGTAGCAATTGCGGAAATGCTGCCAGACGAGTGCAGCGTAGGTTACGGAGACCAAATTAAACTGAGATCCCTGCTTGATTCCCTAATCGCTTTTTCTGATGAAGCGGTCATATTGAACCTGTCCACATTTAGCGGTAACCAGGAATATAGTTATGCGAGATATCTTCATAAAGACGATTAAGGGTGTCGCTAGTTTTGCACAGTTTAGCCAAATCATTATTGTTGCTTCTTACATTTGTTATGCTAAATTGTCGCTGTTATATAAGTTTCTAACGACATCCGCTACTTTGGAATAATGTTTGAACTTGTATTTTAATACTCAACGTCGTAAGTTACTATGTTATCCTGCAAATTTAAAATTTTTCAAGAATCCCAGGTAGCAGAGTGACGTTTAATCTTCGGTCAGATGCAATATATATAAAAGGTTTTAAAATAGTTGTTGCATTAATATTACATTTTGTCTAGATGTCATACAAGGATGTAATTCCACTAATGCACAAACTTGAATTTGAATATCACCGACATTTTTCCCTAGGATATCATTATTTTTGTTATTTATTAATGTGAATGTCGTTTCAAAACGTCGGACCGTATTACGAATAATAGTCGCGTTAAGAATGTATCTTTCGGGATAATTTATTGCATATAAATGGTGTGGAACTTCTGTTGAATTGCCACTGTAAAATTGTTTTACTATAAATAGTTTTTTTCCTCGGGCGTATAATAACTCCTTTTTTATATAAAATTATACTGACCGCGATCAAAACTTACTAACCGTTATAAAACTTGAGGACCGTACCTTAATACCCAGCGACGCCTTATTAAAAAAATGAACGATATGAATCGAACACCGGCTTCACTTGGAACGGATTACGCATGTCTAGCGATTCGTTCCCCTCGCCTCGCAGTAGACGGATTGAGAGCTACATTGGCCTCACATAGTCCTACCATTGCAAATCACAAATTAATCAATCAAGAAGCTTTTATTTTCTTGGCCCGCTGGGTAGTTGAGTCACGCGTCATCAGTATACGTCAGTGCTCGGCATTGTGAGGGAAGGGTCCCCCACTATCACGGCAGACAAGCGTGTGAGTCAGACGGCCGTTGAAGATCGACTATTCAAAGTAGAAACATATGTAGAGGGCCGTCATCTACGGACTTCGGTTTAGACGTTTCCCCCGAATAAAAAATTGTGTTTAAGAATATTTAATATTTATAGTAATAAAGTGTAGTATTATTCTAGGATAACATCGGAAGTTAATAAGTAAAAATTATGAAAATGAAATAATAAATATAATAAGGGAGTTATTATATTTAAAAAAAACAGCCATTTGCTTAGGTAAACAAAGAAAATAAAAATTCCGTTTCCCATTCTTTATAAGAAATACGTCCGATTACGCTTTAAATATATTTTACTCGACAATCTACGCTTAAATAACTTATGTGCTCTGTGTTGTGTTATGTTTTCGTCGATATAAAATCACAAAAATACCTGAATAATTTTGTGTTAGTTAGGTGGGGGATTGTAAACAAGTGGCCCATGTATGTACACTTCTCACAGGAAAAATCGGTACACCAGCAATTCAGAATTTTAAAATTTCTTGATTGTAAATGCAACTTTCGGAGGACGTATTCACTTATCATAGCCATAAATCACTTAATTATGTGTATTACTGCGATCAAAGGTAACGACTGGAAATTTTAAACAGAAAAATAAATATATAGAGAGAAAAAGGTTTATGTATAGAATAAACAAATCTGAGTTTCGGTGGCGGCGTTTCCTTTAGAAATACCAATAAAAAAAATTACATAACTACAAAAAGAACTCTTGTAGACGGCTTTATTTAGAAATATATATGTATTTAACTTGTTTGATGTTATGTAAAGATAATTCTTTTTTAAGAAAACATGTGGTGATGGGATTTTATTATTTAAAATTATTTACTCGTTAGTGCTGCTTGATATTAGTACTTACTTGGATTTATGCTCGCGAGTATTAGTTTAGCAATAGAAATATGTCAGTCAGCCTCCTCAGTTTTGGGATAATGTGATTTTCACAGATTTATTGACTACTGTTGACACTATTATTGATGTATTAATTACTATTGTTGTTAATATTCTTAAATATCGCCATTACTATAAAGTTTTCTTCTATCTATAAAAAAATTACCAAAACCAGGTTTAAGATTATTTATAAAATTCTTAAATAAAGCAATTAAGTTCACAAAGAAATTATTTATTTTATGAACCCTCCGTTTATTGTATTTTTAAGAAATATATCTCAGCTATCGCCTGTGTAATCTGACGTCGTTGATGTATTTTCTTGAAATATGGCCAACACTGGATCTCTTTACAAACTGTCTTTATGTAGCAGAGGTTTATTAACAATTATTTAAATATTATTGGATTTATAATACATAACAAACATTGTAAGAAAGCATATTGTTCGTCAATCTCAGTTAGTGGTGCAGTTAGTACTAAAATATTTATTGTTGAATTTGATACATTTAATACTTTTTCGTTGCTGCTGCCCAGACCAAAAGTGTTAGCTATATTTCAATAAAATAGAACGACATTGGATTACACAAGCGATAGTTAACGATATATTTCTTGAAAATACAATAAACGGAGGATTAATAAAATAAATAATTTCTTTGTGAAATTAATTGCTTTAAAAATTTTGTAAATAATCTTAAACTGTTTTTGGTAATTTTTTAATACATAGAAAAATATTTTGTAGTAATACAATATTTAAGAGTACTAAATAACAACAATAATGAATACATCAATAATAGTATAATTAATCAATGTGAAAATCACATTGTTTAAAAACTCAGGAGGCTGATTGACATATTGCCTATTGCTAAAGTATTATATGCGGGCATAAATCAAACTAAGCAACTAATATCATAGTAATAGGTAATATAATTTTAAAATCCCATCGCCATATGTTTTCTTAAAAAAAGAATTATCTCTACATAACATCAAACAATTTAAATACATAAATGTGTATTTCTAAATGGTGCCGTCTACTCAAGAGGCCTTTTAGTTGTTATGTATTTTTTTTTGCATTAATATTTCCGTATTCGGTATTTCTAAGGAAACACCGCCACCGAAATTCCAATGTGTTTATTTTAATGTATAAACCTTTTTCTCTATATATATATATATATTTATATTTCTGTTTAAATTTTTAGTCTCTACCTTTGATGGCAGTAATACACACAAAAAAGTGATTTATGGCTTTGATAAGTGCATATATCCTCTGAAAGCTGCATTTACACCCAAGAAATTTTAAAATTGACGATATCTGGTGTCCCGATTTTTCCTGCGAGAAGTGTACGTGCAATTTAAAAACTAAATATATGTAATTTCTGAAGGAAATACGTCAGTATTTATATTTAGGTAGATAAGTAGAACTTCAACTTTATATTTTGTGTCGGTATATTATTTTAGTTAGAACCATTATTACAATCGCGGTTTAAACCCTAGATCAATGATCTTCGGTTTAAACTTCACTTTAGACTTACAATCGATATAAATAAAAAAAAAATAAACTCGACCTTGTCATATTTAATCCCTAAATCGCGATTGTAATAATGGCCTTTAGCAATAAACGAGGTACGTAATAAATTACAGCAAGCTGAGCTAAACTGATTTAAAACTTTGTAAAATTAATAAAATGGAGGGGTAGAGGAGCAGCTGGGAGTTGGCCTCACCACTCAATATTGTCATGAGCCGCCACTGGGATAAAATAAAATAAAACAAGCATTAAAAAGTGCTAGTGAAACAGTTTATTTCTTAAGAACGTCTATAAAAGTTTCTCTCGGTAACGAAATATTCGCCACCGATCTCATTTTCTTCTTTCCCTCCGCTTGTTGAGCTAACAACTTCATTCTCCTGGTAACATCGCCTCCGTACTGTAAATAAATCATTTTTTTTCCTTTCGTTAATTAAAATATACGATACACGATACTTACAAGCTTCGCAGTCACATCCTTCCTATACGCCTTCAAGGTTTCCCTTCCGACAATCTTGCCCCTTACTTCCGCTTGTATGGCTATCTGAACTAACTGTCTCGGAATGATCTCCTTCAGTCTGCCGCACATCTTCTTGCCGATAGTTTGAGCGCGACTTATGTGAACGATGCTGCTCAATTCGTCCACTGCGACACCGTTTATTAGTATACTGAGCTGAGAGGGTAAATAAATATGAATTTAATTCGGTCGATTCTTCCGGATTATCTACCTTGACTAAAGAACTAGATTTGTATCCGCTATCTTCGTAATCGAAGCTCGCATAACCCGACGATAAGGTTTTGAGGGAATCATGGAAGTCGACTATGATTTCGCACAAAGGTAATTCGTACTGTAACATTATTCTGTTGTTGTCGATGTTCATCGCATTCTTTTGTATACCTCGTCGTTCCATGCAGAGTGACATTATCGGGCCTAGGTATTCATCGGGTGTTATAATCGTACCTATGAATAAAATTAGCTAATTCCAGTTCAGAAAACTCAAGAGAAACAAACTAGTTGTTCATGGAAAAGTTGTAAAAGAGCAATGGAAGAATGTTCGACTGAGGAAAGTATAAAAATACACGAGATATGAGGAAACAGAGCTCTAGGCAAGTGTGCAGACGAGAAAAAAGGGAATTACACTAATAAGAAATTGGAATAACAAAAAAAATTAAACTGTATAAAGCAATGAAATAGCTGAACAGCCCAGGTCGTCCTAGTGCTAACAATAATGACACTGATAGATACGCAGAATAAACTACTCAGGTAGTAGAGTCACGTTTAATCGAGGTCAATATTACGTAATTGACGTGATATGGACGTCCATTACATGTCATTTTTACGTCACTTTGCTCCTTGAAAATAAAATATCGCACAATTTCAGGGGAAACATTGGAAGTAGACAAGGAGAACCGTTATCAGTAATACTATTTAATATTTATATGTAATTGAATAATAAACTGGATATACTTAAGTTAAACTGGGTATTTAATTAACCAATCTTAAGTAATTGTTCCAAGTCTTTTGAAAAAGACATAAATAAATGTCGAAACGTTTTGTTTAACATTAAATTATTGTTTTTTTTTTTTTTTTTAAATAGCCAGTTCAGATTTATTCTTTAGTAAGCATTCATCCTCTGACATCACAATAGCGAAATGATATCTAATAGTAATTAGTTTGATGATATTTTTTTCCCTATATAGCTCTGTCAAAGTGACAGGAACGTGTATCTTTAGTTTTACATTTTAGTTTTTTTGGAAAAGTAGAATGGAATTATAATCTCAAAGTAAACCTCAAGTTTTATGGTGTTAACATCAATGAAGAGGACTTGAGTGATAGAAAAGGAAAGATAAATTTGACTTGTATCAATTTTTGTGTTATACTTCCGGCCAAAACCATAAAAATTGCAATTGAGGCTAAAGGAAGAGCATCTTTAGGGTGATTTAGTCTTTTTGGCATATATGTTCACAATATGAATGTACTGAAGTGATGCCAATAAATTGATATGATTATGATTATATAGTTTTTAATCGTTGACATTATTTTGCTTGACGTTTAAGAACCTGAACATGGTCAAATTGGGCCGAAATATGTAGCTTTTAGGGTATTAAAATTGTTAGAAGTTGTTGATTTCACTCGAATTTAGTAAATTAAAAAAGTGTTTGTTAGCTGATTAGTATATAGAAAGAAATCTAACTTTTCGGAGCACTCGTGACGTTTGTCAAAACTTTATTTTCAACTTAAGGACGATTCACTCAAAAAACAACTATAAAATATGTATTATTGTGATTTTCCCGGCTAATGTTTTTTTACGAAAAAAGAAAAATAAATAAATAAATTTCTAATTTCATCTGCCTTTTCTTTGCAGATACCTTCCTACAATGATAGACACAATGCTAACTCAATCCACTAGATGGCTATAAAATACCGTATATATCCAAGATATCTAAAGTTTACCATTCCAGATCATGCGCACTAGTGGTCTCCCCTCTTACTAACCAATGAATAGTTAATTTCTTTATTATTCTTACAGTTAGGAACACGCTGCCCTGAGGACTGTGTGACCGGTCCTCCTAAATCACTAACTTGTTTATTATTATGCCTTTACTTTGTTAAATACTGAATTTATAGTTTTACTCTTAATAATTCAATGTATCGAATGACTTCGTTAATAAACAGTGTAATCATTAATAGATGTATAATTTATTAATAAGTTTATATCAGAAACATATAAATGGTATGAGAACTCTTACCCAGGGTGAGTATATTTATCTGGAATATATTCAAACAAGTATTATCAATTATCCAGTGTAATTTAGATTCTTTAATTCAAAAAGGAACTTTTAAAATATCCCGCGCTATCATAAGAGAATAGAAAACCACCAACCACGTTTGCCAACTTATAAAAGTTGAGAATTTTAAACTCATACGAAATAATAATAATAACCTCAAAATATTTTATAGACGTTATACTTCATTTATATAATAATTTAAACAATGCTTTGACCAGATACTTCGTTTATCGGTTCATACAGACGCCAGAGTACCTCCGAATGTGATTTCCTTGTAGTGACAATCCAGATTCGCTCGTATATTCACCACCTTCGTTACATTCAGGATGTATGATTAGACTCGCAACAGCAAACACATGCACACTCCCATGGTAGAACAAGTACCCAGATATAGTAAACACCAAATTTGTGAATTTATCCCCTTCGATACCAGATATACCCCAGAAATATGGTTTAATTCATTTATATTTGATGAGAAATGACACAGCTTTTTCTAAGACTTTTCATCAACAACCACAAGTAACCAAGGATTTTCATACATTTTCTTTCAACGAATGACATGAGTCATGAGTCCCATTCAATTAAAATAGATACCTAGGATACCAGGCTATCGTACAGTTGTCAGACGATAAATTATATTCAACTTCCATGACTACTAATACGATTTAATCCAAATTATACTGGACTTACAAACAGGTGCGTACATAAAATAATAATCACATTTCAATATGGTTGATGGTTTTCCTCTTATGAAACACAGCAGTATACAGGGTATTCCACGTAACTGGTTCATTAAAAGTTTATGATGTTCTATTATTTACTTATATTTGAGATTTTAGCACCAGTATCTGTTCGATTGGAACTATAAATGCAAAATACCTTAACCAAAATATCACTTCCGGTTGACCGGAAATGGATGTAACCTTGTTATTTTAAATAGAATGATATAATTTTTTATTCATTTTTGGATTCTACAAACTATAAATACGTCAGTTTTCATTAGCTATTCCTATAGCTACATGTTGCCGTTTTTGAGTTATTTAAGTTTTTCTTTTTTTTTTAGTCATAATCATTGCATCATTCAGAAATTAATATCTCAGTTAATACTGCAAGTAGAGACTCCAAATTTGCTATGTTATGAATGTAGATATTACTCTAAGAAACGGTAAGCACACTTTACATTCTAACATACAGGGTGTTCAAAACTGAGGAACAAAGTGACATATTTTCAAATGCAGAAAATTCATTTTTTTTAAATAGAACACCCTGTATTTAAATTCGGAATTAGGAAGTAAATATCATCCCCTATCAATCTAACGTTTGATCTAGACTGGTAATAGTTTGTCGAAATTTAATTAACTCGCTAAAAAAACAATTATAAGATATCTATAAAATTATCTATCTTTACGAAACAATACATTCCGATAACTCATCTTTACTGAGTGTATACTGTGTTAGGGATCACGGGTTCGAATCTCGCTCTGGTCAATCACACCAGAGATAACAGGACAGTATATATAATTCCCAACATTTTCTCGGATAAAAATTACCTGTTACAATCGGCTCGAAGGATTCTTCAATCGCGATATGATCGGGAAAATGCGCCGGATTATTCACGTACAAAATATCAGTGCCGTCTTTAACGTTTTGTTTCGTGGGCTTCATTTTAATCTTATACGTGACAGAGGGCGAGGTGAGGATAGATTCGGTACCGTGTTCCTGATGCAACCTCTGGCAGAACACTTCCAAGTGCAATAATCCGAGAAAACCCAGCCTCCAACCTTGACCTAAAGCTGGACTGTAATTATCTTTGTTTTTCTTTGCTAATGTGCCGTTAAATTTCATATTAACCTTGTATCGGAAGCCACCGACACAGCTGAATCGTTTAAAACTAACTTCTCGATGGCGCCGCGTAAGTTCACGTGTTGCGATTGATCTAGCGGGTAAATGCCGGCAAACACCATCGGCTTGGACGGTTGGAATTTATCTAGAGGTTCGACGAGTTCGTTTGTTTTATGTAGCGTGTCGCCAATTAATGCTTCTTTACTGGATCGCATGTTACAGCTGATTAAGCCAACTTGCCCGGCCACTCTATTAAATTTTATTATATTCTAAATTATTCAGATTGTTCGATTTTCGTAATATTTGAAAATGTGGTTCAGAATGACTCCACAAGCGTGATGGTGTAGCCTTTTTTTTTTCGTGGGAACACCATGTCTTATACATTTTAAATGTCAATATACATAACGCATCAAAATCTTTAAAAAAATTTAACAGTCAGTCAGCCAATCAGTGAGTGAACTTCAAAAATGATTTTAAATCATTATTTTCGTTAAAAAAAAAATATATTTAGGTCACATTAAAAAATGTGTAACATTCGGTTAGTATTAGCATACATATTGCTGTGTACTGATTGTAATAAATGAACTTGCAAAATGAAATTTAACAAGGAAAAAAAAAAATTAAATTAGCTAGCTCAAGGATAAAAATTTAGAAAACAAATTAACCTCAGAGTTACCCTCGCGAATTAAAACCTGAATCTAACCACGAAAAGTAACATGTGAGCGAAAGAAATCTGACTTTCTTAAATACCCCAAAAATTGAAAAGGTTTAATTTAAAATAAAAGAACAGAATTTTTAACCCATCGAAGATAATTAACAAACAAAATTTATTATACAAAAAGGGTTAATTTACAATTTGTGCAGAAAAAAAAAACCGTGAACTGAGGGTTCTGGCCTAAAATAAAAAAAATGCACTTAATTCTAAATTATAATAGGACAATGCTATTTCCTATACAAAGCAAAAGTTTTGGTTGTTCAGGAACATTAAACCAATATACTAATTCAATCCACGTGGTTTCAACAAATTAAAACAAACTAAATTAAGCGTGAACAATTTCTAGCAAATAACAAAAGAAAAATTTAAATGCAAGCACAAAGCTTCTACTCACCCAAACTGCGGTGATTAATAATTAAAAACAAATCAGCAAAATAGAAAACCAAAAATTAACACTTTAAAATATAACGAGAAAAATTAAACTAAAAACATATATCCTGCACAGAAATAATAAATGATCTTATATCTATAATGTGCACACATCAATATAATAACAATTATTATAAAGCGAATTCCTTGATGGACGAAAAATACACAGAAAACAAATCTCAAAATCTCAAATGAATTAACAAAATGGTAGCAAAGATTTAAAAATACAAGTACTCACGTTAAAGTCAACCAAGGAACTGCCTGACAAAATTCTACAGTCGTTTTTCTTGCAAAAACAACGCAGACGTACACCCATACGCCAACATTCAAAAGACAAATAACTGAATGGAATTAATTTAAAAAAAAAACAGAACACTTAATTAAATAAATCATACAATAAACTCATTAACTTAATTATTAAATAAAATAAATCAAAATTTGAGAAAACCCTCTCGGAACAGTGATAAATGGCTGACCTGAGTAAACAAGACAAAATCTATGCAACTAAAAATACACTCACGAAGAACGGGGTGTCTACCACAGCAATATGTTTCACCTTACCAAGGATCTTCAGTGCTACTGGTCAACCTAATTTATTATACGGAGAAACTCGCATACCAAGTTCTTTTTTTCTATTACACTTATAATTTCCCTATGCGTAACGTTATAAAACAAATTATCAATGCATTAGTAACTGGCGAGTAGGCAACCAGATATACCTCCATCAAAACCAGTTGTTTTGATTGAATTGACGTATGACATACGCATTGTGTGATTTTACCATTATTTAATAGTAGTAATTGTAGTGATGCGGAAGGAAAAGTTACTAAAAGTGACCAAACTTCAGCTTCATATACAGGCGCTAAATACAAACTTATTTGTTAAGTTAATTAAAAAATTAAATTAATAATTAGTCAGTGGTCCGATCAATGTCCTAAAATTTGTTTGCTTTAAAGTATTTCTTTATTTTCAACAGTATAATTGTAAGAATTAAGTTTTCCCAGTTCTAATTTTTGGTTTCTCATATGTAACTGGTTAATGTAAGATCATTCTTAAAGGTTTTGTTATGATTTATGGCTTAACATAACCTAAAAATCGCATTTCGTTTTTTTTTTTAAACGAGAGCAAAAAATACACTACCATGCTTCTGTAATCATTCTACACTTACAAAAATTACGTTACGAAATTTTCTCTAAACAATATGTATTTTACTTACAGTTGTTCCGTGTTCTCTTCATGTGGTCTTAATAGCGACAACGTCTTTACTTCGTATGATTTCTTACTGTGAAACGACGAAATATTATCACCAACTTTCACGTTCCCATCTGTTAAATACACCAAACAAAGAACACCACGATAACGATCATACCAACTATCGAATAACAAAGCTCTGAGTTTTTTATTTTTATCTACATTCGGAAATGGTAATCTTTCTATGATTGCTTCAAAAACCTTATCGATATTTGTGCCTAGTTTAGCAGATATCTGAAAATAAACACTTGCACTTCATTTAAACATAAAAATAATATTTTTTTTATTATTTATTATCCACTCTTTACTAAAAGAAATACCTGTATTACATCTTCTTTTTCAATATCAAATAATAATTTTAGCTGTGCGCACACTCTCTCCGGATCTGCGTTTCTCAAATCAATCTTATTCAACACTGGAATTATAACTAAATCCTTTCCGAATGCCAAATAAAAATTTGCAACTGTTTGTGCTTGAACTCCATCGTTTGCATCAATCAATAATATCACTCCTTGACATGCAGATAAGGAGCGATTCACCTGCAAAGGCATTCTTAGATATTCTTTGATGCATCGAGAAAGATGCTCACCTCGTTGGAAAAATCAACATGCCCTGGAGTATCGATCAGATTGAGCAAATATATTTCACCTTTATGTTTGTATAAAACCGAAGCGCTCTGTGCTTTTACTGTTATACCCCTCTCTTTTTCTACTTGCAGTTTATCTAACACCTGACTTTGACCACTTTTTACCTTAATAGCGCCCGTGAATTCCAGTATTCTATCGGCGAGGGTGCTTTTGCCATGATCAACATGGGCTATTATGCTGAAATTTCTTATCCTTTCTGGGGGTATGTCGATTAAATTTACTATTTTCTCTGGTTTAGTGCAAAAATGTTTTCTGTAAACACTTAACCTAGAAATTCTAATGTCAAATGTGGCAGTAATTATTTTTATAAGTATTTAACTCACTTTTGATAGGTTCTAAATTTGGTTAATAACTTTTTTAAGAACATTTTATAACGTTGAATTCATATTATATTCAAATTAATTCACATCATTCACATTTATTATAAAAATTATCTAACCAAACTTAACCTAGAAATATTGCTGGTTATTATTACTTGTCACATTCACGTGTCAAATCAGGTTTGTTCGTTGGTGTTACACCAATTGCACTTGTGCATATTATATCTTTCTCAGGTACGTAAAAGACTGGATCTTCTATCCTGTTTTAATCGCAAACCTGTGTAGAAAGTGTAACGCCAACGAACAAACCTATTGATTCGTGATAAAAAATAAAATTAATTTTCTGTTCTTGTGCTTAATTTTACTTTTTTTTTTGATTTTCTTGCAGAACTGTAATATGTATGAATTTCGTCTGTTTTTTGTATAATATTTTTTAAATTTTATGACAAATCATTAAAATAAGAATTGAATTTATAACAGTTTAGAATCCAAAAAAAAAATATCTTAACCTCAAATTACAGTCTAGTCTGAGGTATATTAAGTTTTTAAAAATAAAGTTAATATTTAATTATATGTTAAAACATTATTTGAAGTATGGATGAGGCTGACAAAAAAGGGGAATGTTACAACTTCTGTAACTAAAACTCTTATGTGATATAAACAAGGCCAAAAATTTAAATAAGCTACTATAATATATAAAAAATGTTTTTTTATTGCGTATAAATATAATAAAATCTATACAATATATACCAATAAAATAATACATGTAATTTTATAAATACATCGCTTATTTATAAAGTTAGCTGCAAAAAAATAACACTAATCAAATAATTTGAATTTCTCGCAATAACTTTGAGTAATGTCAAAATGAATGAAGTTAACTACGATTTCTAGTAAAGTTACTCAAAATAAAGGCGGGAAATTGAAATAAATGGCGTCTATGCTTAAGATACTCCCATGATATGCAATTAATATTAATTTTTATTGATAATGGTATGTTTATGTATTTCAGCGAGATGACTTTTGGTACAGCAAAAGTCAAAGAGTCACGTTAAATAAAAAAAAAAGTTATAATTAATTAATAACATTACAAAACTCGATTATTGACGCCGACAGTCAACAATAAACAACCTCACTTTATCCAGTAATTCTTAGAAATAATCTCCTGGGTGGCAAAAAATAAAACAGATTGTATTGTTTACTTTCAAGCTAGAAGAAAAACAAAACATTAACCAGAATTAACGTTCTTAAAACTAAAGCTTAAAAGATTTTCCTGAGTCGTTAACTTCTTCAGTCTTTTAGAATGGCGTTTCAAAAGTGCACACATTAAAAATATCTACAAAAGGATAATATGAAGATTAATAATGAATTAATATACATTTTGAACTTGAACTTATTTGTTTAATGTAATGAAGATGCAATGACCTGTTTAAGTAACAACCTCACAAAGTGATTATTGACAAACATTTCTTTGTTTTAATAATAAAAATTGCGTCATTTATTTTGTACAATAATGAATTCACTATTGGTAGAACGATTTTACATTTTTATTACTCGTTAACCAACAAAATCAATTCAAGTTTTTGCGTAATTACTATTTCGGAAAGGCAACATAAAAAAAAATAATGTCCCGAGATCCTTTCGTGTGCATTTCAAATACGATTTGGTTCTTTGTTATTCGTTATTTCTTCGGATATATTCTCAAGTATCTAAGCTATTTTTATTGAAACAAGTGGCGCAGGAACAACTTTCTTGTTCCTGATGATTTTGCGTTTGATCCGCTTCGTTACGATAATACACACTGCCATTGGAAATATTCACTGGACTGTCCAACTCGTCGTTTTCTTGTAGACGCTGCAGACTGCGCCATCTGTCGGGGTAATACCGTTTGTGTGACTAAAATCAGAAATATGAATTTTAAATTTGCCGCCTAAATTTTTAGTTTTTGTATTGATGACCAAATAAAATTAAAATCTCCCGGAATTGTTTTGAGCATGTTAAACGTTAAAATATGAAAGTATATATTAAGATTTTAATATCGTTTCGGAGAAATTGCTAGAAACAATTGCGAGAAAATTTAAAATTTGATCAATATAGGAGTTTAGTTGTAAGTAGATTAAAATGGATTGTATTGCTTATGAAACATAATATGCATTTCATGTATTTGAAGAGCATTTTTGAAAATTTTGAAAGATCTAAATTTCCGGATTAGTCCAATTATTACATCTAATTCAGTGGCTATATAAATACAAGACGATCAAAGAAGTTTACTGGAAAAGTGTTGGGCTTAAAAGTAACCAAGCAGCTTTTAAAAAAAATGTCAAACCCAAACATTGCTAATACTCCAACTGACTCCAACCACTCCAACATCCAAAAGTGGTGAGAAGCTTGGATGTCAGTATTTAATTTCACTACGCTTAGTACATTGTATAATATAACTTTCCGTCAATAGATGGCTCTATGTCATGAAAATATTAATAAAATTCATTATACAGAGTGATTCTAAATATATATGACAAATTTTATGGGCTGATTCCTAGGGTTATTGTGATCATAAAAGTTCATATAAACCTATGTCCTAAACGACTTAGTTTTAAAGTTCCATGATGTTTAATAATGAATCAAAAGTTCATACAATTAACTTTTTATGGGGTAGGAATATTCCATTACGAAGCTGGTATATGAACGTGTTATGGTAATGGTAATGTCAAAAGTGACAGTTCGTGATTTTAGATAAAACCGATTGTTTGCAAAAAATGAAACAGCTGTAACTTTCGTTCGAAACGTCAAAAGTGAAAAGCGTATATGAACTTTTTTAATCACAATGACGTCCTCTATCAATTCCCTCAACATCAGGACACATTTAACGAACACCATGTATATTTATACATATAAATAAATAAGTATATAAGTATTTATACATATAAATATACAGGGTGTTCGTTAAATGTGTTCTGATGTTGAGGGAACTGATAGAGGACGTCATTGTGATTAAAAAAGTTTATATACGCTTTTCACTTTTGACGTTTCCTTTAAAAGTTACAGCTGTTTCATTTTTCTTTTTTTGAATTGGCAGGCAAAAATTAATCAAGCAATCAGTTTTACCTAAAATCACGTTCATATACCGGCTTTATAATGGAATATTCCTACCCCATAAAATGTTAATTATATGAACTTTTAATTCATTATTAAACATCACGTAACTTTAAAACTAAATCGTTTAGGACATAGGTTTATATGAACTTTTAGGATCATAATAACCCTAGGAATCTGCCTATAAAATTTGTCGTATATATTTAGAATCACCCTGTATATGTCCTGTGTGTCCTGTGTTTAAGTGAGTATAAACTTACAGTATTTTCAAAAATGTTTAAAAAAATACTATTTATTAAATTAGAATATTTTCCGAGTTTATATTTATCTTGGTAGCACTACTGTTAGATATAGATGGTGCTGCCACATAAATATCTTTAATATCTTTTGGTATAGCTCCAATCTTAACCCGTTAACGGCGATATTTTTATTGAATAATTTTTGTGAAAATTTAATTCTGGGTGGTAATAGGTGAGAATATGACAGAAAGAAGAAAATCAGGCCGTTGACGGGTTAATTTGAACGTACAACCGACATTTGTGGATAACTGTTTAAGTTACTTCGCTTTTATAAAAAAAAAAGACCCTTTTTAGCATCCCAGGTAGCAGAGTCACCTAAAATGTCGATATTACGTCTATTACGTGATATTGACGTCAATTAAACGTCATTTCACGTCATTCTACTACCCGGAATGTTCATACTGACAATTGAACTTGAGATAGCTTTGGAATTGACTTTTTAGGTGAGCTTTTTTGGTGCGCCACCTCCAGGTCTACGAGTTACCGCTCCAGTTGCACGAAATTTGTCAATACAAGCATGAAGGTGACATAAAAGCTGTGTGTAAGTAACTGTCAGATTAGGAAATTGTTGCCGGAAATCCTGCACGCACTGATTAACGGAATAAACCCATTCTCCATCATCTAATTTTCGACCAGTTCTAAAGCAACTTTCGATAATAAATGTTTTGTGTTGTACTTTTAAGAGGTTATAATAAAATAATACAACGAAATGCAACCGTTTTGTAATTTTGGGTTGTCACTGTGACAGCTGTCACAATTTGAAAGTAGCTACGGTCGCCAATCTTACTAAAGAATTTGCTTAAAAAACAGTCTACTCTAATCAGGAAAGTGTTTAAAAGCATTCCCACTTGGCAAGTAATGTTACAGATATCCCAGTAATACTACATTATTTACTAGACAGCGATGTTAAACAAAAACATGTTACTGAAATTTTGCAGCAACATTAAATAATGATAGAAATATTGCAGGCCATTACAGTAACATTTCAATGTAATCAGGAAAAAATATTTTAAAACAATGTTGCAAAAACAAAGACTTTGTTGTCAGAAATGTTGAGGTAATATTTAGTTGTAACATTGCCATATTTACAAAATTTACATTTTATAAAGTGTAAGATAGCTACGTATATATGTTTCTGCAAATTTAGAATTTTGAAAACACAAAACTAAGGGAGCAAATTTTCTCTATAAAGTAAATAATGGTAATGAAATGTTTTAACATTTTTGTAGCCTATAATAATCATGTTAGTGGGGTTGTGGTTGCGCACTGCGCACTTGTAAAAGTTAGTATCGCTTGCCATCACAAGTTTTTTCGTACCGCGCATACACGAGTTGGCGTGAACCTGTGAACCCCCTCTTTCACAATATACGGTAATCGTGACTGGACAGGGCGTGGATAGGACCATCTTGGGATTGTGCGTCGCAATTATTTTGATGAGAAAAAATTCCCGTCAATAATGAATCAACATTATCAGGTAAGTTTTATTTATAATGCTAAAGTAGGTATGTCGATCCTTTCAAATTCATCGAAGATCTTTAAAGACAGATATGTATTATGTATATCATAACCTATATATGTTATAGTAAAACCTACCTGTTGTGCTATAAGGATGAGCAATGTCACATAATGTCATTCTTAGAATTGATAGTAATTCTTGATCAAATACAAATTTTACAATAATTATAAACAGTGTTATATATAAAATATGCAGCTTATCCTCAATTTTCATATAAATAAAATAGTTTTTCTGATCTCTATTTTTGACGGTCTTTTTCTTTAATTTCAGAGAGAATTAGAAGAAATATTGTACTCACAGATACAGAATACGAAATAACTGTCATGGAATGGTTTCGTTATGCAAAACAAAGATTTGATAGAAAAGCAGCAAAATGTTCAAACGAATAAAATGCATTCGGGGCGTTTTTCTTATGTGTTGTGAGTTTTTGTTTAGATTCTATTCATGTTAATTTATGTGCCCCATAATTTGTTTCCAATACTGATTAAAATGGAATGTAATGTACTTTTTTTTTAATCAATAAATGCCTTTATTGTCTTCTGTAAGCAGCATTTTATATACTTTTTAAAGTATTTATTAATGTATTTCGTTTACTTAAATAGCTATTTATAATATTATTCATAGTATTACTATTTAGTTTTTACATAGAACTATATGATATATGATTGACCATTTTAATGTATCTGCAAAAATAACTACAAAAAAAGACTTATAGAATGTTATATTATAAAAATGTCTTATCCATTATATTTTTCTTGCATTAATGTTTAATGTTAATTTTAATGTAATTTTAGTAAGTGAAGATAAATTCGTATAAACAGAGGGGCCCGATCTATCGAGGGTAACATGAAATTATAATATTAACATTGAATTTCAATAAGACTGATTGAGATTCCGTTTTATATTAATTAATATAACCTTTCGATAAACTTCAATAATCATGTTTCTTGTATAATGCAGCAAGAACTTTTGGAGTAAATAAAAGATCCTAATAGAAACATTAGCGTAGATATATTTATAGAAACATTTAATTGCCACACTGTATCAATATTTCTCTTTAACATATGAGAAATGTTACGGAAGAGCTATACTTCAACATTAATCGTCATGTTAAAGTAATGTTACTCGAAGACCTCGTATTAACATTACTGGGAAATATTGTTTCGTAACATCGCTTAGGCGGACATTAAACAGTCGTAGAAATGTTACTGAATGTGGTACATTGTATATATTTTTGTAACATTTCGCGTTACAAGATAACATTTAGACGACGTTATAGTCATGTTATTTTGCCAAGTGGGAATGATTTAGTTTAATACTTTTAGTTGAATATGGCATATCCTTACCTCATTCTTTTTTATGTATACGTGGTAAAGCAATACACTCAAAAGTGTGACGATAAGAACCAAAAGTATCATTATCCCAATCAATACGAACTGTAAAGATGAAGGTATCTTATAGACGCTTCTCTCAGTATTTCCGCTAGATTTCTGCTTATGTTCCGGTATTCTCAGAACCATATCACCACCTCTCAAAATTTTCACCACCTGTTGGTTTGTATGATTGCTCATGTTCAACGGATTTTCCAGCAAATTCAACTCCTTCAATCCCAGGTGACTTAAACTGGGTACCAAATTCTTAATCTTGTTCCTGTGCAAATCCAAATACTTCAGAGCGTAATTATTCTTAAAGGCGTGCGGTGCAAGTACCTCAATACGATTCGATGATAAATCGAGGGTACTCAACCTTTGCATAAATTTGACATCCGGTATCTCGGTGAGTTTGTTCCGGCGTATAATCAGAGTCACTAAATTCGTATTGTGTTCGAATATGTGTTTGGGTAGGTGCCTCAGACGGTTCATGGACAGATTTATATATTCCAAATCGATCAGAGTATTAAAGGTGTTCTGTTTGAGTTCCTCGATCTTGTTGTCCATCAAATTTAATACTATCAGTTTATTGTTAGCGTGGAAAGCTTTATCTGAAACGTTCAATATCATATCGCCCGTCATATTGAGGACGCATAATTGGGTTAGTCCGTTAAAGCTGCTTTCGTTCAAGGTCGATATGTTCGCATTGGATATAGCTAACGTCTGTATCAGCTGTTTATCTAATACATCGAAGAAATCGTCACGGATAGCTGTCATTGCTGGTTTCTGTGCGATTACCTCTCTTATATCGTCGGGGAAGCTGGAATTACTGGCCCCTATTATTAAATTGTTTTTGAGATTGTGACATACTAGCTTTTTTCCTCCCGATTTTATTTCGCTGATGTCACAATATTCATTCGCGCATACGCTAAATATAACCGCAGAGAAGTATATAAGGATTAAGGTACCGTTTACTAGCTGATGTGTGCACATAGCTGCGTCGTTCTATCTAAAAGAATAATTAACTTTGTAATAGGTAAATGGATGGTCATTTTATTTGGGTTTTATGATGTATGTATGATGTATGTATGTAATAGAAGGGTGGTGTTACACTGCGCCCTAAAAGATCTATTGTGTCCCCTATTCTTGCTGCTTTACAGCTGGCCTTCCAATCCTATTCCTTTTAGAAAGTGTAGGATGTCAGAGGGCCCCAGTCTAGGTAAGTCTCCCTCTTCGATTTCACATGCTCCCAGGTGCAATGCCCTCGAGATGCACAGTGCTACGCAGTTTGAGAGGAGGTGGATGGGTGTTTCATCCTGTTCCCCACAAAATCTGCATTCAGGATCTTTTTCCAATCCAAGCTTACTCAGGTGTCCTTTCAGTCTACAATGGCCTGAAAGTATTCCTGTTAATATGCGAACATTGCTCTTCTCAGGTTGATGCATTCTGTAAACCTCTTCTGGTTATAAGTTCCCAGAAGAATTTTACTTTGCCTCATTCCCTGGAGATTTTCCCAGTAACTGGATTTTCTCTGGTCCATTTCCATTTTTAGTTTTTTCAATATTGTACTGCTACTTAACCCGCAAAAGGGTTCAGGCCCTACAAAAGGCATTCCAGCCCCTTTTTTTGCGAGGTTATCCGTTATTTCGTTTCCTTCCACTCCTGTGTGACCCGGAACCCACAGGAGGGTACTTTATTTCTTTTGCCTAGCTCATTTAGTTTCCCTAGGCATTACCAGACCATCTTGGAGCTGATTTCATATGAGTTCAGCGCCTTGATGGCTGCTTGACTATAAGACACGATGATAATCTCCTGCTTCCGATAGTTCCTATCCATAATGAACTGAACACATCTTCCAATAGGGTGTATTTCCGCCTGAAATATACTTGGGTATTTTCCCAAGCTTTCGAATATGTAGTTCTAGGCCCATATATTCCTATTCCAGTTCCTTCTGCCGTTTTGGAGCCATCAGTATACCATTTGATGGCATTTCTATTCAAGTTCAAGATGGTATTATGATCCCACTCGCTCCTATTACTTAGCTTTATAGTGAATTCTTTCACAAAGCTAAATTGTTTTAACATATCATCCCGGGGCATATCCCAGGTTTGATCACCGTCAAGAGATTGAGGCCTATGCCTAATCATTCCTTCCTTGACCATTCTTAGTGCGGTTCTTTTCGCTACGGCCTCTACTACAATGTGGAGGGGGGCAAGATCCAATACTACTTCAATAGCTGCTGTTGGGCAGGTTCTCATAGCCCCCGTTATGCATACACATGCTAATCTTTGCACTTTCGAGATGTTAATTCTGGGTTTTATGAGATGAATATAAATTTCAAACGGATAACATTGTTCATTGGTGCTACACTTTCTACACTAGCTTGTGATTAAAACAGGATAGAAGATTCACTCTTTACGTACCTGAGAAAGATAAAATGTGCACCAGTGTAATCGGTGTAACACCATCGAACAGTCTGTCTAATTTAAATGGAAATTTATGGAAAAACTTTTTTACTATTAGCCTCGAGAGAACGAATTGTCAGGTAGAAATCATATCATATATGCATCACTATGCATCCTTCTTGACAAGAATATTCCCTACAGAAGGTGAAGCCACAGTATCAATTTGATCGATTTGATTCTACAGGGTGATTCTCAATATATACGACAAACTTTAAGCGCTAATTCCTGGGGTTATTTTGATCATAAAAGTTCATAAAGAACATATGTCCAAAATCGCTTAGTTCTAAAGTTGCACAATGTTTAATAGTAAGTTAACATAATTAATGTTTTTATTATAAATTAACAAAATTAACTTATACTAACTGTTGAAAATGACCGCCCCCAACTGCAATATAAGCTCCTATCCTCTGTCGTATTGACTGGCGAGTCCGTTCTAAAATACCAGGGGTATTTCGAATTGTTTGAAAAGCTACGATTATACGATTTCTCAATTCATCAACATTTTCAATGGGAGTCGTATAAACTAATGATTTAAGGTGACCCCAGAGAAAAAATTCCAAAGAATTTAAGTCTGGAGACCGAGGAGGCCACGGTTGTGAACCTCCCCGTCCCTATCCACCGATCTGGATACGTATTGTCCAAAAACTCGCGAGCAACTAAACTAAAATGCGCTGGAGCACCGTCATGCATAAAATACATTTGTAATCTTAATTGCAACGAAACCTCTTCCAGCAGTAGGGGTAGCTCCTCTTCAAGAAAATTGCGGTATACCTCGCCATTTCATCGCATCGGTAAAAAATGTGGACCTATCAAGTGATCTCCAACTATTCCGGCCCACACATTGACAGAGAATTGATGTTGCTGACAGGCATTCACTAGTTCGTGCGGATTTTCTTCGGCCCATATGTGATTATTATGAAAATTAATAATCGCGTTTCTAGGGAAAGTAGCCTCGTCGGTGAAGAATATTTGAGCCAAATAGTCAGGATTTTGTGCGAATTTGTGTTGCATCCATCGACGAAAAGCCACTCTTTGCGGAAAATCTGCCGGCAAAAGTGCCTGCACCCGTTGAATGTGATATGGATACAACAGTTGTTGATCTTTCAATATTCTCCAAACTGTGGCCTGACTAATGTTTAAAGCAAACGCAATTTTTCTGGTGCTTGTAGTAGGATGTTCCTCAATTTCATTTAGTACCATTTCTTCAACTTGTGGAGTTCTCACTGTATAGATGGGTGCCCGTTATCAGTCGTCCGTTTTTTAAAATTTCCCGTTTCACTAAGACGTTGGTGAAGACGGGCAAATATTGAATGATGCGGGATGATACGGTTCGGGTATCGTTCTTCATAAAGACGTCTAGCAGCACGCGAATTTCCATTAGCAAGACCGTAAACGAAATGCATATCACACATCTCAGCATTCGTGTAATTCATTTTAGAAAACAGAAACTGGCAATAAACTGAATGAATGCGCTGACAACTTGTGTTTTGTACCATTCTTTCACATAGCGCCATCGACAATACCAGAAATTCAAGAACACTCGAGTCTTGTGAACGTATAAAGGGGTTATGTTACACTACTTTTAAGAAAAATTATATAAAAAAAAAACTTAATTTCTGAAAAAGTTTAATTCTGTAACATAACACCTTCATCCACTCGTGTCTTCAATTATCTATACTAAATTCTTTATTAGCTAACCCTGTATACCTAAGATTTTATTTTCAAACATCACAAACATAAGTTAAAAAAAACATCTTTTTGCTTTAACATTCATAAAAACAAATTCACATATGTACAACGTAGGAAGATTTCAATTGCAGTTTATAATACCACAGAAAATGACAAATAAATTTAAAGAAAAATAACAGTAGACAAACTTAATAATAACTGAATTACGTTTATTTTTATTCATTAAAATGGTTTAAAAATTATTATAAAAGAATGTTAACTTTCAGGTAAAATTTAAATTTAAAAACAAATAAATCGATTTTCTAAATAATTTATGTATATTTTCGATTTATAATGCTAAATCTTGAAGAAATTATTTATAATGAAAATTGACGTCTTGCTATAGCGCACTATAGTTTTTATTGATAAAGCTAAATAAAATCATTTCTTCAAGATTTATTTAAAAAAAAATATCCGTTACCACCAAGAATATGTAACTTAAATCATTAAAATAATTCCCGAATAAGAAACACATACAATACGAATTATTTAAAGATTATTTATTTGCAGTGAATGCATTAATTTATCATTAAAATGCTTTATCAAATTCTTACAATATGAGACGTATGCATGCACCCGTAAACAGTTTTAATATAGGGATTTCCCAAAATTATTACTATGTAATTGGATCAAAAAGAACTAATGCGTATATAGAAAAGTTTATGAAAAAATACCGTAAAGTTTTCCATATATCGTATCAACATAAATTAGACAGACTGTATCAGCAAGTGTATGACGTTATTTATTTTTACGTATTAACATACGTATATGGCAAATCTTTTCCTTATGCAATTAAATAAGTGCCGTAATGATATGGTACCTAGCCTAATAATGAGTAAAAGAAAATGTTGTACTTACAAGAATTGTTGTTTATAATATGTTGTCAATGAACACCACTAGTTTTTCGTACGTTTCAACTGTAAAGAATTCAATATTCAGTGTAGACTGGCAGTGCAATTTGAATTACTGTCAAGCTCAGCATAATTCAGTAAAAATACGCTTATAGTGCTCTCGCGATTTGTCACGAGTATGTATACAAACTGATAGATAGGATAACTCCATATCTAAACGACGATAAGATATTAATATTTATATTTATGTATATTACTATTACATCCATATACATCCAAACAGATATGTATATAACATAATAATACATACAATACATGCGTACATGAAATATAAATGTATTCCATCAGGCTCACATCCATATATAACGTATATTTCGTATTTCGTACGCCAATTTGCGAAATGATATGTTCCAATTAAAGATTGTATGTTTTTAGTCGTAAGGAGAGTATCGGTTCAAGAGAAACGTACGGCGCAAACATTAAACTATGCGATAATTGTGTAACGGAAAAAAAAACAGCATTAAAAATAAAAAAAAAATCGAAACATTGATAGATCTGTTTTTACGTTATTGAATGGAAATAATAAAGTAGCGGCTTGCTTTGTGAAGTACGTACTTAATAAGCATATACACATATCGAGCATCAACAAGTGGATTAAAATTTTATTTAATAAACTTCTAGGAAATTCAATTAATAATACAACATGGATGTATCGATATATATATATATTTTGCGCTTTAAATAAAATTACTTATTGTTTGACGTTTCAAAACTATCCCTAGAATTGTAGGTGATATACCATGTGATTCAAAATGATTGTCGTAAGAAAAAAACTGTTTTCCGGAAAAAATTATCTATACTTATTACCAATTTAATGAGCGAAGTTAGCTACATACAAATTTCATACATTGAATGAATTTTCTTGACATTTAGCGACATTGGCGTGCGTGTTATAGTATCTTTCGATTATTTATCTTATAATTTTTTTCAAATCGTTTATATTTACATCTAATATCACCAACAATAGTATTTCTGAATACTGTAAGAAAATAAGGGAATTTATCTGTGGTAATAGCTCAACAAACAGGTAAAAAACCAATATTAACATTAAGTGAAATAGTTTATTACATTTTACAATTTTATAGGCTTATCATACACTTCAGCGCAATGAGCTGTCAAAAGAAAGTTACATTTTCATCCCTATAAAGTTTCTACGGTACAGGAATTATTACCATTAGATCACGATAGCGATTGGAATATTGTCATTGGTTTAATAACAATTAAGGACGATGACTTGTTAAACAAATCATTTTTCTCGGATGAAGCCTGGTTTTATCTAACAGACTATATCAATTTACAAAACTATTGTATCTTGGTCTGCAGAAATCCACATGAATTTCGAGAAACGCAATTGCATCCCGTAAAAGTGGAGTTTGGTTAGCTATGTCCAGGCAACGAATAATAGGGCCAATTTACTTCGAGGAAACTGTAACAGCCCAACGTTACCAATAGATGTTGGAATTGTTTATTGCAGAGTTACAAAAAAATGAGTTTGAAGCAGGTTATTTTCAGCACGATAATGTTCCAGCACATACTGCTCGACAAACCTGCCAATATCTTCAACAGTTTTTTGCTGACAGGGTCGTTAGAGCACAAAGATGGCCACCATGATCGCCTAATCAAAAATAGGATCTATAAAAACCGCATGCATACCATAGAAGAACTGAGAGATGCAGTTTTGTCACTTAATAATTATACTAATTGTATGTTGTAATTTAAAGTAATAAATAAATTTAGTTAAACACCAGTTAGTACTGAATTGTAAAATCATAATTTAGTAAAGTTAAATTAATTACATTTCATTTTTACAAGCAGAAACACCAATCCATAGTCGTTTATATAATGCGAGTTCAAATTATTAGGTTACGTTTTCTTATTTATGACAGATCCGTTTACTTTCTTATGTTCCAACACTGACTTAGTTCAAACCTTCATTACAAACACGCGGCATATACCTACACCCTGTTACTATCTATAGGAGTGGATTTGACAATCATTTTGAATCTCTGTGTATATATTTTTTGCGCTTTAAATAAAATTACTTATTGTTTGACGTATCAAAACTATTCCTAGAATTGTAGGTGATATATTTTCTATCCATTGACAGACTAGAAAAATTGTCTGGGACGAGAATGAATAAAAATGTCAGTAAAAGTTATTTTAAGTTAAATTAATTGTTGATGGGTTAAACCAAGTATGGGCAACCTTTGACATGTTGTGTGTCAAACTTTAGTGTGCAAATACGTTCGCGGGCCGCGTTTAAAAGTAGTGCATTTTAAAGTAGTGTTCATAATTTTTAGCGATAGATATCAGACATGAAATAATATGACAATGTTATTACAATGCAATTTATTAAAATAAGAAAATGAAATGAAAAAATTAGGTACAATAACATGATAATTAAATAGTGAAATTTGGAATTATTACAAACTACGAAAGTTAAATAGCGACAACGAAATCAATGAGACCCTTGAGCTTGAATTTGGGAAACTAATACATCGATGTTTGGATGAATTCCACTGGTACAAAGACGTAAAGAATTTTCCAAATTATCGTCAGTCAGTCTTGTACGATGTTTTGATTTATTAACTTTCATCATTGAAAAGAACTGTTCGCATTTATAAGTACTGCCAAACGCACAAATCAATCTTCTTGCGAATTTTCTAAGCTCCGGAAAATGGTCTTTCTTCGAGGTATTTTTTTGTAGAAATCGCACAACTCCACGTCTTCAAATTTAGATTTTAGGAGTGAGTTTTCTTGAAGCTCGATCAACTTCATTTGCAAGTGTATTGGAGCATTTTGTACATTACTTTTTGTTGGAGTAGCTAATAAATTGAAACTGTCTTCCATGTTTTTAAAATCGCTAAATCTGTTCGAAAATTGCTCTGACAGTAACTCGAGTTCTTCAGCGTATTGAGCATAAGCAGTATTTTCATACGCAGAGAGCGTGGTGAAATGGTAACTGTTATCAGACAGCAACTGTGCCTCCACAAGCGGATTTGTTTTGAAACGCTTTCAAACGGCTGTACAAATCATTTACTAACTGTCCTTGTTTTTGAAGTTTTAAATTTAAATCATTCAAATGGGCTGTAAGGTCGACCAGAAATGCTAAGTCACATATCCATTTTGGGTCACTCAATTCAGATAGTGGTTTATCTTTTATTTGCATAAAATCTGCTATCTCATTTCTAAGCTCGTAAAACCGTTTCAGTATTTTTCCTTTGCTTAACCATCTGACTTCACAATAATATGTTACGTCGTCATATTCGGCTGATATTTCATCCAAAACGCCTTGAACTGACGATGGTTAAGCCCTCGGGATCGAATAAAATTGATGGTTTTTACTACCACATTCATAACATTCTGGAGTCGAATGGACTTAGAACACAAGTTCTGTTGGTGAATAATGCAATGAAGGACTATCAAATCATCTTTTTGCACCATTTAATTCAGTTACATTTTCATACAAAATTCCGATGAAACCTTTACGTAAGCCGACCATAGAAGGTGCACCATCTGTGCATACATCAACTAATTTTGACCATGGCAAACCTACAACTTGTGAATACCTTTTCAACTTCATTAAAAATGTCCTCTCCTGTAGTGGTTCCTTTTAGCGGCTGTAAAGCAAGCAATTCCTCAGTAACAGTGAACTCTTTATCAACACCTCGAATAAATATACCCAGTTGAGCTGTGTCAGACAAATCGGTGCTCTCGTCTAATGCTATGGAAAATGATTCAAAACCAACCATACGGTCAGTTAAAGTTGTTTTTATATCATTAGCCATCATTTCTATACGTCGGGCAACAGTTCGTCTAGACAAACTAATTTTTTCAAATTCATTTTTCTTTTCAGGACACAAAACACTGCAAACTTCTAACATACACTCCTTGATAAATTCTCCTTCGGCAAATGGTTTTAATGACATTGCCAATTTTGAACTAACTATAAAACCAGCTTTCACAACATTATGAAGTTGTGTTCTTTGTTTATGAAACATTTGCTGCTGTTTTTCCAAATTTGCGGTAAGCTACTGGATTTTGTCTTTTCTTATTTGTCCTGTCAGTGAGTGCAGCATAGGATGCTTAGTTGAGTAATGCCTCTTTACATTGAATTCTTTCATCACTGAAATGGATTCATTACACAGCAAACAAATAGGCTTATCATTGTGCAAGATAACTGCCGGGGATATTTTTCCATTTCCTGCAGTTTCTTTCTTTGATATACAGGGTATTCCACGTAACTGGTTCATTAAAAGTTTATGATGTTCTATTATTTACTTATATTTGAGATTTTGGCACCAGTATCTGTTCGATTGGAACTATAAATGTAAAATACCTTAACCAAAATATCACTTCCGGTTGACAGGAAATGGATGTCAACTTTGTTATTTTAAATAGAATGATATAATTTTTTATTGATTTTTGGATTCTACAACTATAAATACGTCAGTTTTCATTAGCTATTCCTATAGCTACATGTTGCCGTTTTTGAGTTATTTACGTTTTTCTTTTTTTTTTTTAGTCATAATCATTGCATCATTGAGAAATTAATATCTGGATTAATACTGCAAGTAGACACTCCAAATTTGCTATGTTATGAATGTAGATATTACTCTAAGAAACGGTAAGCACACTTTACATTCTAACATACAGGGTGTTCAAAACTGAGGAACAAAGTGACATATTTTCAAATGTAGAAAACTCAATTTTTTTAAATAGAACACCCTGTATTTTAGTTCGGAATTAGGAAGTAAATATCATCCCCTATCACTTTATATGAGCATTTCTTATACCTATCTTTAATAGATTTTAAGATATGAGCGACTTTTTGTTAAACAGACTAAGTAGCCCTATCTTTAAATGTTTGTAGCTGGCTCTGAAATGGATTCACGTCAAATTCATGTGTTATTTTTGAATAACCATACAAGAATGTCTGTTCGAATAGTCATTTCTATTAATATTGCGTTGTACGAAAGTGTAATTACAATGATATATGTACATAAACACTTTTGGTTAGTCAATGAATTTGACATTAGTCCCATTCAGAGCCAGCTACAAACACGCAAAGATAGGGCTACTTAGTCTGTTTAACAAAAAGTCGTTCATATCTCAAAATCTATTAAAGATAGGTATAGGGAATGCTCATATAAAGCGATAGGGGATGATATCTACTTCCTAATTCCGAATTAAAATACAGGGTGTTCTATTTAAAAAAAATGAGTTTTCGGCATTTGAAAATATGTCACTTTGTTCCTCAGTTTTGAACACCCTGTATGTTAGAATGTAAAGTGTGCTTACCGTTTGTTAGAGTTATATCTACATTCATAACATAGCAAATTTGGAGTCTCTACTTGCAGTATTAACCGAGATATTAATTTCTCAATGATGCAATGATTATGACTAAAAAAAAAAGAAAAACTTAAATAACTCAAAAACGGCAACATGTAGCTATAGGGATAGCTAATGAAAACTGACGTATTTATAGTCGTAGAATCGAAAAATTATTAAAAAATTATATCATTCTATTTAAAATAACAAAGTTGACATCTGTTTCCGGTCAACCGGAAGTGATATTTTGGTTAAGGTATTTTACATTTATAGTTCCAATCGAACAGATACTGGTGCCAAAATCTCAAATATAAGTAAATAATAGAACATCATAAACTTTTAATGAACCAATTACGTGGAATACCCTGTATATGGAGTTTATTACATACAATGCAATAAACTTCATAAATAAAGCGAGGAAAAGAATATCAGGCGCAATTTAATTCGTTTGAATTGTGTGTAACAATTCGCCGAATGTTAATAAATCTGTTCTGCGGCTTCGTGAAAAATAAATCGGGTGTTTTGTTTATCTATATATATATGCATAGCGATTAAATTGTTTAACTTTTATCGAGATTAAAATTACGTCAGTTTTTGATACTATGAGTACAGTAAAACCTTTGTAGAACGACCAATTTTATTTTACTATTTCCGATTATTTCTCTTTTCTACATAAAACTTATTTTAAGTTAAGCAGATACGTCCAAGTAGCTTTCTGCAAATATAATCATAAACAGGTGTATTAATGCATTATTTTAAACAATATAGCGATGGTACAAAAGTCAACGGCTAACAGATTTATTAACCTTAATACAGGTCATTGGCGCTGTAAAATGTACAACCTATGACGCATTCATTGTTATTAAAATATAAAGTAATATTTATCAAACAACTATATATTCATAAAAAAATCAATAACACACATGTTTATTTCATTAATTTTTTTTTATTTAGTGACCCTGTATATGCTTACCGTGCTACAATTATGAGAACTTTATTATATTATTATATATAAGACACATAGAAAGTGCTTGTATTACGTCTGTACAATGTTTAACCACGGGGGAGAGTTCCACTCTTTGGCTTGGTGGGATAGAACCAAGCTGACCACTCTACTCTGGTATCTGATTTTAAATGTAGCATCGCCATCGAGGTATAAATACCTTATTTCAAGACGTTATTATATATTTACGGTTTTCGGAAGATGTAGATGGTCAAAAAAAATTGTCTGAGAAACGGGGTATTTAGTGAGAGTGAGCATTTTCTATTCGATCGAAATGGAAAGTTTGAATAATCGTTTGGAGATGAGCCACCATCATCACACGGACGTGGTTACGGAAAAAATTAAAAAATTCGGTTTGGCCAGGATGTCTAATTTTGCCGGAGAAAACGGCAGTTTTTGCCCCAAAGATATACCGTCGGCTTCTGAATATTTATCAGGTGAGTTGTTAGTTAAAAAATAATGTGTTTCTTTCGTAGTTTAATAGATTATTTTGTCATGCAAATCTAATACATATAAATATATATTAAGCTTCTTTCGTAATAAGCGATTAAAGCAACACAAGGACTAGTGGCGTAAAAGATCAGTTAAAAGATTACCTTGAAGTCGATATAATAAAAAAAGGAAAACTTAACTTCATGTAATAATATAAACACCCAATTTTATTATTATAACCTTTTTTAGGCATCGCGCACTTTTAAAAAATCACCGTAAGATGTCATTGTTCCCGTTTTTTCTCAATTCAGCACAGATTCGCAGAAACATGTAATATAAACATTGCTGTTTCTGTTCAAACGTAACAAGGTAATAGCGCATAACGGGTGAAAGTGAATCTACCAACACATAAATAAGCAAGAATAGTGCGTTCGCTTTACCGATTCAGGATGAAAATCTTTAGAAATCGATTTTAATCGCAACGATTTTATGTGTTATATATGAATTCCTGTGTATTTACCATCGAATATTACGTAATAAGGTTATAATCTAGAGTCTCTAGAGAGTGAGATTCTAAAGTACTTAATGGAGATTTTCCCGGCAGACATTTAACGGTTGAAAACGAAAGTTATACAATCGGATTGTTGAATTTTATAAAGAAATAGGTAAGAAATGTTACGACAACGGTAAAAGTAGGTCGCATATACGTATGGACATTAATTAAAATTCAATCTGTAGATTTACTATATGCGAAAGTGAAAATTAGGAGCTGTAGTGTGTGTGCTTTCGTGTATTCGTAATTTTTCGCGTAAAAACCGTGCGGTAATATAATATAAGTAAAGGTTGAAATAGCGAGCACTTTAAAACGTAAAATTGAATCAAATGTTTCTTTAAGGTAAACAAGGGAACCTAATAAACTCTAAATTGCGGATTCTAATGTATATCATCGCCAGTTTGTAGACCCCAAGGAATGTTATTCAAGGACACTTTCTGTTGCTGCGCAACTTTGACTTTAGGGGGTGCAATTTGACTTTGAAATCCACCTCAAATTTCCTTATATAATCCAAAATAACTTTTAAACGGTGAGAGATAGAAAAAAATGCAATGGAGGACTTGTAGCGTTTATGTAGCCCTCTCGATTGATAGCTATTTATAAATATACAGGGTGTTACAATAAGCATGAAACGACATATGTTGCACTTATTCGATCGAATTCCAAAAAGCGGATATAATTACTATATATATATTACTACGTCGAGTACTATATATAGACCTGAATTAAATAATTATACAAGGTGTTCAAAAAAATATATTTTTTTTCATATTTCTTTATTCTAATGAGATACTCTATATATATATATATAATATATATTATATTATATATATATATATATATATATTGTTATGCGGTTGCATTATATGTTGAAAGCCAGTGATTGTTCTAGATACTTTATAACTATTACACACTGTATATACTGTGAGATTCAAAATGATTGCCGTAAGAAAAAAACTGTTTTCCGGAAAAATTTATCTATACTTCTTGCCAATTTAATGAGCGAAGTTAGCTACATACAATGAATTTTCTTGACATTTAGCGACATTGGCGTGCGTGTTTTAGTATCTTTCGATTATTTATCTTATAATTTTTTTCAAACCGTTTATATTTACATCTAATATCACCAACAATAGTATTTCTGAATACTGTAAGAAAATAAGGGAATTTATCTGTGGTAATTAGCTCAACAAACAGGTAAAAATCAATATTAACATTAAGTGAAATAGTTTATTACATTTTATAATTTTATATGCTTATCATACACTTTAGCGCAATGAGCTGTCAAAAGAAAGTTACATTTTCATCCCTATAAAGTTTCTACGGTACAGGAATTATTACCATTAGATCACGATAGTCGATTAGAATATTGTCATTGGTTTAATAACAATTTAAGGGACGATGACTTGCTAAACAAATCATTTTTCTCGGATGAAGCCTGGTTTTATCTAACAGACTATATCAATTTACAAAACTATTGTATCTGGTCTGCAGAAAATCCACACGAATTTCGAGAAACGCAATTGCATCCCGTAAAAGTTGGAGTTTGTTAGCTATGTCCAGGCAACGAATAATAGGGCCAATTTTCTTCGAGGAAACTGTAACAGCCCAACGTTACCAACAGATGTTGGAATTGTTTATTGCAGAGTTACAAGAAAATGAGCTTGAAGCAAGTTATTTTCAGCAGGATAATGCTCCAGCACATACTGCTCGACAAACCTGCCAATATCTTCAACAGTTTTTTTGCTGACAGGTTCGTTAGAGCACAAAGATGGCCACCAAGATCGCCTGATCTAACCCTATTAGATTACTTCATGTTCGGCTATCTAAACAATAGGATCTATAGAAACCGCATGCATACCATAGAAGAACTGAGAGATGCAGTTTTGTCACTTAATAATTATACTAATTGTATGTTATAATTTAAAGTAATAAATAAATTTAACACCAGTTAGTACTGAATTGTAAAATCATAATTTAGTAAAGTTAAATTAATTACATTTCATTTTTACAAGCAGAAACACCAATCCATAGTCGTTTATATAATGCGAGTTCAAATATAGGTTACGTTTTCCTTATTTATGACAGATCCGTTTACTTTCTTATGTTCCAACACTGACTTAGTTCAAACCTTCATTACAAACACGCGGTATATACCTACACCCTGTTACTATCTATAGGAGCGGGATTGACAATCATTTTGAATCTCTGTGTATTCGTGCTGTTCGAAAGTATATAAAAAGAAAACTAATTGTATATTAGCAATAATATCAGTTCATTGAGTTCATATCGTTTTGCAATAAATATGTGGACATCAGTTATTTATATAAAAGAATAATCTACTTTAATATAATCAATGCACGCACAAACAGCCTAATTTCATACAGCAATAAATGTACATTCTTTATGCATTACTCTTCGTTATGATAGCGAAACTTCACCGACAAATCACTTGGCCTCGTGCGTGTCCGTTGTAGAGAGGTTTCACTGTATATGTAAATATAACCTGAAATCGTCACGGTTATAATAAACATTTACTTTGTGTGACCAACTTAAAACCACTAAAATATTTCACACACTTTGTTACACGTTAAATCGCTTTTCTACAAAACACTCGTTTCTAACGTATTTTTCAAGTTTTCAAACCGTCTAATTATCATATTCAATCTATCGTATCAACACTTTTGTGTTTTGTAGAAAAGCGATTTAACGTGTAACAACTTATTACAGCTTATATGCATATACAGTTACTGAATAGTTAATAAACAACAATAAAGTTGACTAAGAACCACAATTGCGTTTCATTGTCTAGTAAAATAAAATAAAATAAAATAAACTCGACATCGGTGTATATCAATGTTACATTCCCAGTGCACCAAATTCAAATTTCCCGCAATTATTTTCAATAACTTCAACACTAAAACATGAAATTACATACGATTTTGTATTAGATTAATAGTTATTTGAATACTTTTAAGTTGAAGTTACTAAGTATAATTGCGGGAAAGGTTGCCTATTCATGTACTGTCAATGTGTGTACCTATATTATGACGTTTGACAGTTTAATTATCTTACGGCTTAAATGTCAATGTTAATGCATACATATGCAACTGCTTCTTGCAATGTCAATTATTTCACTTTACGCAGTAGTGCATAAAATGCTAATACTTTACGTACACTTTTGAGTGCATGAAGTAACCTATTATCCAATATGAGCACAAAAAGCTAAAGCTAACACTGGTTACAAAGAAAAAGAATTTATGTTAATACAATAACGACCTAACCTCAAAAATTATATTGTTCTATAATACACGCTGTATTCTTTGTTAAGTTATTAAGTATATAATTATACAAAAAAACCAAACGTTTATTTTACCAAAAATCTTAAATATCCGTTTTAACTTGACACTATGATACGAATAATAATTAACGTTCAATTACATACCAGTTTCGGCGATAAAATTGATCATCATCAGACACCTAATGCAAAATCTACAATAATCAATCTTAAAACATGTTTAAAAGACAGAAAAGTAAATGTAACAGTATTTTTAAATTTTTAAAATGTCAAATCTTAAATTGCTAATTATAATCTTTATTTGGGGCGCAAAAGGAGGGCAACCGGTCTTATTGATATTTTTTTATGAAAAAAACCAAACCTGTTTGGTTATTAATTATTAAATTTGAAACAGTGACAAATATCAGTTATAAATTTAAATTTCCCGCAAATTTTTATAAGTATAAACGTTTGTTCGTTGGTGTTATACCAATTACACTGGTGCATATTCTTTCTCAGATACAAAAAGAGTAAATCTTCTATCCAGTGCAGAAAGTATAGCACCAACAAACAAATTTATATTTTTAGGTTAATTTAATTTTATTATTTTAATTTGTATTTGTAAATGATAATTTCGTTTATTTTGGAACAAATTAAACGAATTGATACCACATTAATATTATATAAACTTACTTCTATTTCATCGTTTATCCATGCATAAATTGCATACATCTAAAAACCTAATTAATAACCGTTTCTATTAGCGAGAGATATCGAGTATTACTGCTGATTGCCTCGTCCGATTATTGTCAAGGATTTCTTACACATTATATGAGAGTATTATCGAAATTCCGTCTCGCAGACAGCACTATAAGCAATTCCACATTGCAAAACTTATCTCTCGCATGATTGCGTTTCGAAGTTCTCTCCGACAATTACAAGTTATAATTATGACGCAAGTACACTTTCTATGTAAATAGAAGGTACATACTGGTATGTACCACGAAAAGTGTTTTAGGAAAACAACGCCTCAGATTGAAAATATACATCTAATTGGTTGTGTACAGCTCGAATCAATGTAACAAAAAAAAGAGAAATTTGACAAGATTTTATGAACAAACCTTACGACATTTACATTTTACAATAATAATTATTATGCAATTGTACAATGATAGCACGACAAATTTAAATATTCCCGCTACTAAAAGGTACACAACTAGTGTACAACATAAACGCTAATTCATATCTATATTAGATTCACCATATAATAACACCCACAAACCTCACTAAATCTTCTCTTTCATTTGAGCTTTCTTAATAAATATTAAAAAGCAGTCGAAGCAACGAAATATTTCTTTTTATATACAGCTTATTATTCAATAATTTGGGCACCTTCACATTAATATAAAGAATCACTTACCCAAAAACTTTAGTCTAAATAACACTGTAGTATGAAATGTCACAATATAACTACAACAACGCAATAATAACCTTAAAAACATCACGATTTATAATTTATTAAGCCTTTCGACACAAAATACTGCAGCAACTCGGCAACGGCTGATCTGTAAGATCTGTTTGACACAACATGCATCAAAATGGCGACTCCTATACGACCTGAAAGCTTGCGAATGCGCAGTGGTCTAAACATTCGTGTCTATAGTCAATACCAACATTACTTTAAAACACTTATTTTTATCACCAACTAAATTCCATTCGTATTTTCAGCAATTAATATTTATGGAATCACCATATTATCGCTGGGTGCCCTTGCCGTTCTTGTCATATTATGCATGTTCTTAGACACCCTCAGATACATTATGAATCACTCATCCCCGAGGGTTAAAACGCATTCCGCATTTGTTATCGGTGTATATCCGGTAAGTTTTGTAGTAATTTTGTATTTTTCAGGTTAGTTATCACGTAACAGCCGAAGTTTACAATGTCCCTATTTTTTAAATTAATTTTTAACATTACAGGTTATTGCCTTATCGACATACGTCGCTATTTTGGTACCGAGGGCCCATTTGCTGGCTGAGGCGATGACACAGGGGACATTTATGGCGGCGATGTATCAGTTATTTTGCCTTTTTGTAGCCTATTGTGGCGGGGAAGCAGAATTGATACGTAAAGTGAAACCGGATGCGTTAAATCCTCGAGTTGGGCCGTGTTGTTGCTGGCCTTGTTGTTGCTGTTTACCTTCAATAAACATTAATAAGTGCGTAAATAAAATTTTGCAGTTTCACTAATAGTAAGAAAAAAAGTTCCCCTAAAATATCAAATCCTTTTCTTTCATTGCAGAAATCGAGTGCGTTATTTACGGCTGCTGGTATTACAACTTCCTGTGGTACAAGGGCTAGTTTACGCTACCCTCTTGGTACTATGGGCAGAGAGGGAGGTGAGAATTTTGTAAAAATATGTTTGCAACCCTGTAGATATACGTTAACTTTATTTTTTTCAGAGTTTATACCAAGTAAATTATATGTACTTCCAACCAATCATTATTTTATCAATTCTATTCGGAGTATGGGGTATGATCATGACAATCAACTTGCTAAGAGACGTCTTAAATAAACATTCGATGCAAGGGAAATTTTTGGTGCTACAATTGGTATTACTATTCGCCAAATTGCAAGCGTTGGTAACGAAAATTGCAGTTTGGGTTGGATTGATGCCATGTAAACCTCCGATAATACCACTTGTTTACGGAAATAGTAAGTAATAAATTGGAAAAAAAGAGATTGAAATTTTCGACTGAAAAAAAAAATATTTGCGTTCCTGAGAGATATGTTTATTTGACATACGTCATTGTTACTAGAATAAGTTAAAAATTTATCCATTTGGAACAAATTTATAGAAACACAAGGAAAAAACTAAAACTTATGCTTATTTAGCTCTCTCAAAAACATACGACCCATTGCTACAATTATCTGCTTATACAACTTAAATTACACAATCTATATTGGAACTGGAACCAAAGTAACTTAGTGATTTATTTATTCATTCCTAACAAAATAACTTTTAAGTTATCGAATTAAAAATATACAGTCTCTTATTTTTAGTGATCCACAACACCCTGATGCTAGGAGAAATGGTTCTCTTGAGTTACGTAGCCAGAAAGCTCTACAAGAAAGAACTGCCGGCTTCAGATGAAAATCAACCCCCGTCACAGTATGTGATCACAACGGTCGCTACTTTGGTATCGGAACAGAATAACAATACTTGTGAAGCGAACAATAATGTGACAGCGAAAACAGTTTCAGATATAAAATCTGGAACGTGAAGATTTTATTAAATGAAAAGTTGTGTAATTTATTTATAAAGAAAAATAGTCCACAAAAAAAAAAGACATGAAAAACTGATTTAAGTATTAATAAGCACATCATGATATGTATTTATAGTTAGTGTTATTATGTGATTTTTGCGTTTTCGCAAATAAATATCCTGGTAAAAAGATGTTTTATTTTAAAATCGCAAGTTAATACATAAATGTAGTCTTGTTTATTCAATACAAAGTAATTAGGCGTTTTTCGTAATTTTGGGACCCTGAAATCTATTCTGTGAAACTTTTATAGGAAAAGAAAACATCTAAATAATGAGTGACTCTTAGCAAAATATTTCTGATTTGATAAAATTAGAATAATCTTTTCATTTCCCTAAAATAAACATGTTATTTTAAAGAGGCAATTTCAAAAAAAGGTTAAATTAAAAGCAAAAAGCTATTGTTACCAACGTCATTAGACGAGAGGTTTGTTCGTTGGTGGTACACCAATTATATTGGTGCATATTTTATCTTTCTCAAGTACGTAAACTGCGAATCTTCTATCGTATTTTAATCACAAGCTAGTATAGAAAGTGTGCCACCAACGAACAAACCTTAGATTAGACTGATTAGATAATACAATTAATTATAGTTTCCAACACCTGCTTCATTAATTAACAACACAGATAAGGTAGAAAAGCAAGGGAAATATTTCAGAATTAAATTTTAAATTGAAATTTTCCAATATTACTTTTTGTGACTTAATCAATGAGGCAGCATGAAATTCCCTAGATATTTCTTAAAACGTTGAAAATAATTGCGGGAAGTTTAAATTTGGCACAATAATATACATAATTGAATAAATGTATGCCAGAATTATTCATTTTCTGTCGCTTATCTAAAGATATTAAATGAATTTCAACATTTGAAACTAATCTATAAGAATAGTGAATTCAGAGAGTTGTAACAGAGAAATATGAATTTATAGTGCTGACATTCTAATATCATTTCGCCGGGGGCTATGTATATTAATTAATGCCTGTATTCTCACGAAATTGAATCTGAATTGCAGGATGTATTTATCAAGTCATAATAGTTAGAGTAGCGCCTATTCAATATGCTAAAATACCTTCAGTGATAACGTAAATGGAGTAGAAGTAGTTGTGGCTGATTGATGGATAAAACTTATTGCAAATTGAGATTAGTGTAGCATTCACAAAAACGCGTGGGTTTCAGGCAAATTACATTCGTATTTCGCTTTTACGCAATATGTATGCGTAATTCAATTTATGTAAGTATTCATACAAGTGCAGTTTTGTGTTTTCTAATGGGCAAAGAGACAGGAAAAAATCTTCCTTTTTGTGCGATAAGAGCATCTGTGATAAGTAACTGTGAACTGTCAGCGAATACCAGAGCGATAAGGAGTGACCAGCGCAGCGGAATTCTTCGAGATGTCATAAATCTACGTAAAATCCGCTTTTCTGTTTCGTACAACAGGAAAAAATAAGTAAATGTAATAAAGTGTTTTATGTACACCACAAACAATGATGAATTTTCCACCGATACACATAAAACGTTGTAAATTCCAACCTGCGCTCCTAAAAAACAAAATTATTTAACGAAAACATAACCGCGATGTTTATTTTCTTTTAAGCGAATCCTTATTTATTAAGTTTTAAAATCGCCAAAACGATGAGTCCGATCTTGAGGCAGGTGAACGCGGTCGGGTGTAATCGCATCTTGATTTTCTTCCTCGCGATTTGGCTGGTAATCCTATTATTTACCAGCCTGCCGTTGATATCAACCCATGTAAGTAATTTAGACAGCAAGACTAGCGAACGATTATCTAGGGCACTGTCGGACTTGGAGGCTTTACGGAAGCAGAATACCGAATTACAAGAATTATTTAGGGATATTAGAATAGGGTAGGTTGTTTGAGGATATTTTTCTTTCCACACGATTTGAGATCGTTCGTTTAAAATAGGGATATAAAGGGTGAGGAACGTGAGGTAATTGAGAATTTCCAAATCCGATTGACGAAAGCTGAACACCCCTCAAAGAGCATACAGGAAATCGGGTATATAAGCCAGAAAGAAGAACCGAATACCCAGTATGAACTTCTAAGGCGGAGAATAGAAACGAACACGCAGGAGTTTTGGTATTTTGTTAGAGCGGAATTGCAAAATTTGAAGAAACAAATAGGAGATGTGGCCCCAGAATGGCAGCAATCTATTGATCATTTATTAAGTTTAGGTGCCGAACATAAAAGGTAAGATATTTTTTTGAAACTTTGATATTTAGTTTTGTTCGGTGTATTTTTGGAATATTATGAATTTTTTTTTAATTTGCTTTATTAATCTTTAAATTAGACCGATTTTATAGCACTTATAATCTCAAAATTTCAATTTATTTTATTGGAATCTCTGCGTTATACTTTTATTTCCTTAGATCATTAATTCACGATATACGGGGATTAGCGGAGAGCGATGGATATTCCACCTGGCGCGAGTTGGAAGCGAACGATCTCAGCAATATCGTCCAACAACGGTTAAAATATTTGCAGAACCCTCCGGACTGTAAAAGCGCAAAGAAATTAGTTTGCAACTTAAATAAGGTATTTATTTCTTTGATTCTGATTTGGGAATTAATCGTTTTGTATGTGTGTGCGGATGTTTTAGGGCTGCGGATATGGGTGCCAGTTGCATCACGTCGTCTATTGCTTCATGGTGGCTTATGGGACAGAACGGACTTTGATTTTAAAATCGAAGGGTTGGAGATATAACAAAGGCGGATGGGAGAATATTTTCAAACCGATCAGTGATACCTGCGTCGATACGGTCGGAGAGTCTGGAGCTAATTGGCCAGGTAGGAATGAAATGCAAAATATCAAGTTCATGCTTTTAATTTTCGAAATTTTTCTTTTTTCTTCCAAAACATGTGTAATTTTTTTTAACTTTTTTAATTTTCCATAAATAAGGTAAAGGGAAATTATTTTTCGCCTCAAAATATTCTTTAAAAAAAAAAATATGACAAATATTATTCTTGTCCCAGAAAATCTAACCTTAATAACTCTCAAGTGTTGAAGTTTGAAGGAAAATGATAAAAAAATCCTTTAATAATAAAAACTATCTGCTGGTGATCTTATTTTCAAGGTAAACAAATTTAATTTGTGGATCTTTTTTATAATAAACATAACATTTTAAATGGTTCAACAATAATCATTCGATTCTTCAGTAGGCTTCTGAATCAGAAGTTCTGATATGAAAAAGCATTTTATGTTTTATCATTTAAATTTTCAAAGTGAAGTGTCATTTAGTAATTAGAAATTAATAATAATTAAAACTAAACACAGTTAAAACGCATATACAAACATTTTAAAAAGTTATTGATTATTAAAATTAAATTTGTTTCTTTTGTTAATAAAAATTGCAAGAAATTATTTCTGTATAATAACGATGGGTTCTATATTGAGAACGGCATGAAAATAAAGTGACATTTCTTATATTTATGCACTTTTTATGCCTAACATTAGTATTATTATTTTACCAATGAAACTATAACACAAAGCAGGATTTCAACTTAATCGCAAAGTATTGAATTCAGTAAGAAAAAGTAGCATTGTAAAGAATATTGATTTAACAAAAAAAAAAAACAAAAAACGATTAATATACAGGGTGTTCCATTAAAAAAAATGATTTAAAGATATTTTTTCATACCTTTTACTCCGTAAACATAACTTATGAAACGCTCTGTATATTTTTTTTTTACTTAAATTGAATGATACGTTAGGTTAGCCCAAGGCTTCGTTGAGCTGTGTTTAAAATTTTCAATTTTAGTTATCATAAGCAACAAAAAGATATCCGTACTTTTTGTGAGTCGGATTTTCCCAAAAAAATCAATTTTTAACTTGAAAACGCCTTAGATGGGTATAGGGAAGCAAGAAAATTGTACAAAATTGAATAAGAACCTTAATAATGAAAAATATACGAGGTGTTCCATTTAAATTTAAAAAAAGTAGAAGCGGCAACGTTGCATTTCTGAAAATATTTTATAAACTTAATTCACTTTGAATAATTTGGAGAGATACAAAATTTGAGTTAATTCTGATGTTCGGTTCTCTATATAAAAATGTTTGTTTGGTTGTTGATAATGTTAGTGGTTTTAATTTGAACTTTAAATTTTTTGTTTTATAAAAAAAAAATTGCGTAATTTGTAAAGGCGTGTCAATTTAATTTTTTTTTTGATTAAATATGGTAATAAATAGATTAGATTTTTAGTAAAAGGTTTTCTAAAAGATGTATTGTCTAATTTAGTAGGTTTAGAATTAAGTTATAAAGTTTTAATTGAATTTTTATATTTATAAATTTGAATTATTTCGAGTATATTGTAAACAAGGAATATTTGTGACGTATTTGTTCTGTTAGAGCCGTTTTACACGTACGAGAGTTTTTATATAAATCATAACAAAAATTATCCCGAAAATTTTGGTGAAAATTTTCCTAATAAATTTTGCCGCGACACTTTCAGGTCGTTTTACACAGGAATAAGGTTACTTCCATTTGCACTTCTAAGTTGTAATCTAAATCTAAACAATTATGATCCATATTTTGCTTGTTTTAGCGGTTAACTATTGCAAATAACAATTTAATTTAACAAATGCGCCTGCTTATAACAACAAATATCGTGAAAAGTTCGGTTAAAATTTATTCCTGTGTAAAAGTGTCGCGACAAAATTTCTTAGAAAAATTCTCACCAAAATTTTCGAGATAATTTTTGTTATGATTTATGTAAGAATTCTCGTACGTGTAAAACGGCTCTTATTGGTTCAATTCGAAGATACCGCTAAAAAGACAAGCCGGACACAAGAAGGCACACATTGAGAATCAATGACGTTTGACATAAGATTTTTATTTTATGTGAATATATATTTATTACACATAGTTTCATTATATGAGATTCCTTTCATATCCTTCTAAACTATTCTAACCAATCTTAGAGTATTTATTATTGCCTGTAGATGGTACCCAGTGAACCAAATTCAAATTTCCCGCAATTATTTTTAGTAACTTCAACATTAAAGCATGAAATTACCTACGATTTTGTATTAGATTAATAGTTATTTGAATACTAAATATAATTGCGGGAAATTTGAATTTGGTTTACTGGGTAATTACAGTACAGTAATTACATAACTTGGTTGTGTACATTATAAAAAAGCTTTATTGTGTTTTAGCTTATATTTGATTTCGCTTGTGCAGTATTGTAGTGAAATGAATACAAACTATACTGGCGCCACCCTAAAAAGACACGCTTTTTCTGTTAAAGATAAAAAAAATATCTTGAATACATACAAAACATTAACCCTAATAGCCAAATTTAAATTTGCCGCCACAATTTTTAGTAAATTCAACGTAAAGACATTAAAATAACTATTACTGTAGTACAAAATGGTGGGTAATTTTGTGTTTCAACGTTGAAGTTACTAAGAATAATTGCGGGAAATTTAAATTTGGCTATTAGGGTTACATGAAGCAAATAAGGACCTGAATGTATCAAAATTGTCAAAAATGACAGCAAAAGCTGCTACATCTCACGCTATAATTAACACATATACATGTTTTTCTGAACATGAACTTCTATGAAAAATTAATTTTTAAAATATTTGCTTCAGAGAATGTACTTTTATAATTATGTATTCGTATTCAGAGCATACAATTTCTGTTCTAATGTGAAGTATATCACATAGATGTCGCTGATTTCATTGGTGTTGCGTGAATATGGTTTGCTGCTCCCATTATTTACGTCACTCCGTCGCTTAAAAAAATAGACTATAGTAGAGTGAACCCAAAATGAGGTCATCGTAATGTCGACGTAGAATAGAGGAACTAAAGTCATTAATGATGGGGGTGATTTTTTTTTTACGATAGAAATTACATTAAATACCTCTGTCAAAGTGACAGGAACACCCCTAAAGCTAGTATAATAGACTCTTCCGGCGATTCCAGCGCTCAAAACGGATATGACGACATATGTACTTCTCATTTTGGGTTTACTATACTGATTTAAGGTTTTAATTCTTTCACTCAACGGTTTTAGTTTAATCACTTTGAAATATTTGCTTCACTTAACCTCAAATTTGATTTTGTTCATGATTCATTGTTATATTTTGTCTTGAGAGCGAAAATATTGAAATTCAAAAGTTATCTTTGTTATATTCTATAATGTCAGAAACAGAGAGTATGGTTGTGGTATGTATTTTACGTTGTGAAATATTTAGAAATTTAATTATGCTTAATCTCAAATTTACGCTCCGAATCATATTTATACAGGGTATTCCACGTAACTGGTTCATGAAAAGTTTATGATGTTCTATTATTTACTTATATTTAAGATTTTGGCACCAGTATCTGTTCGATTGGAACTATAAATGTAAATACCTTAACCAAATATCACTTCCGGTTGACCGGAAATGGATGTCAACTTTCTTATTTTAAATAGAATGATCTAATTTTTTATTCATTTTTGGATTCTACAACTATAAATACGTCAGTTTTCATTAGCTATTCCTATAGCTACATGTTGCCGTTTTTGAGTTATTTAAGTTTTTCCTTTTTTTTTAGTCATAATCATTGCATCATTGTGAAATTAATATCTCGGTTAATACTGCAAGTAGAGACTCCGAATTCGCTATGTTATGAATGTAGATATTACCCTAAGAAACGGCAAGCACACTTTACATTTTAACATACAGGGTGTTCAAAACTGTGGAACAAAGTGACATATTTTCAAATGCAGAAAACTCAATTTTTTTAAATAGAACACCCTGTATTTTAATTCGGAATTAGGAAGTAAATATCATCCCCTATCACTTTATATGAGCATTCCCTATACCTATCTTTAACAGATTTTGAGACATGAGCGACTTTTTGTTAAACAGACTAAGTAGCCCTATCTTTAAATGTTTGTAGCTGGCTCTGAAATGCATTCACGTCAAATTCATGTATTATTTTTGAATAACCATACAAGAATGTCTGTTCGAATAGTCATTTCTATTAATATTGCGTTGTACGAAAGCGTAATTACAATGATATACATAAACACTTTTGGTTAGTCAATGAATTTGACATTAATCCCATTCAGAGCTAGCTACAAACACGCAAAGATAGGGCTACTTAGTCTGTTCAACAAAAAGTCGTTCATATCTCAAAATCTATTAAAGATAGGTATAGGGAATGCTGATATAAAGTGATAGGGGATGATATTTACTTCTTAATTCCGAATTAAAATACAGGGTGTTCTATTTAAAAAAAAAAGAATACTTAGTCTGTTTAACAAAAAGTCGTTCATATCTCAAAATCTATTAAAGGTAGGTATAGGGAATGCTGATATAAAGCGATAGGGGATGATATTTACTTCTTAATTCCGAATTAAAATACAGGGTGTTCTATTTAAAAAAATGAGTTTTCTGCATTTGAAAATATGTCACTTTGTTCCTCAGTTTTGAACACCCTGTATGTTAGAATGTAAAGTGTGCTTACCGTTTCTTAGAGTAATATCTACATTCATAACATAGCAAATTTGGAGTCTCTGCTTGCAGTATTAACCGAGATATTAATTTCTCAATGATGCAATGATTATGACTAAAAAAAAAGAAAAACTTAAATAACACAAAAACGGCAATATGTAGCTATAGGAAGAGCTAATGAAAACTGACGTATTTATAGTTGTAGAATCCAAAAATGAATGAAAAATTATATCATTCTATTTAAAATAACAAAGTTGACATCCATTTCCGGTCAACCGGAAGTGATATTTTGGTTAAGGTATTTTACATTTATAGTTCCAATCGGACAGATACTGGTGCCAAAATCTCAAATATAAGTAAATAATAGAACATCATAAACTTTTAATGAACCAGTTACGTGGAATACCCTGTATATTATAATTATATAAACACAGTAGGCTTTAAAATCGCTGCCAGTTGGAGTTTTTAACTGTTATCATTTCAAAACTGAAGTGAAAACGAAAATCACAGGCGGAAAATGAAAAGCTAACTTCACGCCTTTTTATCTGCCCTGAACATAGGCACTAAACGCTGTTGGCGGTAAATTTAAAATTTTACCTCCACAACATGTCGTGCGAAGCAAACTGTCAAAGTCGTACAGCAGGTCGAGGATAAAAGATATTAAAACAGCAGCTCCTTTGCTGTTGAACTTACAATTAGTAATTCCATTTAAAACATATTTTATTTTTAAATAGCCTCTATACTGTAGTTCGATTCACAGCTCTTACTTTTGAAACATTCTGTATGTTTATGCTGTCAATTTTTTTTTTTTTGTTGCATAGGGACTAAGGAAACGCAAGTAATCACCTTGCCGATAATCGATTCCATATCACCTCGACCACCCTACCTTCCTCTAGCTATCCCCGAGGATTTAGCTCCAAGATTGATACGTTTGCATGGCGATCCCATAGTTTGGTGGGTCGGGCAGTTTCTGAAATATCTCCTGCGTCCGCAGGAGAAAACGGCCGCGTTCTTGCAGGAGGCTATGTCGAATATCGGCTTCCAAAGACCGATCGTCGGGTAATAAATTGATTTTAATCACACACACATTGGGTGAAAAATTGAATTCGTCTCTTCGTTTCTCAGAGTCCACGTGAGGAGAACGGATAAAGTGGGCACCGAAGCGGCTTATCATTCCATAGACGAATACATGCAAGCCGTCAACGAATACTACGATCAATTGGAGTCGAAGCAGACGGTCGAGAAACGAAGAGTCTATCTGGCTACCGACGATCCAAAGGTCATTAAGGAGGCGTACGGCAAATATCCGCATTACGAGATCTTAGCCGATACTAGCATCTCGAAATCTGCAGCAGTTTCGTCGAGATATTCTGAATCGTCGTTGAACGGGATCATTCTGGATATTCATATGCTGTCTATGAGTGATTTTCTAGTTTGTACGTTCTCGTCTCAGGTAAATCTGATTTCTTTTTTTTTTTTAGGTTTATATAAGCGATAGACTATAATAGAGGAATTTATATTGTTACGTTTTCGGAATTTAAAATAATCATCACAGCTATACAGGGTGTATCAAATAAAAAAGTAAATTTTGCTTGGGCGTTAACTACACCACATATAAAGCACAAACCCACCGAAACCGGATTTCATCATTAAAGAATAAAAAAAAGTAAAGTTTAGAGCCAAAAATTCTTTAGTCCGGGCCTGCTGCAAGGAAACGTCATGTTAAGCACCCGCTAAACGTGGTATTATGTATAAATACATTGCACTCATTTAGTATTATTCTTAATGGTATGCCGTAAGTTCATTTAACCTCATTCTGAATAAATAAAGCCCCTTGTAAAAATAGCAAAACTGAGACATTTTAAATTTCTTCTTTTTATAAAATAAACATTCCTTATTTGTTAAGAGTATTCTGCGTAAGTCTACAAAGTATTATTTTTAATATCCTGATAAGACGTTCGAGTTTCACCGGATATGCGACTTCAGTAGTTACAAAAACGTAAATATTTTTCTTTGCTTTGTCGAATCGAGAGTTAGTTGTTAATAAACGGTACCACATGAATCTGAGTTATTTCTTTTGGATTTATTTAATCATATAACGCAAAATGAATTGAATCGAATTACACAGAAATAAATGTAGATACAGAAAATTTGCAAACACGCCTTTTTACTATGATGTCGCGCGAAAATGAATCTATACATTCCCGCGCTTTTGCCGATGCATCAAGCTTCGATTTTCTTTATATGAAATCATGATGGTCCTGAAAAGGATCGTTTTTTCGAGACGGGAAGAATTTAAATAAAATGTTCGAAGTGGCTTGCACTCCAAGCGGCGATCCACACAAAACTAACAGCGGTAATGGCTGAATGATAGTGATATGTGGGGGTATACTCGGGACAGCATTTAGGTTGGGCACAGGTGCGGCTCTAGCCCACGGCATTTATAAAAAAATTTTTTCTCGTTAATGCTTACAGATAGACCCCCTGTGCATTAAGACTTTTTGATTGTATATGATTACAGCTGCTACATATTATTATATTTACCTCTATATCTGATACACCCTGTATATTTAATAAGTAATTTAAGTATTTATTTCGACACTTAAAGTCTAATAAAAATACTAATTAATATATAACTAAATACTGGTTAAAACACTTATTAAATTAATTCTCTTGATTACTAATATTTATTTTTGTAATTTATATCCACTGATATCAATTTAAACTGCTCTGATTTATTTCCACGACTCGCTTCAACTTTCCACTGTGTGCGCTCTTCGATATAGATTGACTGATCCTTACTAACGCGTGTATATTTATCCTTGTATTGTCAACAATATTTATTCGATATTTAATGTAAACTCTTATATAACGTCTCCAATACGACGCGACACACTTCCCCATCTTCTCTACACTCGCTATTGCCAACCCTCTCTTTTCCAAAATTTCCCAACCCTATTAAAATAAATTGTTAACACTTGCCGCGCGGATACATGTTTCCTGAAAGTTCGCGTCAATTCACGCTAGAAATTTCCATCGCGAATCGACGCACCGTATAATAGCGCCCTCTGTGAGCCGTCTGCCGGTACAGCGGGAAACTCTAAATTTCAAATAGGCGCGCTACAATATGTAGATCACGGTAGACCTGTATAATGACTGTCAAGACGCATGCATTTTCTCGTGTAAAATGGTGATAATGACGCTATAAACCTGTAAAGAGATAATAGTTGTCGTGACGTTAAATAGAAACGAGATGTTAAATATAAGTATTTAAGTTATAATACCAAATTAAAGTTATTAAATTAAGATACAAAAAAAAAACGTACAAAATTATGATTATACCGTGCCGTCAATTATGTTCGAAAATAGATGACGGCACTGTATATTTTTATATCGTAGCGCGGGATTGGTAATAATTCTCCCATTTGACGTATGACATTTAAACGAAGAAAGCTGAAATAATCTGTCAAATTGACAGTCGTATAAGCGCTTTAGTTAATATCTGTTTCTGTCCAGAATTTATTTTAAAAAGCGTCGTCTATGAGCAGTTTCATTATCTACACGATCTCCGTCCTCAAGTGGCGCCACCTTCTGGGGCAGAAAGAAACTCAATTTCTAAATTTAAAAATTGGTACGCGCTACACTATTAAGAAACACTTAACATATACAATATTAAATAAAATGTAATTGTATTTGATTTTAGTTATAAAAAAATAATTAAATTGTTATCAACGGTGAATTAGCTGAAAAAAAAATCGTTAAACAGCGATGAAACCTTACTGAAAAAAAATAGTTAAAATAAACAACAAATACATATATTGATAATTTCGGTTATTTATTGACTTAAAAAACCCAATTTTAATTTCGTAATAAAACATTTTGAAGATTTAATCATATTGTGACGTTTTTTAGATTTAAAAAAAAACTGTGATTTAATATTATACCTACAATTTAATAAAAATAAAACTTTAATTTTTGAATTAGTACTTTAAAACTAATAATATAAATTTTAGTCTTATAACACAATATCCTATTACACAGCAGGTAAAAATAAATATATACAGTGAGGTCGTAAATGGTCCCCCCCCTGATAACTTTTGAATGGTATGAGATAGAGCAATGAAACAAAAACCAAGTGAAATTAGAGGTAATTTGTGATTTTTTGCCTATAGAGATACGCACATGGCTTCTGATGTAAAATAGAGGGCGTAGCTATCTTTGAAATTTTAAATGGGAAGTAATTTCATTTAGAAGCTCATTTGGAAGATATTTCTATTACTTTTATGGCAATGCAAACAGTTTTACGATTTTCGAAATTTTTACCAACTTATCCAAGATTAATAATTGGAGTACTTACGTTACTTTTTCTATAGCCCTCGTATAAATATTGTGGTTTTATGTGACTATAGGAAGCGATTTGTTAAAATATGACATATTTTACAATATGACGTTTTGCAAAATTTAGAAAAGTGTCTTATTCTGTCAGTGTATGTGTCATGTGTGTGAGTGTCTATGTTACAGATTACTGTAATTACAGGTTTCTGTACACTATATCCAAAAAGCGAATACGAGGGCTATAGAAAAAGTAACGTAAGTACTCCAATTATTAATCTTGGATAAGTTGGTAAAAATTTCGAAAATCGTAAAACCGTTTGCATTGCCATAAAAGTAATAGAAATATCTTCCAAATGAGCATCTAAATGAAATTACTTCCCATTTAAAATTTTAAAGATAGCTACGCCCTCTATTTTACATCAGAAGCCATGTGCGTATCTCTATAGGCAAAAAATCACAAATTACCTCTAATTTCACTTGGTTTTTGTTTCATTGCTCTATCTCATACCATTCAAAAGTTATCAGGGGGGGGGGGGGACATTTACGACCTCACTGTATATTCCTTATATAATATAATTGTATAAAAGAATGTCAGTATTTACATTTGAAAAACATAAATATATTGTAAGAAGATAACCTCCGTCATTTCCATGTGCATTTATCGGTTTGATATATTCCTTTCAATAGGCAACCGGTAATCACAGTTTACTGCGGCGTTACTATTTGCAAATCTTGAAGATCGTTAATTCACCGATATTATTTGTTCACTTGCCAATCGCTAAGCAGTGATCGCCATTTTGCTGTGCCCAGCCGCATGCCGTTAATCGTTTACTTGATATCAAAGGAAATATTTTACGGCAATCACTGATCACTGCTTTTATAATTCCCCACTCACGGCCGTTATCCGTGATTCTCCAATCACCGTGAAAGAATCACAGTTCGTGAAATATCGCTCATCACTAGTATGCCCTTTGTCATTCCTCTTTCGAACCTCGTACGACGTAGTTCCTTGTACCGCTGTGCGAGCGCCATCTAGGAGCGTCTAACGAAAGCACCAGTTTAAAAATTGCCGCTCTTTACAATATAAAATATCCGATCATTTTTTTCGCGCAAGTATTAATTTACCCAAAATTTCTTAGGTTTGCAGGATCGCCTACGAGATAATGCAGAACTACTATCCCGACGCTGCGGATAAATTCCGCTCCTTAGACGACATCTATTATTACGGCGGTCAGAACGCTCACAACAGGATGGCCGTGCTGTCGCACGAAAGCCACAACAACGGGGAGCTCAGCCTGCGACCCGGAGACCTCGTAGGCGTGGCCGGCAATCACTGGAACGGCTACAGCAAAGGCAAAAACCTCCGCACGAAACAGATCGGCCTTTATCCGAGTTTCAAGGTCAAAGATAAAGTGGAAATATCGAAATTCCCCACATATCCCGAGGCGGTTAGTACCGACAAGCAAGAAGAGGCGTGAGATAGGAAAAAAACGCCGAGAATCACGATCTAAGATAAAGGGTAGATAAAGAAAACAAATTAAAAAAAAAACGTACAAAATTACGATTATACCGTGCCGTCAATTATGTTCGAGGATAAATGACGGCACTGTATATTTGAAATATCGTGCGCGGGATTGGTTAATAATTCTCCCATTTATTGACGTATGACATTTAAACAAAGAAAGTTGAAATAATCTGTCAAATTGACAGTCGTATAAACGTTTTAGTTAATATCTGCTTCTGTCCAAAATTTATTTTGAAAGCGTTGTGATTTTTTTTATTTAATCTAGTTTGGGTAGCTTTAAAGGCTGTAAGGTATTATAGAAAAAAAGTAATTTTCGTGGCTGCGTTTTAAATTCAAATTAGATTGAGGATGGTGATTAAAATTACATGACAAATTTATTTTCATTTTGTATTTATAAGATTTAACTAAGTTTAAATAATTTAAAAAAAAAATGTGGCAACTTTGTAATTTTTTTTTATGATATAATAACAATTTAGATTTTCATTAATTTCTCTTTTTATGTTTAATTTAATTTAATTAATTTAGAAAAAAGAGTTTTATATTATATTCGTCTTCCATAAATTACAACGTTGCCACATTAGCGTCCGTGATTTTGCCAATGAAAAAAACGAGGAATGTGCTCATCCTCTAAATGGAATAATTTATTATACGCTGATATAGTCTGGTTCACGTTGAGAAGGAAGTATTACTCTTATGGAAATAGTATTCAACGATGCCAAATCTATTTAAGTACTTAATTTTTCGTATGTTGTCGCGCTGAACAACTTGACGAATTTCATGTTGGTGTTTATAAATGTCAATCCTGTGAATTTTGTTTGTATTTATTGGCTATGTCCCACTGTGTACCATTAGTATGAAAAGCGATAGAATAATGTTGATTGTATTGATATTTATTCCACATCATAATACACGACACAAATAAGGTGTTCTGTTTCCTGTTCTTGTGTTTATTTTCAGGGAAACACATAGATGTATAAGTATTTCATAATAAATTTACAAATATTTACAGAGGTATGCTTACAATAAACTAAAGATCATTTCTATAGCCATAAGTGTGTATGATTAACTTATATGGGATGACCAATATGGAGATGATGATGAGATGGATGTTAATTAGTGATATACTCTTTGGATTCATGGTCCAATTTCCACATGATTCTTTTAACTAGAATGAATAAACTTAAATCACAATGTGTCAAATATTATATACTTATTATACCTTTGATATCATGTTAGCGAAGTTTTACCAATTCTCAGTAGAAACAGTGTCATATATTTGCTAGATATAAGCAGAGGCATATCTTAGCATTCAGAACGAAGCCATTTTTGTTGCCACCATCAACTAATGCATAATGTTGGCCATTATCATTTGTTGCTCTAAGAGATCGATACTCAAATCTTGCACAAATGCTCGTCTAGATGTACTTGCTGTGCTATCAGTCCCTTCTGCTACAAAATGTTATTTACTCACGATTTATCAATGAAAATAATGTTTCTCCTTTCGCTATGATATCTTTTAATAGTACATTAATAATCCTTATGCCATCATAAATAATACCATAAATAAATATTCTCAAATATAAAACCAATGTCTATTAGAACATACTTCTCCAAAAATTAGGTTATATGTAATTATAACAGCTGTTTTAAGTGCAAGTGACACACAAATATATTCTAAATCCAAATGACACGAACAGGAAACAGCGAATTATGCAGACATTATCATTACCGACAGCCATCAAATAAATCTGGCAACAATCCCCATGATAGAAGGAGATAGACACATATGAGTAGGTATAAAATAAAAAGGGATGCATATAGCCCATAAGAATAATACTTCTTTTAAAACTTGAACTAGACTGTAGATATGTAGATGGTAATGTCGAAACTTTGACAGATGGCAAAACATAAAAACGAAAAAAAAAAAAACTTCAGTGACAGGATAAACTGTTATTTCTAGAGATATGAATTGCTGGTGTATCTCGTGAAGGTGAAATATATTTTTATTTATCGTAAAAGAGAAAACTTACAATCTTTTTATTTATTTATTTTTTGTTTTGTTTTTTTTTACATTCCATTTTTATTGCAAATTTCAGTTCGTATAATTGCCCCCTTTAGGATTCTGTGAGAGAAATATAGAACTTGTAATATGTATATTTGATTTTATAGTAATGCTGATGTGTTGTGTTTATTATTATTTTTTTTTTTTAGTGTTTTATTTAATTTAGTTATTGTGATCGTTTTGTTCTTAATAATGAAACGTTAAATATAATATTATTTTTTGCGATACGATTAAATTTGTTTTATAAGTTGCGTTATTATTTTGCGGGTAGTAATTATCGCATTATTCAGTATTTCAGAAAATCGTAAACTAGATAGACATTTTTAAATATATTCTTTTTACAACTGATTTGATTTAGCTGCTTTTTTTTCATGTTGAGATTAATGTTTTTTTATGAAGGTATTTTAGTTTTCAAAGCGTTTAAAATAATAATTTACTTTTTAGCATTTTTTTTAAATAGTCTAAAACATAAAATTACGAAAAGAAAAAAAATTCCTTAAAGGGGATTTTTTTAAATAGTTATAATTCCTCCCTGTATTGTGTTTAAGTTAGTATATTCTGCCGTGTTAAGCCCAACTGTCGTATCTACAAATTTGGCCATTATCGGTTGACGGCATATTTGGATTCAGCGTAAAAAACTACATCGTTTTGTTACAAGATAATGTCGTATCTGCTAACCACTTCCTCCAAAATCGACTTGATAGTTTGTCGTATGTGCAGTGACTGTTGTCATTATTACTGTGTTTTGACGTATCTCAACTTTGTTAAGAAAAATTGTCGTATGTCGCATAAAACCATTAGATACGACAGTATGTTTTAACGTCTGTGGTAGTCAAGATTAGTGCGCATTGTCGTATCGGTTCACTGCTAAGAAGATTTGTCGTATCTCGCATAAAAAAACCTAAGTTACGACAATTTATGCTAACATTTGTGACGGTCAAGATTATTGTGCGTTGTCGTATTGTTGCAGCGTTGGGGAGACTCATCGTATCTTATAATAAAACAGTAACATACGACAATGTGGCTTAACAATGGCTTGGTTCCACTACAATATACGACACTTCTCCTTAAAATGGTTCGCAAAGTACAATTTCTAACCTCATTGGTGCCTGTACTCCTCCTTTTATATATTTGATCAATTCCAGCGACACATCTCTAAAAACTTTGGAAGTCAAGTACTTTGAAGGGAAAAGTATATGATTTCGCTGATTTCATCCAAGCCGTGAGGGACACTTCTCATAAAACTCGGGTCATAGAAATGAATATTGACCAATTTTTCAAATGGGATGGTTTGACATCTCAATATCAATTAAATAAAATTACTCCTAGACCATATCTGAACAAAATGGTTCAAGTTAATTTTGAAAGAGGTAGCAGATGCCTTAAATATAAAATTGATTTTGAGGGTCCTCAACAAGAACTCAATTTTTTGAATGCAAAAAGTGTCAAACACGGCATTGCTAAGCCAAATTCGCACACACTGCCCCGTGGTATAACCATGAAAAGAAAAACTGATATAATATCTAAGTTAACAAGTATAATGCCAGATTATAGGAAGGCTTTCTGGGAAAACTTCCCCATTGCACCTGAAGAGTCAAACTTGAGTGACAATGAATAGATAGCTATTCATGATCTCTTCATATTTTTGTTTTCATTTTTGAAATTTTATATGATAATTGCACTCTGTTAGTAGTTAGTAGTAGTAGTAGGTAGTAAAAATTTGATTTATTGTCTTATATTCCTGAATGATATTTTTAATTTGTTACATAATAAATAAACGTGAAGCAATACATTTTTTGTCGTACATGTTTTTGTGTATGTTATTGTTAGGGTAAAAATGTCGTATCTATCAAAAATCAACCTTCGAGTTCACTCACAGATTTTAATGCAGTCCATATTCAAAGTTTAGCTGATACGCGTTAGTTTTATAACTGAAATCTCAAATCATTATGTTCAATACTGTGGATGGCATTACTAAAAAACTGAAATCGTTATTATCTCAAAATGATCTTTTTGTCAGATACGACTGTTGGGTTTAACACGGCAGTATTATACATACATAATATGAAAATTTAGGAACAAAGTTCTCGCGTTAAAATTACTGTAACAAACAAAAATTTTAAAGAACAAGGACATACACACGAACAAATATGAACCCTAATAGCCAAATTTAAATTTCCCGCCAAAATTTGTAGTGAATTCAACGTAAAGGCATTAAAATCACTATTAATGTAATACAAAATGCTGGGGAATTTTATGTATCGACGTTGAAGTTACTAAGAATAATTGCGGGAAATTTAAATCTGGCTATTAGGGAAGTTTTCTATCGAACAAATTCATACCTTTAACAATAATTAACTCAATTACATTACATAATTACAATCCCGGTTTAAAATTTAGATCAATAATCAGCGGTTTACCTTAAACTTATAATGGATATAAGTTCGTTTAACAATTTCTTTTAAACCAAAGGCATGACATCTATGGATGAATATTATTGGTAATGTTTGTGCAATGATTGATTGATGTGTAATTTAGGATAATTTAATCAAAAGAACTACATTTTATGCGTGAAAGGTAATTTTCGAGCCAGAGTTATAGTATATCTTCATAAAACAATAATTTCAATTTAACCAATATTCCCAAGAGAGAGGAAATAATCTAAATTAAATAAACGGAAAAGGTGAAACAAAAAAGGAATTACTGATTTGATTGAGTGATACTAGGAATTTACTGAAAGGATCATTTATAATTCAAGTTTTTATGTGTAAATTATGGATAGGTTGACCGAATGAAAAAAGAAAAAAAACAAGAAAAACGCTTCAGCGAATACAAATCGATATTGATTAAGAAATCAGGTTCTTTTCGTAAAATTGTTTCTAAAATGCGATTATAGCGCTCTTTTTACAACTCGTCTGGATTCATTTATCTCTCTAGTGAGTTATATTTAACATATTTGATTTAACTGAGATAATCTCCGTTTAAAAGAACCGTTTACATTGGTGCACAATGTTTAATAATTCGTAAAATAGTCTCTAGATGGCGTGGCAAAGTGTGTTTATGTTTATTAAGGGGGCGATTACCTATTACAGGTCGCTACATGTCGGTAATTATTGTGGGAGAATGTCTTTTAGACAAAATAAACATTAAAATTGAATTATGTTTTTGTGGGGTGATAGATATTGATTCAGTTATTATTCTAAATAATTTTGTTCACATTAGCAATGTCTGGATATGTCAGAAAAAAATCATGAAAACCAAGGATTGGAAATATACAGCTTTAGAATTCTTGAAAGAAAGACGTACCGATCACATTCATAATCCGTTTTCTTGTGTAGGTAATCGCCCCCTTAATATGTCGAAAATATTTAAAATTATCACAAACTTCAATTCAAATAGTACAGGATACCATGCAGAAATGGACACAAAAGAACTGATTGACGCGTGTTTCACAAAAAAAAACAGCATAAGTTCAAAAATTCCGGAATCAAGTTTAGTGTGCTATCTCACAAGGAAATGAGATGCCTATATACGCATACAATTAATAAAAAAAATCATCAAAACGCTCTATTTTCTTGTTTTAAGAATAGTATTAAATTAAAAAGCCAAAATTGATATTTTAATATTTTAATTGTGAACAAGTTTAATATGGGAGAGTGTACAAATGAATACAATTTTACGATACTCAATAATGTCCTACATATAATTATCACAAATCCACACGAAAACCGCATGACCAGAAAGTTAGTAACTTACGGGGAATTTATAGTATTTTGACATTAACGGTAGGGAGGCCTAAAGTTGTCTAAATTTGTTATTATTATAATGATTAAATAAGAATAATAATTTATCACGACCTGCTTGATAACTTAGACAGTTTGCTTTATACGGCCTGTCGAATCATCCAAATTTACATTGAATTGATTGATGTTACACCAGATTCCGGTAAGTAGCGACACCTGCAGGACGTTTAGGAACATGAGAACTACTTTCTTGACACGTCAAAATGATAGTAATGGAGGACACAGCTGATCACGACCTGGTTTATATCAAAACTACTAACCAAATAATTACACAACTGAAATAACTAATAAGTTGTGAAATATAACCTTAAAAAACTTAATAGGTCGGTTTTTTATGTTCTTTAGAATAATTTTGAGTGATTTTAACTTTGGTACTTGTGACATTCATTTAAATTAGATTGACATTTTGCTGTCACAATTCTGTAACGGGAAGGTAAGCAATTTTCCCAAAAAAGCCCGGTAAGTGGCGCCAGCGGTGAACACATGCAACTCATGATTCGAAAGGCCTTATAAAGCAATCAAGGAGGTCGTGCATTTTATATTAATTTCGACACCAGCCAATTAGTGTTTTATCTGTGTTATCTCGTGGTTTTTGTAATAAAAGGAAGGTTTTGTATTTGATTTTTAATTTGTATATGGCAACTTGTCATGTAATTGTAGATTTATGTTGGAATATCTGTAGTTGATACACCATTGAATAGGAAATAACGCGAATTACAAAGAAAAATTGAGAAATTTTATTTGTGGCATTCATTATTAAATCGCACCTACTAAGATTTTTATGACTGAAAATTGTAACCAATGTTGTGAGGAAATTTACTAATAGATATTATGACCAGATGTACTTAAGCACTACGATTGTGCAAATACAAGTGTGTTCAAATTTAACTGTGCATACCTCTAATAGCAAAATTTAAATTTCCCGCAATTATTTTTAGTAACTTCAACATTGAAACACGAAATTACCAATGATTTTGTATTGGATTACTAGTTACTTTGATGTCTTTCTGTTGAAGTTACTGAAAATGGTGGGAAATTTAAATTTTGCTACTAGGGACGTTTTTCAACTTTGAAAATAAAAAGAAAACCACGTAACAAGAAAATAATTTGTTTTCATTTTAATTTCACTTAGAACACTAAGAGTTAAATTTGGCGAACGACGGTGACTTCAATTTGAACACAACTTACATATATCGAGTGATCAAAGTCAAGTGTCCGAGGTTGGTAATAGAAAATTTACGTTGGCAGAATTTCTTGTTTTAAGCTTATCTTACATTATTATTAATTGAGGTTAAGCTTTGATTTTAATCTATGTATAGTGTAAAACAGAATATATGTATATTATTTTTTTAGGTTCGTATTATAACCATAATTAATGATACTGTAAAACGGACTTTACTGATTATGCTTAATGCTAAAAACACCAATAGCAAATGGCATGATTACAGATACAGATGACAAACAGAAATGTAGCCAATCCAATGAAAGTAAATGTGAACTGATTTAAAAGTAATTTAAGGATTTGCTACCAACTTCAGACACTTTGATTTGATCATGGTATATTTAATAAATATTAACGATATCGTTATGTTTTTTATCTAGGCAATTAACTTTACTCAATACTAAAACTTGATACATGTAAAAGTACCATAAATGGAGTTAAAATTTAAACAATTATAAGGTTTGTTCCAACACGCAATTCACATATGGTTCGTGATAACTGAACCAATCAGAGAACACAATTCAATTCACGGAAATTCCAGTCAGTCGTACGATTGGCTAACTACGTGTGCAAATAAAGGCGTTAGATATCAAAGTAGCTCAATATTTTTGGTTGTTAATAGTCATAAAAAAATCATTTTATTTTTATTTTTTAAACCTAAAATATTAAAAAAAAAACACTTTGAGTTCAAAATGCTAGTGATGTCATCATTATTTTTTGAAACGTTTCCTTTGTGAAAAAAAATAAAATATGCGACTCATTTTATATTAATTATATGCACAAGCTAATCATGCAAAAACTTTATCATGGAAAACCAAATATTGGATCGTGAAGGCAGCCAATTACGCCTTAAATTCTTTTTTTTTGGCGCGATTTTTTTAAATTAGGAAAGAAAACAATGTATTAACATTACAGAATATGGCCTACTTGTAAATATATATACAAATATTCTTGACCAAGTCAAATAAATATGGACTAAAATAAATTAGCAAGCGAGAAGATGCTTCGATTGTTATATATTATTAGCATCAAAATTTTGTTATTTATCTCTACTTTCTATAGCTAAAGAAGGACCCATGCTTTTGAAAAGAAACATTTCTTTTTTTATTTTATCTAACAGAGCTTAAGAAACTGAAACGAAAGAATTTAGGTTTTAGAGGAGGAGCTCATGATCCTCCATTAACACCCAGTAAATAAAATTCAAATTTCCCGCAATTATATTCAGTACTCAGTAACATTCAAACCTTAAAGTATTTAAATAACCATTAATGTTTTAGTGTTGAAGTTACTAAAAAGTAATTAATTGAGGGAAATTTGAATTTGGTTTGCTGGGCAAACAGTTTAAACGGTGTTCCACAATCGTAGTATAACATCTTACTACTTAGATTCTTTCGTCCTTATTTATAATTGTTAGTTTAACTTTTATTCAAATTAAGTCACAAAATAATAAATTTGCTGAAATGTATATTGCTTTTTTTTATTTATTTTCTTATTAGTCGATTTTATTTTATTTTTTCAATTATAATTAATAAAATTGTTGCTCAATTCTATCGTATATTTTCTATCGGTGATACTGGATCTTTTTTTTTTTTAAGAACAATAATTACCCAGTAGACCAAATTCAAATTTCCCGCAATTATTTTTAGCAACTTCAACATTCAAGCATGAAATTACCTACTATTTTGTAGTAGATTAATAGTTATTTTACAACACCTTTAAGTTGAAGTTATTGAATATAATTGCGGGAAATTTGAATTTGGTTTACCTGGGTAGAATACGATACATTGCGGTAAAAATCCCGCTCCAAATATAAACAATGGAGGAGTATCAATTGCCACATGAAGCATCTGCGTACGTGTAAATATCAAAATAATAAACTTTCGAACAATGTAAATAAATAAATAGAAAATAATGATAAATAAAGTCTTATTGTATTGTATTATTTATATATTGTGTTACTCGTAACTGTTAAGAGAGTGCAATAAACAATATTACTAAAATTAGTAGGACTCTAATAATATGATATGTTACAATAGTAGAGTATGTTTACGGCAGTAGTAATGATAAGTACTGTGTTTTAATAATATTTTTATGATATTAAAATGGATTTGTTTGAAGTTCTTTGTGTTTTCTTTTACATATGTACCCCTTGATTTATTAATAAAATATATTTTTAAGGCTAGTACTGCTTGGAGACTTTTTAATTGTAAGGTAATAAGTAACGATATTTGACAGCAGAGATAAGATACACTAGAGATAGTTAACTTAACAATAAAATTTTGAACCGATTTTGAAAGGTTCTGGTATCAATCCATAGAGAGCGTTCGTGTCACTAAGAGCGCGAAATTTAAATGTATATTCTGCTGCAGTTTTCCTCTTTTATAATTGTTGTTTGAAAAGTGAATGCATTATTATTGCAAGCGTACATTCTGTGCAAAAACATGATAAATTATTATAATAATACAATCAATTTTCAAGAAATAACATCAATTTATAAGCGTATGAAGGTATTTTTTTTGGAAATAAACAAATATTTCGCAGAGAAAAAGCATTGTATTTTTTTTTTTATAATTTTATAAGAGATTATAGTAGGCTGCATTTTTAAATTTCAAATTTCCCCGCCTTTACACGAGGTGAAGTTAGCGACAGTGCCGCCATACACGGGAGAGGCAGGAGACAGAGGAGAGTGAAAAGAAAAGGTTCTGGAAATAAACATTCGAAAGAAAGCCCGCGTTTTATTTACCTTTTAAACATAAAAAGGCCATCAAATTACAAGGTGAACTAACATTAAACGTTTGTAGCATAAAAAATATTTATGAAGCATGGACTATTATCTGCCAGCTTCTGGTGGGAATCAAAATAATTTTGTACAATGGAAGCGGGTACTTAGTTAGCAAATCCTGATTGTAACAAATTAAACACTTATTTATTAACCACTCAGTAAACCAAATTCAAATTTCCCGCAATCATATTCAGTAACTTCAACTTAAAGGTATTCAAATAACTATTAATCTAATACAAAATCGTAGGTAATTTCATGCTTTAATGTTGAAGTTCCTGAAAATAATTGCGCGAAATTTGAATTTGGTTTACTGGGCAGCACTTCATGAATAAAATCCGATTGGATGAAAATAACAAGCCAAAATGTATTATTTCCAGTCAAAGTATTACGCAAACACTTTTAAATAGCTTACAATATTTAAATAACTAATTCACGAGTTCACGAAAATATATTTTTGTGAAACTCAATGTCATTTAAAATACGCAGTCTTCATTTAATTTTCTAAATGTCAACATGACACTTCAGTTAACTAGAAATGACTAGAACGAAATAATCATTTTTGCTCTGGAATAATAAGTTTTCTTAAAAGAGGCGCTACTTATCAATGAAATTAAATAAATTTGTTGAAATGGTTAAGAATTACAAGCGATTTTTCAACCTAGAATAAATAGAATAGCTTGTGTTTGTGTTACAGCATAAAGTTTTCTGCGTCTTAAAACCACATTAGAAATTATAATTTTTATACTGTATGATCGTAAACCAAGGTTCCACTAGGAAAACTTTAATTGCTGAAAACTTGTTTATTTTAAATGGAACATCTGTATTTTTTGTGGAGCATTACAGCACTCAAATTATGAAGCTGTTGCAACAATATACTATCTGTCTATTTAGTGTTTTAACCAACGTCATTGATATGTCATACAAGTAAAGATAATCTCCTGATTTGACTATTTTGTTCAAGTATTGCTATTGAAAAAAGAAGCAAAGTTTCCGCTTGTCTCGCAGAAAAGATACAAGGAGTAATTTCATGAATGTGACAGATAGAGATAGCCATTTACTGCAATTGTTTAAGTACAATATTTTAAAATAGTGCAATCGTTTCCGGTTTCTATATGGCACATGTCGGTAATGCAAATCTACCCTATAGCGTCGTTAAAATGTAAATGCATTAACATAATTGAATCAAATGTCAAAACAATTATTTTAAGGTTATATCGCAGTTTATATGGTTAATTCAATTTGAGGGAGATTATAAAGTTTAAGCTTCGTACATAACTCGCTACTAAATGAAACAATTTTTTTTTCGGTTCAAGTTCAACTAATGCCTGTGAACAGTAGTATTAATACGGTTTGAACGTAAAATTCAACGTAACTCAAAATCGAATTTAAACCAATACTAAAAACCGCGCATAAGATATCCTGTTTATCGGTTTTTAATTTGACTCCGAAGTATCGATTTGATTCATACGGACAAAAATCGATGAGGTTGGTTAAAACACTAAATAGACAGATAGTATATTCCAATTATTAAATTTTTAACTCAGCTAACAGTTATTTAATAAATGAACTTTGCCCTATAAAAAACTCACCAATAACCATATATATATAAAAAAATATGTTTTTGAGGTTAGCAACACCGTTTTAGACTTGCTAATTATGGAATTAGTGGTGTATAAGTAGTCATATTTGACATTGACATTTCTTATGTCACTTTAATACAAAAGAATATTATTCGTATAAGATAAAATTGATAACTAAATTGCCTTCATTTGTCGATACCGCGACATTTGTGAAAATATAAAATTACCGTGAGAATTAACCTATATGAGTATTTTTATTTATTTAAATTAGTATTGCTCTCGTTTTAAAAAACACGTTTCAAATTACACGTCATGCTTTTTTGATTACCATAGTAACTGGGAATAAAATAAAAAGGAGAGAAGGCCACAGTAATTATTCGTATAAATATTTAAAATCGTTTATTAGAGAAATAAGTACAATATTAATTGAGTATTGATTAATTTTTATCGGTGCTTATAATCCCAGCGATATCGTGGGTATCTAGTCTGTGATTATTAAAAATTGAGACTCTTCAAAAACTTATAGAAGCTATACACAACGAGGATTTCATAGGATAGCGTCACTGAAACAAATAAAAAAAATATATCTATTAGCATATCACAACAAAAAGTTAGGTTAACACCATTATAAACAATTTCAAACTTTCCGCATTTACTCTTTAGTAACCAAGTTAAACTTTTGAAGTTACTAAAAAGAATTAGGAGTGAATCAATTCGTTGTAAATATCCCTCTTTGTAAGGATTTTTTTTTATAAAAATTGAAAATGAAACTAATGCGAAAATATAAAAGCCGCTTTACAGTTTGCATTTTTTTTATTGCGTGCAATAGAAATAGCGCGTGCTGTATTCCGCGTATTGCACGTGGAATATAAGTAAAATTGCACTCAGCTGATCGGAATCCATTGAATGCGCATGCGCTATTTTTATTGCAATTTTTTTATTATGCAATTATACAAAACAGGAGTGAAGTAGAAGTGGCAATGAATGTGATTTGTGTTGTTCATTATCTACTAAATAAAATGGAAATCTACTACCCAGATAACAGTTTAAGGTTTATACAAGGTTTTTTAAAGGTTGTCCCGACAAGGGAAAAAGCTTGTCAGCAAGCTTGTTATGATAAGAGAGCAAGCTTACTGCAAGGTTTTGACAAGCTCACTAGTTGACACAGGATAAGGTTTTTTCCAGAGCAAGGTTACAGGTGAGGCTTGTCTGTAAAAGCATATGACAAGGTTCCCATAAGCTTGTCTGTAAAAGCATATGACAAGGTTGGAATGACAATGTTGAGCCAAGTTTTAGAGAAAGCCTGTACAAACCTTGATAAAAGTTTGTAACAATCAAAACAAAATAGGAATTGGGTATTAATTTCTTCTTTTTCTTGGTTTCTACGTCATAAAAATATAGAAATGTACATTTACAAGGATGTTTAGTTTTAAATTGAAGAGCTTTTTCAAGATACATGTATAAATATAAATTCTAAATGGTGTAAATTATAAATATTTTTTTTTATTTAATAAACAAAACATTGCTTACAATGAATTTTGAATATATCGTTAGGTTTTATTTAAAGACAGCGTTTCAAAATAGTATGTTTTGATTATTTGTTGTTAATACCCAGTGAACCAAATTCAAATTTCCCGCCATTATTTTTAGTAACTTCAACATTAAACGCATGAAATTACCTACGATTTGTGTTAGATAATAGTTATTGAATACTTAAGTTGAAGTTACTAAATATAATTGCGGGAAATTCTGAATTTGGTTTATTCGGTAAGGAAAGAATATGTCACAAAAC